>CM062804.1:1547511441-1548108941 GCA_031772625.1 Pinus tabuliformis | reverse complement strand
CATCTTCAAAGCTGAATGTCCTCACGAACCCTTCTCTTAAAATATCCCATTCCGTGGTGCCGTGGTAGAGCTTTGTTTCCAAATACCAGTTCATAAGGATGATGTCCAAAGTGTGATAGAAAATATGCACCCACTCTAGCTACGGTTTTGTTCAATAAACCTTAGTCCACTTTGCCAAATGATCGTGGGGATCATTTCTTCCATCGTACTTCTCGGTCAACTATACCTTGGAGTGACCAAATCACATCCTCATCATCTTCCTATAGTTGTGTAATTCGTCAAAACTATCTTTATGAATACCCCACCACCGTGCAGGCATAGTGCATAGCACCAAATCCACTGCTTGGAAGCGATGCTTCTCAGGCACTTCCCTTTCAAATGCATCTAGAAATTTATCTACATCCGTTAGACCATCATAATAAGGAAAACTTATTACCTCAGATGATACACATCGCAATGATTTAGTCATCATATGACATCGTAGCGTAGATACTTCGTGTGACCTATTCTGTCAGTGCTCCAATTCTTCGTCTGAATCTGAAGTACAGAAGCTTTCACAGTCCCATGAAATTCATCCATTGGTTTTCAGATTAACCCAATCTTGGTCTCGCGATGTTATCTTATAGATCTGTTCCAAATCATTGTTGCTTTCCTCATAGTCACAGACCAGTTCAGTATAGCGCTGTCCTTCTGCAGGGTCCAATGGTACTACCATGTAAGGCATTTTCCTTTCAAACAACATTGTTTGCTTCTTCAAATTGATGACCCCATTCATGTCGATAGCCCAATCAATTCCAAGGAGCATGGGATATGGATTGTTGTCATCAACAATATCTATTACTTCAAAGTCATACAACACGCTCACACCTTCTATATCTACAGTTACTCGATGGAATCTCCCCACAGGGATAATCTTTGTTGAATTTCCATTCTTAATTGAATCGGAGACCACTACAGCGCAGGCCTCCCCATTTTTTCCCAAGTCTATTTAGGAAAAACATTCACATCTGATCCCAGATCTAGAATAACTTGATCCATCTCATATTCTCCTATTTGCATGGTGAGCCTCACCCTGCATCTTGTTCTCGACTTATGTCTTTCGATCTTTCTGATCGTGTGGTGCCCATCAGAAGCATTATCCCTACCAGCACATTTGTTTATCAACTCCTGTAATCCTTTCACAACCATTCTTTTGCGCAACAGTTTCATGTAAGTTTCCAAGAAAGTAGTAAGAATGGAGGGGTCAACTTCTTCAGGTAGCCTATCCTGACTTCCTGAGGTAGAGGCTTCAGTGAAGCTTTTCTTTGCTTCCATGAACGTTTCCTTTGCGTGCTCTAGATCAAACCCAACTTCTTTTTCTAGAGCCTTGTGGACCCATCCATCTTCTTCAGGCTATTTTCCCTTATTGTCACTAATCGTCATACCACTTTGCAGCACAATATTGACATTGGGATCCTCTTCGCGAGGCTCCTCCCTCATCATCTGTAGGTTCTGTGTAGGCTGCTAAGGCTGCACCTTCTTCTCGTGAATTTTAGCTATCAATATAGGGCATTCTTCTATCACGTGGTCAAACTGAGTACAATACCGACATGACAGGCGTGTCTGGCTCGTACACTCACATGTGTAGTGTCCTGGAACTTTGCAATTATAGAAAATAACTTGCCCTCGACCTCTACTAGGTCCTCCTCCTCCTCGGCCTCGTTCGCATCCCTAATATCCTCCGTGTGCCCCCCCCATGCCTTAATCAAGACGTCGAGTTTCTATTTGCATTCAATACGCAGGTGTTCTTTCCATCGTCAATTCATAGCTATGGTAGTTACATTCATCGTGGCCTACTGATGTATAGAAATTGCAAATAGTTGTTGTGGTGTTTGAACAAAATTTTGCAGTAAGTGGAAATTGTATGTTACATGTTTTACTGCTACTTGACAGATAGTGCACAACAACGTGGGCCTTGTACTTGGCTCGGCTTGAGCTTCCTACCTCAGGGGCATTGGCCCTCCTCCTTCCATATGATTTGTGAAAATAGGGAAGTGATCCTTATCATGCCCCTGAATTTTACACTTGAGCCACCAAACTCCTTCACGTACTTCTGGCCGAGCCTCTTTTTCCTTCTTCAAGCTCTAAAACTCCAAGCAGAGGTTCTGCAACTCCACATGAATTTGTTGAACTCCTAATGTCGCATCGTGGATAGGTGTCTCATGTAATCTCATTACGATTTCTAGTGATTCCACCTGAGTCCCTATCTTTTGTTGTGACAAAGAAATCCTTAAGTGAGGCAGGAGCATGACTATAAACCAATCGTGGTGCTGACTATCTATGAGATTCATATTGGCTTCATGGATTCGGCACTTCAATCTCTGATCCAGCTCCCAGGGCGTTTCACCGATACTCATCATGATTTCCTTAAACCCCACTACCAATTGTGCTTTAGACTTAGGCCTATCAAACTCCTTGTTTAGAGCAGTCTGGGTGTCCGCTAATGATGCCAACGGATTATCAATGCAATAATTAATGTACCACGTCAACGCACAATCTTGTAGAACAGTAACCAATTGTGCTTTCCTCATGTGATCATCTGTAATATTCTACGCTATCCACAAAGCCTTCACAACGGACCAAAACTGGTCTAGTCTTCATTTCCCAAGCACTTGAAAACAAGAAACTTCATCATATTCAACATGTTGAACGATGGTGGAGGTGGTGGCGAGGTGAGGGAAGGTGTATGCTATGTTGTTGAAGGTGGAGGTGGTGTGGGCAGATGAGGTATTCACGGAAAACCCTGTCTTATCAACTATAAAACACCTCACGGTGAGGCCTATACTGCTCCCTCGTCGTCACTCAAAGGAGGTTCTATCAATGGGCTGTATTCGGGACCTATTCTATCTAGATTTCTAAAGAATAATCCACTTCACATAGATCCAAACATCAAGGCAGTGGCATAAACTGCTTTTCACACAAGAGCATCTTAATCCAAGTATTCAAAGATCTCAAATACTTACCTTGCGGTCCCTTGACAAAGTGTCGCTCTGCTTCGCTATAACTGACTGAGGTATCGACCATGAATTGTGTCACGAATCCTCCTATCAGTCAATCAAGCTAGTGATTGACAACATGTGTGAGCTTATCTTCAGAATATTCCAACCTCCGTACTAGCTCTGGGGTCCACACTATTGGACCATCAAGCCTCCACCTTCCTTGGCTGTCTACCAATTTAGCGATCCACTCGTATAGTTTGATCGGGATGTTGCAGAAGAACATTTTGTGTATCTCTGTGTATAAGTATATGTCCAACCACTATTCTTTCGTCAGGCACAAATTTCTGTTTTCTTGCACTGCGAATTCGTGGATCTTTCTATCAAACCACTTCTAAGTTTCTTTCTTTGTCAGATTCCTGTGATGCAACATCACACATCTCTTTATATAGATCCTGGTCCTGGAAACGAAACCATTTGTTGGCTTAGTGGGTCCTGGCCCAGGTTCAGAGTTAGTTGTGCCAAACAAATCCCTACACTATTGGCCCTTTCGGCATCAATCCATGGAGCACAGATTGAAGTCTCACCCAAAGCAGTATGGGGGGATGCTGAAACCAAGTTTCTACACCCAGAGATGAGCGTGATGTCATTTTATGCCCTAAATCTTCCTTCGCGTAGATTGATAAGCATTTAAGGCTTATCGATGTAACTCCCTTTAATCAGCGTCTTGACCTCCGTGAAGGTCTATGAATGTCTTTCGCAGACCATGAATAGGAAAATCCACTACTTACACACCTAAAAGCTTACTTATAACCCATTAATTACTCATATTGGATTAAGTGTTCGATAACTTCAACATACAATAAGATAATCTTCGCGTAAATAGTTAACAGTAATTGTATTCATATAATAGTATAAGTCATGTAAAGTTGTGCATCAATACATTATTATTTCATAAACCCATATGGCGCATTCATAAAGACAAAATTAAAGAGATAAACACAAGTATTTCTACAACAATCTTCCTTATTAATACTCAGTCCTACTTACAGACTCAAGTTTTTCTTGCGCACTCAGCTGCAGGGGTCTGCGCACCCAGTTGCAGACTCTACTCTAGGCCTCTGCGCACGCAGCTGCAGAGCCTTTCCTCCTACTCTTCTATGCTAACTCTTTAGAATTCTCCCATAGACCAAACTTCATTACTTCTGCCTTAGACATCCTAAGACACAGATTTATACAATTCCATGGTCTGCGGACCATTGATAGATCTTCAAAATCTGACTCAACTTACATAAAAGAAGGGTAAAACCCTTTATGACTCTTTAATTATCTACACGCTCCATGACCACAAATTGCAGAGACTTTACATATTTATACAAAAAACTTGGGCTTTTACCCCAAAATTGACCCTAGGGGACCCCATCCCAACACACTCACACTGGTTTTGCCTGACATGAGAAGAACATTTGCATCTTGCCTAGGCGGTGGCATAGTTTGTCCACTCGTTGGAGGGATATAAGAACTTACCAAGACCTGACTTGAGATAGTTGGTTGAACTGGAAGAGTCAGTTGAAATGATGAAACGGGTTTAGACGGAATGGTAGGTTAAACCAGAACTAAAGTGACTACAATTTGTACAATCGGTCGAGAGGTTGTGTCTTGGATGAACGAACTTGATGTAGGCATAGCGCCAGAAGACCATATGGGGTTCTGATTCAATGACGAGGCACTATGAGTGCCCAAAACCAACTGAGCTAAATATGTATAACCATGTGACAACATGGATTCACTAATCTCAGGATAAGAGATAGACAAGACTCTTCTTGTATAAGGAAAGCATTCTTGAGGGAACTCATATCCCTGCTCATCATGTATGTGAGGAGTATGGGTAGCAGAGACTTCCGAATGACCCAGAGAGGAGATTGGGATTTTGCCTTCTGACTTCATTGAAGGAAACAACAGGCGATGAAGAACCAAAGATAGACAAGGAGCTAATTCCAAAGGAATACTAGGCAGATCGTATGGACTGTACAGACGTTGAGGATATATCACATCAGGATCGAACAATGGGTTTGGTAGATAGATAACCATCCGTTGCAGATTTTCAGGAGTCTGCGACTCTCAGGTGTCTCTATAGGATTATCATAGGAATCCAAATCAGATTTTGATGGAGGCGGATGAGAAGACAAAGGTTGGATACTCAGAACAATTCCAAGTTCAACACCTTGATCCTCAAGTGATTGAGGAAGTTCCGGATGAACTCCTTGGGAGGACCCTTTAGTATTAGAAAACAAAGGGGAACTATGAGATGGACTTAATGGTTCAGCCACAGTGGCTTCCCCTCAACAACAAGAAAGGAAAGGAAAATTTTTGATTAAGGTTGTAACAATCTTGAAATTAACAGGGAATTACTCATTTTGGTCTAAGAAGTAATTTCTTTGGATTGACATGTTTACTGTTGGCAACTATATTTTTAGAAATTGAAACATTTCCTTTTCATATTTTAAGAGTCAAGAAAAGGGCGAAAAGGTGACTCTAGTCACTTTCAATAGTTTTTCAAGCTTGAAAGGACAAGTTGCTCAATGCTCTTTTCAAATTTAAAGAGTTAGAAAAGAACAAACGACTGCTTAGGTGAATCTAGGTAAAAGGAGTACCAAGTAACCGTGAATTGCAATGTACACCTTAGCCAATAAATTAACCAAGGACTTGACATACGTGCAAGCAATTTCCCAGATTGGTGTATCATGTTTACAGGGTGAGAGACTTGGCTTCCTACGGATAAAGGATTGCAACCTAGGGGGTTCTCCCTTTATATATGTGATGGTATGGGGAGCACAAGTCCTGTTGGGCATGGGATCCCCCACAACATCTTTTTGGGGCTAAAAGCCCAATTTTTGGTGAATTATATTGTAAGACTCCATGAATTGTGGGCGCAGAGTGCAAAGTCTAGGATGAGTCATAGGGCTGTCTACCCTAAAATATTGTAATTTAATGTAAAGTTGTGTCGGCCTACCCATGGTCTGCGGACCATGGGATTATATAAATAGAGCAAGGCTTTAAGTGTAAAGGGAAGTACTGATAGATAGAATAGTGAAGGCATGGTTCAGGGTTAGATTGGGATCTAAAGTGTACTGGGTCATAGTAGTAGGAAGAGGCTCTGCAGCTGAGTGTGCATAGGCCTAGAAGAGTCCACAGCTGAGTGCGCAGGGCGAAGTCGGGTCTGTACTTGGGATTGAAATTTAATAAAAATAAGTTTACTCTGTGCATCTATTCTTGAATCTGTATTTTGATGTTATGCATTACTTTTACTCTGTTTACTTACTGTGCGCAATTGATAAATACTTGTATGAATGCTTATATATGAAAATAATCTAAGTAATCAGCTAACAGATCCTAATTAAAGAATACTCAGGTAAATAACGGGCGCGCTGCGGCTAGAACTGCGCGAAGACAATATCGCAGGGCGTGGGGTGCCCACTGATGCAGGTAGCATAGTAAGTGCGAAGGTTGGAACATGTACCGATCATCTCCTATCAAACACCCCTAGGGTGCAGAAACCTGGTTCTAGCACCCTCCCATTCTACTTCAAGTGAGACCTCAGTCCATGCTCCACAGGCTGTTGCCAAAAGGGCCAGTAGTACTGGGATTTGCTTGGCTAAATCACTTATGAACCTGGGTCAGGCCCCATTAAGCCACAAATGGTTCCGTTGCTGGGATCGGGATCTGCATACGGGATGTCTGATATCATGCCACTGGAACCCAACAAAGAAGGAAATTGAAGAGTGGTTGGACAAGAAGATTCACGATTTTGCGACATAGGAAAACAAAACTCCACAAGTATCTAAGGAAAAGTGGTTGGAGTGCTATGTGTATACATAAATCCATGAGATTTTATTTGCATCCTTTCCTTCTGAGCTGTATGAGTGGAGCGTGAAGTTAGCTGACAGCCAGGGAAGGTGTAGGCTCGACAAACCAATAGTGTGGACTCCAGAATTAGTGCATAGACTAGAAGCATTAGAAGATAAATTCGCATGAGCTATGGACCATTGGCTCGACCGGATAATAGGGGATTTATCACTGAGTTTGCGGTAGACACGACCGTGAGCTACAACGAGGCAGAATGATGCTTTCTCAAAGGACCACAAGGTAAGTATATTAAATCTTTGAATACTTGGATTAAGATGCTATTATGTGAAAAAAGGGTTATACGAATACATTAATGTTTGGGACTACGCGGAGTGGAAAGATATACAAAAATAGCGAACAATTCGAAAACGGTCCCTTAATTTCACCCTCGTGAGAGAGAGAGGAAGAGTTCACTAAGGTCTCTCCGAGAAGCGCAGTCAGTTTGATAAGGCAACACATTTTGTGGTTACGACCTCCACCCACACTGCCACCTGCTTCACCTCCCTCACCTCCATCTCCACCCACTCCACCTCCACCACCTCCACAGTGCAATATGGAGAGCGCGATCAAATTACCAGTATTCAGAGGAGAAGGGAATGAAGATCTGGATGAATTCTGGTTCGTGGTAAGAGCAGTATGGGAAGCACAAGGTGTCACGGACTACAATATTGAGAAGGCTACAGTGGTGAGCTCGGTACAGGATCGCGCGTTAACATGGTATATCAAGCACTCTAAAGACCACCCAAACACAAGGATAGCAGAGATCCAGACCACATTGAACAGGTAATTTAGCATGCCAAAGTAAAAAACACAATCAATCATCAGGTTTAAAGAAATCGCGATGCTCCCGGGCAAGACTCCCTGGGATCAGGATCAATGGCTGAAGAGTATGATCCGTGAAGCCAATATGACGTTGACAGATGGACAACATCGCACATGGTTTGTAGCATCTATGACACTGCACTTGAGGCTATCACAATAGAAACTTTCCACCCAGACCGAAGAGTTGGAAATGGCAATGAGATTACATGAGACCCCGATATAAGACCCTGGGTTGGGAGTTGAACAAATCCACGCACAACTACAGAATCTGTGTTTGGAAATGCAAATTTTGATGCAGGATAGGGCACCATGGCCAAAGGTGCACGAGGAAGTATGGTGCATAAAATTGAAAGGCCAGGGCCATGACAAGGATCACTGTCCAGTGTTCACGAACTACTTGGTAGGAGGAGGGCCAATGCCATTGAGATCAGAGGCACAGGTAGGGCCAAGTGCAGCACCCACTTTATGGTTTGCGATCTGTCATATAGGAGGGAAACACATGATGGATAATTGTCATTTGTTGGAGAAGTATACACAGACACCCCAACAATTGTTTTGTAATTTATGCAGCTCGGTAGGCCATGATGAGCGAATTTGCCGCAGTTACGAGCTAATGATGGATTAGACCCCTGCCTATAGGATGCAGACCGAAATGCAAGCCTTCGACCCAGATGCGGGGATGGCAAGCGCTGGATTTCAGGGGCAAGGTTGAGGACGAGGTGGAATGGGACTAGGAAGGGGCTGGAGACAATTAATTTGTTACAATAGTGGAGGACCAAGGCACTATGTCCATGATTGTACCAACCCGACGAGGATATCCTGTTTGTATTGTGCTCAGTTTGATCATGAAACAATAGATTGTCCTACATTGGTCACAAGGATGTGCGAAAAAGGGGTATTCCAGCCTCCCCCAACTCAGAATATACAAATGATGAGGTCTGAGTTGCGCGAAGAGGACCCGAATGTAAACATGATGCTCAGAAGCAGTATAGCCACAGGAGAGGATACAGGGAAGTAGCCAGAGGAAAGTACGTGGGTTCGCAAGGCTCCTGCAAAGGAACCCGAGTTTGACTTAGAATGTGCTAAGGAGACATTCATGCAAGCTAAGAAGAGCTTCACTGAGGCCTCCACTTCAGGGAGTAAGGATCAACCAGAGCCAGGAATAGATCCTTCAATGCTCACTACCTTTCTTGAGACATGCATGAAACTGCTGCATGACAGCAAGGCAGTTAAAGGACTATAGGAGCTAATCACCAGGTGCATGGGGTTAGGAGAACTGTGTGTAGTCCAGAAATTAGGGAAGCATGCATTGCACACTGGAAGGGAAATGAGGTTGACTGCATATATTGGTGAGTATGAAATGGATCAGGTAATCCTAGATATAGGTTCAGACGCAAATGTATTACTGAAGCAAACATGGGAACACATGGGTAGGCTCGTGTTACAATGGTCCCCTATTCAATTACGAATGGTGAACCAACAGAAGATTTTTCCCATGGGGAGGTTGCAAGGGGTAATAGCTGATATTGAAGGCGCGAGTGCACAGGTGGATTTTGAAGTAATAGAGATTGTCGATGATAGCAATCCCTATCTCGGACTATTAGGAATAGACTGGGCCACCGATATGAATGGAGTCATCAACCTGAAGAAGAACAAAATTATTTTCGAGAAAAAGTCACTACGCGTAGTAGTCCTATTGGACCTAGCTGAAGGAGCACGCTACACTGAACCAGTGCATGACGATGATCTCGATTGTAATTACAAGATAACTGTGCAAGACCAGGATTGGGTGAATTAGACTGCATATGGGAGGATCTCGTGGGAGCATGAAAGCTCCTGCACTTCGGATTTAGACAAAGAAGTAGAGTGATGGCATAATTGGTTGCACGAAGTGACAACGGTAAATTGCAACATGATGGTTAGATCAATGCGTTGCATGACAACAGAGGCTAGAACGCTGTTGACATATGATGGATTGATGACGGTGGATGAATTCCTTAGCAAATTTGAAAGTGAAGTACCAGAACAGTAGCGGTTCGATGCGTTGAAGTGGGCACTGCATGCAACACCCGCACGATGGTGGGGTACACATCAAGGAAATCTTGAGGACTAGCGTGGATGTAGAAGGATGATGTGCCTACGATTTGGGAAATGCAACTATGGTTAGAAGACAAATACGATGGACGAGATGATCGATGCATGCACCTCACGAAATGGACCAAGGTCTATGGGAAAGAACCACATCCTGAATGGGTACACTTATTCTACCATACCCTAGATGTCATACCCATGAACTGGTATACTGAGACAGAACTACGACATGGTACGGGTGAATGGGATGTCTTGCGCGAGGGATTTTTGTTAACATTCACATTTGAAGGCCAGTGGTCGGATACTTTTGATGATGTGCTGCAAGTAGTAAAAGCCGCCATCTTCAAAACACCACAGGAGCCACTGGAAATTCTTCAACCAGTATGGGCAACCTAGTTAAGCAGCACCCTAGAATGTTATAACGTGCAGGTGGAGGAGGATGATGACGACCCCCGAAATATTAATATTCCAGAAACCGAAGGTTGTTGTGAGGTTCAAGGACCATCAATTGAGGATCCCGACATCACTGCGCCGCTAAAAACAAAGCAGGTAAACATTGGCACAGAAGCGAAGCCGAAGTATGCGACACTTGGGGACTATTGGGATGATGCTACAGTAGATAAGGTCGCTAAGTTACTCTGCGAATACCAAGACTTGTTCCCGACCAAAATCACGGACTTAAAAGGGATCATTAGCAACTTAGGGATGATGAAGATCACTCTGAAACCAGACGCGAAGCTAGTTAAGCAGCGACCTTACCGCTTGAACCCAAAGTATAAAGAAAAGGTCCACGACGAATTAGATAAAATGCTCACAGCCATAATTATTGAACCAGTGGAAAAATCTGATTGGGTAAGTCCTATGGTAGTGCAGGAGAAAAAATAGAAAGGCGAAATAAGAATATGTGGACCTCAGGAAGCTTAACGACGCCTATGTTCACGATCCATTCCCGACACCATTCACAGATGAAGTATTGGAGAATGTTGGCGGTCAGGAAGCCTACTCATTCATGGATTGCTTCTCAAGGTACCATCAGATCAAGATCGCGCCAGAATATAGGAGAAAAACAACCTTCGCAACAGAATGGGGCTGCTTTAGGACACCGTTATGCCTTTTGGACTGAAGAACACGCCAACGATATTTTTGCGCATATTGGTGGTGACATTCAAAGAATACATCCACAAGTTCTTGGAGGTCTATCTGGATGATTGGACTATCTTTGGATTAGTTAAACACCATGTAGCAAGCTTAGGTTTGATGCTAGATACTTGCCACCGACACCAGATTGTGTTGAACCTTAAAAAGTGCACCTTCCTCAGTCCATTTGGAAACTTGCTGGGCATGTGGTCTACAAATAAGGTATGATGGTGGAACCTGCAAAGATTACTGTTATTCTGAATTTGGAAGCACCCCACACTGTCAAACAATTACGCGCTACTTTGGGGCACACTGGCTACTATAGGAAATTTATCAAGAGTTATGCCCAAATAACAGCGTCGATGGAAAAACTATTGAAGAAGGATGCTACATATTGTTGGAATGATGATTGCATGAAAATTTTGGATGTTCTCAAGGAGAAACTGGCATCTGCTCCCATCCTGGTCTTCCCGAAATGGGACATGGAGTTTCATGTACATGTTGATGCGTCATGTATTGCATTGGGATCCGTACTCACACAGGAAGGTGCGGAAGGCGTGGATCACTTGATCGCGTTCACGAGTTGGAGATTGTCCAAAGACAAAAAGAACTACTCTACTACTGAGCATGAAGGGTTGGAAATGGTGTACATGCTCCAAAAATACCGACACTATTTACTTAGTGGACATTTCAAGATGTATACCGATCATTTCGCGTTAAAATACTTGGTGAACAAGCCTGTGTTGGGGGGGAGCATTGCAGATGGCTGTTACTGTTTCAAGAATATGAATTTGAGGTCATTGTCAAGCCAAGACGCCTAAATGCAGGACCAGATCACTTGTCACGAATTGAGACAGGCAAAGAGCCAACAAATTTGGAGGAGGGACTACCTGATGCATAACTCTTTTCAATCCGCATAGTGGATGGCCATTTCGAAGATATAATCCATTTTTTAACCACAGGGACTATGCCGAAGGAATACTCAGTCCAACAGAAGAAGGAATTGGTGGTGCACGCGGTGGACTTTTCTGTCATCGCGGGGCACCTCTACAAAATGGGAAACGATGAGATATTACAACGATATGTACCTGAATTTGAATGAGGTCAAATCCTCGTGGAAGCACATTGGGGTGTTGCAGGAGGACACTATGCAGTCCGCATGATTGCACAGAAGATTCTTTGCACTGGGTTATGGTGGCCAACCCTGCACCAAGATTCGAAAGCACACTGTCGATCCTGCGACATATGTCAAAGGACTAGAAAACCATCACAAAGGGATGAGATGCCACTAAATCCAGAAACGACACTGTAGCCATTTGAAAAATGGGAAATTGACTTCGTGGGACCGATTAAACCTCCGGGAAAGACAGGTGCGCGCTACATCATCACCGCGATGGAGTACTTAACACGATGGGAAGAAGTGCAGCCAGTAAAGGACTACATGGCTGCTACAGCTGTGAATTTCTTGTTTGAAAACGTGTTGACACGATTTGTTTGCCCCAGAATGGCCATGGGACACACTTCCTGAATGAAACTATCATCGTGCTCATAGAGGAGTTCCAGGTGTATCATCAACAAAGTACACTGTACCACCCACAAGCTAATGGGACAGTAGAGGCATTCAACAAAATACTGGAGACTGCATTGACCAAAGTATGTAATGCGCAGCAAAATGACTAGGACCTGCGCATACCTACCGTATTGTGGGCATACAGAACCACATACAAAAAATTGACGGGTCAGACACCTTTTCAGCTAGTCTATGGCGCAGAAGCTGTCATGCTGATGGAATACATCATACCTAGTCTGCGAATAGCAGCACTCACAGGCATGTCAAACCACGAAGCCTTGGAAGCGAGGCTCGCACAATTAAAAGAACTCGAGGAAGAATGATTTCTGGCAGGATTTCATCAGTAGGTACAAAAACAATGTGAAAAGGCCTAGCATGATCGTCATATCAAGTCGTGCACCTTTAAGGTCAATGACTTATTACTGTTCGAATTTACGACAGTAAATTCAAGAAATTCCTAGGAAAATTTAGAATGCACTGGTTGGGACCTTACGTGGTTAAGGAGGTTATCGATGGAGGTACCATCCAGTTAGGTAAACTAAATAGTGAGCCCTTCCCTGGAAAAGTAAACGATAGTCGCTTGAAGCTCTATACTAGTCGGCCGGCTACCTGACTAACCAACCACAACACAGTCTTTGCGACCCAAAGGGCTAGACTAGGGCGCAAGACTATAAACATACGCTGTAGATGTTGATACAATTGTAAGGGAATAATTCAGACATGGCAGGCTCAGAAGATCAGATGCCGCAGGATCAGCCAATAGTAGCTCCATGAGCTACGGATCTTCACGCAACACAGGCACAATTGGAGGGGCTTCGTGCGAATATCGCCGCACCAGCAGAGTGACTTGAGACGAGTCACGATGATTGTGTTGGGGGCCTATTGGGCATGGGATTCCCTGCAACATGTTTTTGGGGCACAAAGCCCAAGTTTTGGTCAATTATATTATAAGACTCTGTGAATTACGGGCATGGAGCACGAAGTCTAGGATGAGTCATAGGGATATCCACCCCAAAATATTGTAATTTAATGTAAATTTGTATCCGCCTACCCATGGTCCATGGACCATGGGATTGTATTAATAAAGAAAGGCTCTAAGTGTAAAGGGAAGTATTGATAAATAGAATAGCGAAGGCATGGTTCGGGGTTAGATTGGGATCTGAAGTGTATTGGGTCATAGTAGTAGGAAGAGGCTCTGTAGCTGAGTGCGCACAGGCCTAGAAGAGTCCACAGCTGAGTGCGCAGGGCGGAGTCGGGTTTGTACTTGGGATTGAAAGTTAATAAAAAGACGTTTACTTTGTGCATCTGTTCTTGAATCCATATTTTGATATTATGCATTACTTTTACTCTGTTTACTTACTGTGTGCAATTGATAAATACTTGTATGAATGCTTATATATGAAAATAATCTAAGTAATCAGCTAATAGAGCCTAATTAAAGAAGACTCGGGTAAAAAGCTTAGGTTGTGTTGTGGCTAGAACTGCGCGAAGATAGTATCGCAGGGCGCGCGGAGTCCGCTGATCCGCGTAGCACAGTAAGTGCGAAGGTTGGACTATGTACTGATCACCTCCTATCAGACATCCCCAAGGTGCAGAAAACTGGTTCTAGCACCCTCCCATACTACTTCGGGTGAGACCTCAGTCTGCGCTCTGTGGACTGTTGCCAAAAGGGCTAGTAGTACCAGGATTTGCTTCGCTAAATCACTTTTGAACCTGGGTCAGGCCCCATTAAGCCAACAAGTCTGTGCTAGCACTGTCTAATGCTGAAGTGAATGAAAACTGCTACGTTTGAAAGAGGTCGGTACACGTCTCTAACCTAGACCACTAGATATGATCGTTAATACTTCAAATGCTCCTTAGGTTAATTGATAGATTTTAAAGTTGATCTTGTAATTATGTCTCAATTTCAAGGCCTTAACGATGTTACCTCTTCCTAAAATGAAAATTATATGATGAAATGAAATCCTTCAATTCGATGAAAGCTATATACGTAGGGAAGAAGATCACTCAAATCATGCATCAAATCAAATGCAAAAATGCATCCATGACACTCTTCAAAAGCTAAAGGCAAAATATGAAATCTAATCTTTCATATGATAAAAAAATGCAATGCCAAAACACATGTTAAAGAAAAATTTCCTTAAGATATAATGATGATTCTTCCTCTTTTTCAAAATGTGACTAATGTAATCTAGTGCAAAGGAAAAGAGAATGCAAGAAAGCCAAGAAATATGAAAATATCTTTCACATCAATGCTTTGAATGCAACTCAAAATTATTCGAAAATTATGAAAAGAATAACACTTTCACTTTCATTTTGAAACACAAAAACTTCGAAGCAAACACTTCCTTTTGATTCCAAAGAGATAATCGATTTGTAATCTATCATTCATCAAATGAAGCTTAAGTAACTTTCACCATATCCACTAATGAAAAAAACTTAAGGCACAAGAACCAAAAAGTGATCTCCAAAGTATGTTTGAACACACAAAGACTCTTTAACACAGGCAATCGATCTATGACCTCTGATGGGAAGACAAACAAGTGTACGAAGGTTAACCTAGAAGACCTAGAACCCTAAAAGGCTAATCAAACTTCAAGGACACTCAAGGTAGGTTAAAATACAATTGGAAGAACACAATGAGAGAGTCAATGAAGAACACAATAGTTGTTGAAAATAGCAACAAGAAATGCTAAATATAGAAGTGATAAAAATAGCATTGCTATAAATAGCATTTTGGGATACATTCCAGTTTTAGTTAGTCCCTGAACTAAAATTGAGAATTAAAATTCGAATTTTATCTTAGCAGCTGTTTGAAAATAATTAATTAATTCATCTTGAGGTAATTAGTTGGAGAAAATCAAACATGAAGTCTATGTGAAGACATGCAACAGTTTTCCCTTTGATTGAGGAAGTTATCCCTTAGTTAAAGTGATCAGGATGAGTTGTACTTTGAGTTGTAATTAGTTAGCTCAATTAACTGAGTTAAGTCCAGTTAGATTAGTTCCAATAGTTTGTGGAACTGATTGTGAGTTTAGTTAGTTAATGCATGCATGCATGTAGCTACTATACTTCAGATAACTGAATATTATCTCTTAAATAACTCATGTATGTCAGTTCAGTTAGAGACCCAGTTGAGATCAGATGATGGGACAATGTACTATCAATTGCATGAATATTCCATTGAGGATATCTCTTGCATGCAGAAGGAATTCATTCCATTGTGCAGTTACTTCTGAGTTTGATGAGTTGTGTGAGAGGTGAATTCACATAGGTGGCAGCCAGAGGACCCAGGAGAAACTGCGCAAGGAAATAGGAGGCTTGGAGGACTGAGGGAAGGAATATGTTGTGTCTATTCAGTCTATGAGCAACAATGAGGGATTGTACTGAGAGCTCGATAGCTTGTGAGCTAAAGCTTTGTGTAATCCAGAGATATTTCCAGTTGTATGATAATATAGATATCAAGGTTTTTAGCTGAGGCTTTCCCCAAAGTATTCTTCTGTGTTCATGTGTGATTGATTTCTCATTCTCTGTTATATGTGTTCTATTTGATCTTGCTCAAAATCAATTAAGCTTCTGCAAGTTTGTTTGTAGAAGTAGATCAAGTATTTTGCTTTAGTATATTGCATTATCTGGTGATATACAATGAGAAATTCTACATGGTATCAGAGCAAATGATCTGAAATCTTAAACTACTTGAAATTTTTTTGCAAGGCATTCAATTCAGAATTAAACATGTTTAAAAGATTTCCATGTCTTGCAGAAAGAAAACACATGAAATTTTCAGCTGTTCATGACCCATTTAAGCATAGCAGAGTTATTTCCTTTTACTTTTTAACACATTAAAATGAATTTGATCTGCAAAATAAATCAACCACAAATGCAAAAGAAGTTGATAAAGCAGTTCACCCCCTCTAGGGCTACGTCTGCTGGGTCCAAGGCTCCCAACCGGGCTTGTCCTTGTTTTTATTAAATGCTCAAATTGAAAATACAGATGAATAAAAGCATCTATAGGTGAAATAGATGGAAAAAATGGATTCAAAACACTTGAATCCTTCAGGATTGACTATTGGATTACCTCCAATGGATACCTGCAACCCTATACAGTCTTCACAAAACTGGGCCCTGGTGGCTCCTAGAACTTTCATGGCTCCGAAAACTCTGCAAATGACCTCAGATGGTTGTAAGACCTATACCAATGGCTTCAGAAGGTCGAAAATACCCAAAATCGAAAAACAATTCGTCCAAAACCGACTTTCGTAGCCAAAGTTATGGCCATTTAAAGTTTCTCCAGTTTTTCCTTAGAAAAACTCCAGCTAACTTTAGTTAACTCCAGATAGCTCTGCCAATTATGACGGGTCTGTCAAATTTGGCGCTCCTGCCAAAATTCCGCCAACTTAACTGCAGTTACATTTAATTTTTGGTGGTTGCCTCGGATTTCGTGCCCGGCAGAATATTCCTTTTTTAATTTTTTTTTAAAGAATTAAAATTTCTAATGTTATGGACAAATTCTTCTTTTTGCCACAACTTCCTCATACGGCGACCGTTTTTCGAACCGTTTGCGGCGCCGGAATCAAGAAGACGAGAAATTTCCATTAATTCAACTTTGAACTAGTTCTAAGCACTTTAAATTTTTAGAATTTTACGACACTTAGGACATGAGCACCTGATCACGCCTCCCCATTGGGAAGCTTTTGGACCCTAAAAGCCTTCAACTACCTGTTAAAGAGGTGAGGGTACAGCTCCCTCACTCTGTCCACCTCCATCCACTTTGCCTTGTTCGGTTTGCTGCCTTTGAAACCAACCCAAACATAATCTACACTGCCCCTCCTTGAAGTGCGTGTCCTTCTGTCAAGGATTGTATCTTCTTTTAGCTCATCTAAGAATTCTGGCGAGAAATCTTCTATAGATGGCAGCTGAACATCATTTTCATGATCAGCAATCAAAGGAGGTTCATACAAACGTAAGTTCTCCACATTGACAACAGAATACATTTGCATGTAGGAAGGAAAATCTAATTGAAAAGCATTATTTCCAACCTTCTTGAGGATTTTGAATGGACCATAACGAATAGGCTTCAACTTTTTACCTTCTCCTTGCATCCTTTCCTTACTAATGTACATCCATACCTCATCTCCTTCTTGAAACTTGTGATCGACTCTATGCTTGTCGTGTCTTTCCTTGTACTTGCCTTGACTCTTCTCAAGCTGTTCTTGAATTTGCTGATGTATTTGCTGAATTCTTTCAATGAATGAACGAGCTTTGTCAATGTCACTATGTCCCTCAATGGCAACATCTTTCTCAAGAATGAAATCAAGAGGTGATTTTGGCAAGTAACCAAAACAAGCTTCAAACGGTGAGGTGTTTGTGGAAGAGTGCTTGGCACGATTGTAAGCATGCTGTATGTAGTGCAAATGTTCATCCCAAAGCTTGGGATGCTTGCTGCAATAACCTCTCAAGAGGTGCACAATGGTTCTGTTCACAACTTCGGTTTGTCCGTCTGTTTGTAGATGGAATGCAGTACTTTTCTTCAACTTTGTGTCCATCATCTCCCATAGGTTGGACCAAAAATTCCCCACAAATCTGGAATCCCTGTCACTAATAATGGAAGTAGGCAAACCAAAGTGAATCCATACATGATGAAAAAATAATTCAGAAGTTTTTTCAGCAGTTATAGTTTTCTTACAAGGCATAAGTATACACATTTTGCTGAAACGATCAACTACTACATATAAATAATCATGCTGCTTTCGAGATTTTGGCAAACCTCCTACAAAATCCATAGAGATGCTCTCCCATGGTCTAGAAGGTACCGGAAAAGGAGTATACAAACCAAGCTTCCTATTGCTAGGCTTGCTTGTAGCACATAATGAACAACCTCTTATGAACCTTGAAACATAATCTACCATGCGAGGCCAATAGCAATACCTCTGTAGATGTGCAACTGTTTTGCTCACACCAAAATGGCCAGCAATAAGAGAAGAATGAGCTTCTCTTATGACATTTATCCTCTCCCCCTGTGGTATACACAACTTGCCCAAATGAAACAGCAAATTCTTATGCATGTGATAGTCATTTTCCTCTACATGATTTCCTTTACTCAAGTTAGCATACACATCTTTAAAGTCATCATCAGATGCATATTGGTCTACGTAACTATCATGTACAATGGAATCATTATTAAGTAAAGTAACAGCACCAATAATAGGCCTTGAAAGCATATCAGCAACCTTATTCAAAGTACCTTTCTTATACCTTATTACCAAATGGAACTGCTGCAAGAAGCCCATCCATCTGAAGTGTCGTGACTGTTGTAACTTGCTTTGTGATTGCAAGTACTGTAAGGGCTGATGGTCGGTATGTATAACAGTTTCTTTGCCCATCAAATAGTGTTTCCACTTTTTGACGCTTTGTACCAACGCATAAAACTCCTTATCATATGTAGGATAATTTACAACAGCACCATTAAAAGTTTCAGAATGAAAAGCAATAGGCTTACCATGTTGTAGAAGAACTACACCCATAGCATAATCACTAGCATCAGTTTGTATCTCAAATGGCTGTCTCAAATCCAGTAATGCAAGGACTGGAGCTGAACTAATCTTCTCTTTCAAAGATTTGAAAGCTTTTTGTTGCTTGCCTCCCCATTGGAAAGCATGCTTCACACTTGTCACTACATGCATAGGAGCTGCTATAGAAGAGAAGTTAGAGATAAAATTCCTCCAATATTGAGCTGCACCCAAAAAACTTATTACCTCTGTTATGGATTTGGGAGTAGGCCACTTCACAATAGCCTCAATCTTAGCAGGATCAATTCTCAAAGAACCTCCTCCTACTATGTGTCCCAAATAAACCAAAGAAGTATTTCCAAATTCACACTTTGACATTTTAAGAAATAACCGATTCTTCTTCAAAACATCAAGTACTTTTCTAACATGCATGACATGATCTTCTCTAGACTTGCTGAAAATTAAGATGTCATCTAAGTAGACAATAACGAAATCATCAAGAAAAGGACGCAAGACATCATCCATTACCCGCATGAAAGTTGCAGGTGCATTGCACAAACCAAATGACATCACAAGCCACTCAAAGAGTCCTAGTTTGGTTTTAAAGGCTGTCTTCCAAATGTCATTTTCTTCAATTCTTACTTGATGATATCCACTGCGCAAGTCTAGCTTAGTGAAATATCGAGCATCTTTCAGCTGGTCTAGCAAATCATCTATCCTTGGGAGTGGGTAACGATTCTTTACCGTTATCTTGTTCAAGGCCCTGAAATCAACACACATACGCCAAGTGCTATCTTTCTTTGGAATCAATACAATTGGTGACCCACGTGGCGAAGTACTTGGCCTTATGAAACCCTTGTCCAACAAGTCCTTGATTTGCTTCTTTATTTCAACATTCTCCATAATAGACATGCGGTACATGCCTATGTTTGGAAGAGGACAATATGGATGCAAATGGATTTCATGCTGAATCTCCCTCTTAGGAGGCAAACCTGTTGGCTCCTGAAACATCTCATGATATGAACTACATCATACAGATCTGATTTAAGTTTTGGATCACAGTTGTCAAATGACTCATGATTCACATCAACCTTGGGCTTAATCATAAGAAGAACAAAATTCTTACTTGAATTGACCAGCCTTTTTACCTGTCCTGCATTCACCATCGCTATATTTGTCTTCTTGCGATGAGCTCTAACAATGAACTCCTTGCCATCTTTGAATAGATGATATTTGTTTTCATGGCGATGAAATATATCTTTCCTGTCAAACAAGTAAGGACTTCCCAAAACAATTCTTGCTATATCAAAAGGTACCACATCAAGTTCAACTGTGTCAATAAAATGTGCAGTAATTGCAAAGCGCAATGTGCACTTTCTTGAAACTTGTAAATTTGCATCCTTGCAAATCCATCCAAGTGGATATGGTTTCAGATGTGGAACGGTCTCAAGTTTAAGCTGCTTGACCAAGTCCTCTGATATAAGGTTTGCTTGTGACCCACTATCAAAAAGTGTGTCAATTTTAGTATGTTTTGAAATCACCCTCACATGAAACAGTTCAATTCTTTCTTCCTCATTAGGAGCTTGTACATGGCAGTTTGAGGTACTAGTGCTGGCTTGAGTTTCAATTTCTTTTTCCTTCAAGTTTTTCAAACCCATGGCTGTAATTTTGGTTTCATCACCTGAATCTTCCCCTAAATCTTGTGGTGTAGATGTAGTAGCAGCAATTTTCTGTTTCCCTTTGGATTTGTTAAATTGAGGTCTTTTTTCAGGATATAATTTCCAACAGTTTTTCTCCTCATGGCCTGGTTTAGAACAGTGTTTACAGATAACTTTCTCACTCTCCTGTTTGACAGATGCATTCTTTTTGCTCTTTCCCTTGGATGTTTTCTCTTTGTTTTTCCCCTTGGGGGGCTTGTTTCTACCTCTTCAAATGTGTTTTTTCCCCTTGCCTCTAAATGGGTAGCTTGGACACAAACCTCGTCCAGGCTAGTAGGGTTAAACATCAAGATGGTGTGTCTAAGGTAGCTATGCAAGCCACCAATGTATTTCAGCAAGGTTTCCTGGGTCTGCAAATCTACCCCTAACAAGAGAGCTCTTCTCCTGAATTCTTGGGTGTAGTCTTGGACACTCTGACCCTTAAGTTGTTTGAAATTTTGCCAATTCATAATGGCCTTCTTCATGTGAGCAAGAGGATAAAACTATTTTTTAATGGCTAACAGAAATTCAGGCGATGTTAAGGTAACCTTACCAAATTTCTTGATCTCCTCTTTAGTCTTGGCCTCCCACCAGACCAATGCTGCTCCATCCATTCTCAAAGAAGCCAACTGAATCTTTGTGGCATCATCATGCATATTCTGGATCCTCAAGTAAACTTCCAACTGCCTAATCCAGTTTTCAAGGTTTTCTGCATTCACTTCACCATTAAACATAGGTAATTCAAATTTTACATCAAGCTTCAAAAAAGGACTTTTTCCAGAGGATCTATGCTTATGAACAGAAGAAGACGAGGATGAAGAGGAAGAAGGTGAAGATGGGGGTGGTGGATCACCATTTCCTCCATGTCCTTTCTTGGAATGATCATCATCCTTCTTACCTCCTGAAGAGCCCTCTCCTTCATGTGGATGTTTGGACCCTTCTCCAGCCAATTTCTCATTTCTTTCTTGGTACAATATCCTCACCATTTCAGTGAGGTCCAAGAAAGCCTTTCTAAAGACTCTTTCTTCTTCTCTTGGATCTGTCTCTATAGGAATTTCTCCTTCATGTTCAGACATCCTTGAAGCTTCTGCTGAGACTCTTGAGGGTGAAATTGAAGGTGGAGGTGATGGCTCTCTGGCCTTCCTTGACTGACGATTCTCTCGTTCTCTAGTCAACTGTCCTTCCCCTCTTTTGAGTTTCAACCTGGTAAGCATCAATACTTTGCAAGATAGTTAGAAGATATTTGCACAAAAATCCTGGGCTCTGATACCAACTTGATCTGAAATCTGAAACTACTTGAAATTTGTTTGCAAGGTATTCAATTCAGAATTAAACATGTTTAAAAGATTTCCATGTCTTGCAGAAAGAAAACACATGAAATTTTCAGCTGTTCATGACCCATTTAAGCATAGCAGAGTTATTTCCTTTTACTGTTTAACACATTAAAATGAATTTGATCTGCAAAATAAATCAACCACAAATGCAAAAGAAGTTGATAAAGTAGTTCACCCCCTCCAGGGCTACGTCTGCTGGGTCCAAAGCTCCCAACCGGGCTTGTCCTTGTTTTTATTAAATGCTCAAATTGAAAATACAGCTGAATAGAAGCATCTACAGGTGAAATAGATGGAAAAAATGGATTCAGAACACTTGAATCCTTCAGGATTGACTATTGGATGACCTCCAATGGATACCTGCAACCCTATATGGTCTTCACAAAACTGGGCCCTGGTGGCTCCTAGAACTTTCACGGCTCCAAAACCTCTGCAAATGACCTCAGATGGTTGTAAGACCTGCACCAATGGCTTCAGAAGATCGAAAATACCCAAAATCAAAAAACAAATCGTCCAAAACCAACTTTCGTAGCCAAAGTTATGGCCATTTAAAGTTTCTCCAGTTTTTCCTTAGAAAAACTCCAGCTAACTTTAGTTAACTCCAGATAGCTCTGCCAATTATGGTGGGTCTGCCAAATTTGGCACTCCTGCAAAATTTCCGCCAACTTAACTGCAGTTGAATTTAATGTTTGGTGGTTGCCTCGGATTTCGTGCCCGGCAGAATATTCCTTTTTTAATTTTTTTTGTTTTGAAAAATTAAAATTTCTTATGTTATGGACAAATTCTTCTTTTTGCCATAACTTCCTCATACAACGACCGTTTTTCGAATCGTTTGCGGTGTCGGAATCGGGAAGACGAGCAATTTCCAGTCATTCAACTTTGAACCAGTTCTAAGCACTTTAAATTTTGAGCATTTTATGACACTTAGGACATGAGCACCTGATCAGCAAAGGTGATCAAAGAGAAGAACAGTATACAAAGAAGGGAGAAGTTTGAAGTTTGAAGTTCCTAATTATAGAAATTGAATTCTTATCACTTCTCAAATTTCACCAATGGCATTCAATAGTTTGAGACTCGAGTATGCCCTTGATGGCAGCTCGAATTATATAGCCTGAAAGGATCGCATGGAAGCGGTATTAGAGGACAATTGTTTGAAGGACTTCATTGATCAAGAAGTCCCCAAGCTAGCAGCTGCTAATGCCCAAGAATTGGTGGAATGGAAGAAATGTGTGGCTAGAGTGAGGATGATTCTTTTGGAGGGAGTTCGAGACCACATTGTCTCGAGTCTCCATGGGAATGAGAGACCATTTTATATGTGGAAAAAATTGAAGGATCTATATCAAAACAACAGCGATCAGAGGAAGCTGGCACCGAAAGACAAGCTTCAGAAATCAAGTGTGAAAAGGGCGACATGATCTCTATATATCTGAACAAGATCACCACCTACAGGGATGAGCTTAGAAGTGTAGGGATCACGACAGCTGATGATGACATGGTGAGTCTTGCTCTCCTCGATCTTCCTAAGAGCTGGCATAGCTACCAAGACTCGGTAAATGGAAGAGAGAAACTACCAAATTGGGAATGAATTTGGTCGGATTTGATGCAAGAGGAGATAAGGAGAAGCATCAGAGATGGATCTTCATCAAAGAAAGATGATGAAGAAAATCTAGCCTTAGTGAGTAAGGTGAGGAAAGGGAAAGGGAAGGCATTCCATTCCAAATCCAGTTCTTCCCATGGTGGGAAGAATATTGACAAATCAACAGTGCGATGCTTCCATTATCATGAGGTGGGCCATTATGCTACGAATTGCCCACAGAAGAAATCCCAGAAGGGATCCTGGAAGGGATCAGATGGTGAGGCACTAGCATCATAGTTCAAATTGGATTTCACCCTCATCGCATGCATGGCTTCATCAATGGTGGGATGTGTTTGGTACCTGGAAAGTGGACCCTCATTCCACATGACCAATGACAAGAATTATTCAGTACCTTGGAGGTGAAGGACATCTAGATGCACATCGAGATGGGAAGTGATGGAAATTACCATGTTTCAAGTGAAGGTATGGTTGTGTTTCAGAGGGAGAATGGAGCTCCTCTCACCCTGACTGATGTAAAGTATGTGCCTGGTCTGAAGAAGAATCTTGTGTCCATCGCTATGCTGGAAGACAAAGGCTATGATGTGGTCTTTAGTAAAGGAAAGACATTCTTGAGGCATATCGACACTGGATAGACCAAGAGGATTAGGATTCAAGTAAAGAATCTCTACAAGCTGGAGGTAGACGACTGTGCTGCATTGAGTTCCAAAGCAAAGTTTATGTAGAGCCAAGATATTGGCGAGCTATGGCATAGAATATTGGGCCGCTTGCACCATGGGGCCTTGAAGATCATGCAACAGATTTCTACTGGACTTCCCAAGGGAAAACTAGAGCAAATGGATACATGCAAAGGTTGTACCCTGAGTAAGTATGCAAAATCTTCCTTTCAGGATTGAGATAGTAGAGCTAGAGAAATCCTGGAGTGAGTTCATACAGATGTGTGTGGACAATTATCTACAACCTCCATTGCTGAACAAAGGTACTATGTTATTTTTATTCTTGATTTTTCTCGTAGATGTTGGATCTACTTCATGTAGAAGAAGGATCAAACCTTCTCAAGGTTTTGTGAGTTCAAAGCCTTGGCAAAGAAAGAATCTGGAAAGAAAATAAGGGCCTTGTGAAGTGACAATGGTGGAGAGTATGTCTCCCACTAGTTTAAGGAATTCTGTGCAGCAGAAGGAATTAAACGAGAGTTGACGACACCCCATAACCCACAACAAAATGGGGTGGCTGAAAGGAAGAATAGATCGATTGTGGGAGCAACTCAGGTGATGCTGCATGACCAAAGACTACCACTTCATTTATTCGCTGAGGCATGCAATACAACAGTATACTTGCAGAATAGAAGCCCGCATCGTATACTGGGGATGAAGACACCAGTGGAGGCCTTTTCCTCGAAGAGACCAGATGCGAGTCACTTCAAGATCTTTGGCTCATCCTTATTTTGTCATGTGACCAAAGATGCCTGGAAGAAGCATACTTGTGGGGTATAATCGAGTTGCAATCAAATTCAAATTTCTCTTCCTTGTCAACAAAAATCCATAATGATAGTGCCAAGTAGATACATTAGTTTTGAATGTCCTACATTTCATTTATATTTGTGTAAAGCAGTTTAGGATATTTGTAAAAATATCTTGAGATATTTATCAAGATATTTTAGTTTAGAATTTGTATAAATACTTCATCATTTGAAGTAAGAAAGGGTTGGACTCAGCTGGATGCTTATGCCGTGATTGTATATCATTTTGTAGTAGTTTAGCAGGAGATTAATGAAAATTGCAACTATTTCTTTGGGATCCATGTGGTATGGAGTTTAGTTCGGTTTCTTCTCTTGTGATCATATGTTAATATGTTTTGTGTACTTCATTACTCATTTCATTTCTTCTAAGTCAATGTTTTCAAGTTGATAGGAAAAATTCATTACATCACTACTCTGTTTTGGGGAAATATTCACCTTTATATGTTTTCTATAGTCTAGGAAGGATCCATGGTAATCACATGCTCTTCCTAGCTTCTCACTAGTCTTAAAACACCTCACCCATCAAGCCCTATAGTGATAAACCTTATGCCTACCTTGCCCCATTGAATACCCTGCAATTTTGACCTAATTCCCTAGCCCTAACTGTCCAGCTCCTCCTAATCCAGCAAAACCTCTTCAAAATCAAATCAAACCTTGTGCTACTATACCTAGCCTAATATCCTTTTCCTCATCCAGTCACCTTGGCTGAGATCCTTAAGGAGAGAGCCCTCTCCTGGCATAGTAGATTTAGCTACTTGGCTAAGCGTTGTTTGTGGTTATCCTGACATTGCCTTCCTTTAGCCTAAGGTTCAATCTAGATGATAACATAGTGGTGACCATACTGGGGAACGAAATGTTCATTTTCCCTGGGTGTGTGACAAAGTTTAGATCTGATTTCTGATGGTGGACAGTGGTCAGGCACATGAAGGCTGAAATCATCCACCTGGTGACCCCATTGTTCAAGATCCCGAGCTTCAAAGTTCAGAGTGACTTCACTACCAAAGAATTCAGATTTCAGAGTATTGATGGTAATCACCGATGATAGGGTATGTCGAAAATCATTTATTTGGTGAAATGTTACTCACTTTAAGGAATGAGTTAGCAGAATTTCAAATTGATCATAATTTCTCAACATCAATATTTCGTTGTTTGAAATCTAGCCGACTCACACCTGAAGGTAAAAATTGTTTTCTTGGTTTAGTTGTTGAAATATTAGAAAATGAGATTGAACTATTGGTTGTTCATATTGAGTCATATGATTTCCAATATCCTAAAAATTTCTTGGAAAGTCTCCCTCATCCCAAAGAAGAAAAGCTAAGGGTGCCCTTGGATGTTTGGATTGATGGATGTTTTGATTTACAGCAGGGATGTGACAATCTCCAGCCGAGAGCATATGTTAATGAGTTGGGGTAGAAGATAGAATTTGGTTTTTATGATCCTATAACTGCATATATGGAATATTTTCTTAAGTTGAATGACAAACCAGATTTCCTTTTACAGGGCCAGAGGTATTATGTGTATATATTGCCGGTAGAATTTCCAATTATGTTCTGGTTTAAGCATTGTCAAACAACCTCATCATTACAACGACTACTTGATTGGTTGATTTGTCACTTGATTCAGTGATTTTGCAGTAGATTAGTGTAGGATAAGTATGCAATACGCTTTCTAGACAAGCATCCTTCAGCAGCTAGCTTATAGTTTGCAGTGTGTGTGTTTTCAGTGTTCAGTTTGGTTGTAAGTTTTTTACCCTATTGGCCCACATGGTTAGGAACTTGGTCTACAGTGTTCTTGACACCTCCAAGGAGCTTCCATCTCCAATAAGGCTGATGTTAGTGTCAATATTTGCATACTGCCATCAGTGATCAAAACTTCTCTTTTCATATTCATATTAGGGTCTCGCTTAGAAATTTTTGTCATTCCACCTAGGCTTTCATTCAAAAATTTACTCATTGATGGTAGTCCTATTCAGAAAACCTCACTCACCTACACTCCACCTACCTCCCTTGACCTTTTCCCATGCACTCCTAGTTATGTTACCCTCCATTCCCCAACTGCCATGTCACCTCCTGCATCCACGTCATTCATATGACCCATGATCAGTTGAAACTATGCTTTTTCCTACACGCCACATTTATTTAAAACATGGTTTCCAAACCAATGAGGACGAATTTTCAGAAATTGAAAGAGGTTTTTTCTTCCAACATCCTCTTGTACAAAAACCTCTCTCATTTTTCTAACAACTATTATGGTTTGGGATATATAGATGAAGATTTGTAGACATATTTTCCAAAATTTTCCTGTTTAGTCATGCTTTTACAAAACATATTGTGACAAATCAAAGATGAATGTTGAGAAATAGGAGGAGGTTTGTGTTCCTAAGATGCCAAAGTACAATAACCTACTTCAAATTTTATACAGCTATTATAAATGGAGAGATACATATACATATTTATAGCCTATTTTTCAAACTGTGCAAAGTCCTGTTTCAACAACCTTTTTGCAGAGACTATTGGGAACATATGGCGCTAAATTTTGGGAAACGAAGAGAGGTTGGTCTCAAGAATATATTTATCTACAATAACCTCTCTTAATTTTTACATCTTGATCTCTGATGGAGATATACAAAGGGATGAGTGGACCCTATTTTGTGGGATTTCAGGAGGAAAATGTTCAAAGGCAGTTAGCCACCTCATAAGCTAAGAGTTGCAATCAAATTCGAATTTCTCTTGCTTGTCAACAAAAATCCATAATGATAGTGCCAAGTAGATACATTAGTTTTGAATGTCCTACATTTTATTTCTATTTATGTAAAGTAGTTTAGGATATTTGTAAAAAGATCTTGAGATCTTTATCAAGATATTTTAGTTTAGAATTTGTATAAATACTTCATCATTTGAAGTAAGAAAGGGTTACACTTAGTTGGATGCTTATCCCTTGATTGTATATCATTTTGTAGCAGTTTAGCAGGAGATTAATAAAAATTGCAGCTATTTCTTTGGGATCCATGTGGTATGGAGTTTAGTTCAGTTTCTTCTCTTGTGATCATATGTTAATATGTTTTGTGTACTTCATTACTCATTTCATTGCTTCTAAGTGAATGTTTTCAAGTTGATAGGCAGAATTCATTACATCACTACTCTACTTTGGGGAAATATTCACCATTATATGTTTTCTACAGTCTAGGAAGGATCCATGGTAATCGCATGCTCTTCCTAGCTTCTCACTAGTCTTAAACTAGAGTGCTAAACCTTATGCCTACCTTGCCCCATTGAACACCTTGCAATTTTGACCTAATTCCCTAGCCCTAACTGTCCAGCTCCCCCTGATCCAGCAAATCCCCTTCAAAATCAAAACAAACCTTGTGCTACTATACCTAGCCTAATATCCTTTTCCTGATCCAGTCACCTTAGCTAAGATCCTTATGGAGAGAGCCCTCTCCTGACCTAGTAGGGCTAGCTACTTGGCTAAGCGTGGTTTGTGGTTACCTTGGCATTGCCTTCCTTCAGCCTGAGGTTCAATCTAGGTGATAAAATAGTGGCGACCATACTGGGGAACGAAGGTTCATTTTCCTTGGGTGTACGACAAATTTTAGATCTGATTTCTGATGGTGGACAATGGTCAGGCACATGAAGGCTGAAATCATCCACCTAGCGACTCCATTGTTCAAGATCCCGAGCTTCAAAGTTCAGAGTGACTTCACTGCCAAAGAATTCAGATTTCAGAGCATTGATGGTAATTACCGATGACAGGGTATGTCAGAAATCATTTATCTGGTGAAACATTACTCACTTTAAGGAATGAGTTTGCAGAATGTCAAATTGATCATAATTTCTCAACATCAGTATTTCGTTGTTTGAAATCCAGCCAACTTACATCTGAAGGTAAAAATTGTTTTCATGGTTTAGTTGCTGAAAGATTAGAAAATGGGATTGAAATATTGGATGTTCATATTGAATCATATTATTTCCAAGATCCTAAACAGTTCTTGGAAACTCTCCCTCGTCCCAAAGGAGAAAAGCTAAGGGTGCCCTTGGATGGTTGGATTAATGGATGTTTTGATTTACAGCAGGGATGTGACAATATCCAGTCGAGAGCATATGTTAATGAGTTGGGGCAGTAGATAGAATTTGGTTTTTATGATCCTATAACAACATATATGGAATATTTTCTTAAGTTGAATGACAAACCATATTTCCTTTTATAGGGCCAGAGGTATTATGTGTATATATTGCTGGTAGAATTTCCAATTATGTTCTGGTTCAAGCACTGTCAAACAACCTCATCATTACAACAACTACTTGATTGGTTGATTTGGCACTTTAGTATCACTTGATTCAGTGATTTTGCAGTAGATTAGTGTAGGATAAGTGTGCAATAAGCTTGCTAGATAAGCATCCTTCAGAATCTAGCTTACAGTTTGCAGTGTGTGTGTTTTCAGTGTTCAGTTTGGTTGTAAGTTTTCGACTGTATTGGCCCACATGGTTGGGCACTTGGTCTATGGTGTGTAGAGCTGTAACTAGGGTCTCTCACACCGCTAATTATTCCACATTAATAAGTCAATCCGGGAACGTTTTGTTATTGCAAGAAGTAGCTCAATCCGAGGCTATTTGTCCGAGTAATTCTTAGTAGTACAGGGTTGAGAAGATCAAAGGAAAATAGATGCTAAGTTGTAACTAAACCAACCTAAAAGATGGAGTCACACAAAACAGTTGATTAGTCAAGGGTACGGAAACAATATCCCATCCCTTTAGAAACTGATGAAAGAAGGGAAATTTAGAGCATGGGCTTATAGGTCTGGGAGCTAAGCAGCGTCTTGCTGAGGCTCACTACAGCCATAGGCCTTCTCTCACACCAAAGCAACAAAGGCAGGTAAATAAATCAGCAGAAAGTAAAATGGAACAGCGAAATGGAAATGGGACGGCAATAAATGGAACATCAGAAAAATGGAATAACAGTAATCAAATGGAACAACAATACTCAAATGGAACAGCAATACTCAAATGGAACAGCAATAATCAAATGGAACAGCAACTCTTAATGATTTACGAAACAACAACCATCACCCGTATGTACATGTTCTACATTAATATAGCAATCTGAGAGTATTGAATGATACAACTATGTTTCTAAACATAATGACGCCACTTCTCAAATCCCACGAATATTGTTTAACATAAATCCAATGACAGTAACATTCATACCAGTACTCTGTTACAGAAATGGCTGAATAAAGATACAATCTGACCCTGTGTAAATCCAATTATACAATGTAGAGTCTTTACATAGAGAAACCATTCATTCCTTAAACATAACAGAGCATAGCGTATCATATAAAGAATTCATCAGACTGCTAAGTAATAAAGATAAACAAACCACACACAAATCACCATATAATGATACAAAAGCAAGTGTCCTTCGGAGCCGGGCCCTTAGCTGCCAATGGTACATTGCCTTAGATTACTCCAGATGCAGAGACGGAATAAACACCAAGTCTTTTATATTAATCGCATTCACAAAAGTATAACAAAATCAGGTCTCAGTGAGACTCAATGATTAAAGTTTGTTCTGGAACTGTAAAATTACAAAAACAATCCTCTTTCGCTTAATGATGCTGTGCCATTATATAAAAGAAATGACGGAGATATCTAGATAATCAGAGATAAGTAAAGCAGCGATCCCTCAGGATCGAAGATCCTGAGGGATTCGCCAATCGTTCAATCTTTCTTGCGTTTGCCGAGCCGGTATCCCGCATTCTTTTCCTGGACTATTCAATTCCGATTTTGCTTGATCGTGTTCGCATCTGGTTCCCTGCTGGAGGAACAACAGTTATTTTTCCTCTGCTTCTCGCTTTTGGGCGGGAACTCCTTGCTCGCATGTCTTCCTGCATAGAAAACGTAAATTATTAGCACTTGAGCTTCCTTTGTCTATTTTTGCACATTTTATCAAAATCCTTTATCTTCTTTGAATTCCTCATACAGAAAAGGTTACAATTATTATTGAAAAACCACTAAATTGCTAGTCAAAAGCATACCTTCCAGGTGCTCCACACACCCCCCTGCTTACCCTGTTTCATGGCCTCATGAAAACATTGTAGTTGACATGCAAGGCGGTGAGAGAATAAGCCGGAGAAGGGATCTCGTGAGGAGGCCGACAACGGTGATGAGCAACTAGATTATCAAAGAACTGATCTATTTGATCTGCAGGCATCTCATACAAGGCCTGATATCCGGGTGCAGGGTGCCAAATAATTGGACTGTGAAATCGATATCCTAACTAGGATGGCCCTGCTTGCAGAATCTGTTCCCCATAAAGGTTCAATCGGCTGGCAGCCAGCTCAAAATTCTCATATTTGAATGGTTCCCTGAGCTGGATGCTTGGACTAGAGGTCCGGTATCGAAATTTTGCAGCATCGAGGGCAAGATCTTTAATAGTCAGGAAATATTCCAGACCATTTCGGATCAAGTCTTCGTGCATGGGTCCTATTATCTCAATGACACCTGGGATCCTCATAAGACTCCTATGCTCTCTCCATAGCGTCACTGGGTCTCTAGGTTCAGCTCGTATCCACAAGTCTAGGCTATTTTCTTGTCTCTGAAAGGTGTTATAAGCTCTGAGCCATTTCACCTGATTAACCCCAAATGAGATGAAGGCTTGGAATTGTATATCGCCAACAAAAGGGCCAGGATTTAAATCAGTTTCCTGGTCTAGCACAAGGTTGTGCAAGTAAAACTCGCACAATAACCTTTGAACCTTAACCCCATAATGCTTGCAACAGTCTATAAAATCATTAACAGTGTTGATGTGGATAGGTGCTCCTGCCCTAACGACTTTTATTTTCAATCTCAAATATCTTCCAAGCAAAAATAAAGCATAATTTTTAGCAGGGGCCCTACAAGTCAAAACGTCATTATATAAGGAACACACAGTGTCCATCTACTTAACAACACTATCTAATCGACGAGTTACCTTAGCAACCTTTTCTTGTTCCTTCTGCCATCCCTCAAAGGCTTGGCTTTCGGATTGACTAATATTCCGAAGTTGCTGCTGTAATTCTTCGTATTTCTCCCGGGGGATTGCTTGCTCTCTTAGTTGTTCAGCTTCTTGTTGGGCTTGCTTCATCATCCTATGCAAGTTTCTTGTTTTTGGATCCTTGTTCCATTGAGCCATAGAGGCCGAGAATTTTGCCTGCAACTTTTTATTGCGCTGTTTAGAATTCAGAACCCGAATAACCCATGAGGGTGGTGCCTCTGTTTGGGTCTCCTTATTTTCTTTCTCCTTCTTGACACGAATGAAAGGCTGCTGAGGTCCCCCTGCCATTGGAACATCTTGCTGCTCTTCTCCCTTAATTGGAATGTCAGTTTGTTCTCCAGGGTCAGATGGAACAGCAGTTTGTTCGTCTATGTTATTTGGAACAGCACCCTGTTCCTCATTAACATTTGGAACAACAGACTGTTCCTCGGCAGTAGGTCTCCTGATGGGGTTTCGACCAACAAAACGGGTTCTTGTCCTTGGGGTTTTTGCTGTAGTGGCCCTCCTCCTTTTCCTTGAGGCCCTTCATATTCTCAAATCGGCTTTCAAAATTCGAATTTGCTGCCGGAGCCTGGCTATAGTGCCCAACAACCTCTGATGTTTCTTTCTTAATTTCTTGATCTCCTTTGCCTCGGCACAGGGTTTGACCCTTAAGCCCGCTCCTTCTTCATCTGGGATATCTTCCGGCGTCCTGGGGACAAACTGTCCCTGATTGTTGTCTTCAATTTCATTATCATAACCAGGCGGGTTTTCTTCTCCTGCCTTTTCTACATGTGCTTCCTCGGGTAGTTTTTCCTCTGCGGGACTGTCAGGGACGCCTGTTGTGCTGGAGGGCTGGCCATATTCCCCCATATTGGCCAGAACTACTGCCAATTCCTCCTCACCTACAGGGTCCTGCAATGGGCTACCCCCTGGCTGTGCTATTTCTTCTTCTTGATTGCCCTGTTCGGTAACCCTTTCTTCCTCAGAGTGCTCATTTTCTTGATTGTTCTGCTCGGTGGCCATTGCTTCCTCAGAGTGCTCATTTTCTTGGTTGCTCTGTTCGATAACCATTTCTTCCCCTTCCGGCTGGCCAGTCCCAGGCCATGATTGCTCCACATTTCCTTCGGAAGGTCCTCCTTTTGGTTCTGGAGGTTCGTCCACAATTTCAATTGGCTGGGCCGTTGCTTCCTGAATTCTTTCCAACCTTCCTCGTATCCGGGCCAGCCGAGCTGACGTCCTTGGTCTCTCAGGTAGGTCGGGTGTGCCAGCAGGTTCTCTGGGTTCCTCTGGTCGTTCAGGCGTATCGGAAGGTTGTTTCCGTTTTGAAGCGGCATGTCTTTTTGTTGCTGACTTCTTGCGTTTCTCTAATCGTTCCGGCGTGCTAGAGGACTGTTCAGGTTTTGGGGGTGGTGCAGCCGATCCTCCTTCGACTATTGCGATCAATTCCTCCCAAGTGCTTTGCTGTTGAGTGAGACTGTGGCTCACTATCAACCGAACCAGCCCATGGTGGCTAACGACTGCATCTATGTGCTGGGCCTTTCTCAGGTTTCAGGCCGCGTCATGTAGTAGCGAATTTAAAAGTGCGGGGAGATTTACAGAACATTTTCCTTTTAAAACAGCTAAAAGTTTCAGGTGACGAGGTCTTACCACGTCTTTCCTCCCTTCGCAGGTGATATAACTTTGTACTGTCTTTGCTAGCTCGGTCCAGGGTTCCCCTAGTGTTGCCGGCAGAACTCCTTTCCCTTTGACTGTCAAGCTTTGGCCTTCGTCCTGGAAAATTTCCATAGCTTTTTGTAATCTTTCCTTCTTCGGCGTCCATATGGGTCCAACAGCTGGTAATCCTGAAACTTCTGTGATAATATCCTATGTAACCGCTATCCGCTTTCCTCCTACTATGGAGTAATTTTCCTGCAAATTCTGCAGGAATTCTAACGCCACGGCTTCATTTGATTCTTGCAGGCGGCTGAAATAATTCAACCATCCTACGTTTTCCAGAATTTCGCGAGCAGCAGCGGAAACTGTCAGCTTGTGAGGTTCACTTCGGACCGTCTTTCCGCCCATGATTCTTCTCAGAAATGGAACAGCAACTGCTTGCGGTGTTTGCGACGCAGAGAGGATGATCACCGAGCATGCAACTAAAAAAAAAAAAAAGATCGTGGATGGCAATTTCCGTAGAATGGAAGCATCATACCGTTAAACCATGTCATTCTTTCGTACATTGTCTCGCCCGAATGGTGTGCAGCCACGTAATCATGGAGTAATGAGATTACCTTCCCCCCCGCGATCTGATAGGCTGTCCCCAGCCATCAAAGAGAGGAGCAGCAGCCAGTCGGAGGTCCAATCATAAAGTACAACATATGAAATTATGCCATGTTTTAGAAAAACAACGAAATGCCGAAATCGAGGCAAAAAGGTAGATCGTGTTTTGCATAAGAGCCTGCGTGATATAATGAGGAGCTATGGGATAGGACGTTTGTCAAGCGTACGAAGTCTCCAGTGGTCACTGTCAGTTCCGTTGCCATGATTGGTGGTAATAAATATTCATGCGATATATACATCGGGTGTGACATATGATCTTTGCAAAGGATAAGAGACAGAAAAATTTAATATCATACCTGTTGGTGTAATTATTACGACTTCTATGCCATTAACAGAGCTCTGCTGCCAACAGGTGTTCATAACCTTGGCAGAGTTGTTTATTTCACCCTCCGGAACCATGATCCTTTGTGTATATTCTAAAGAGTGCTTTGTCAAAATGCAGGCCATTATGCTGGCTTGGTGACCAGATAGCCATAATGCCATTCACAAGGTAGGCGCGAAACGTGGTCAGGCCGGCTCGCGATGAGACCTCCTGTTCCAAGGTTTGCTTGTTAATTTACCTTCGGACCATATCCCTGGTGTGGTGGCCGTTATGGGAATGCCACTTCGCTTCCACCCTTATGATCATGGTAGGACGGATCTGAATGAGACCCCCTATCCTGCATTTGACAATTTTCATATTTTGTTTTTGTTTTCTTTTGCAGAGCACCTCTCTTGTTTATTTTCACATAAGGGTGGTTCCACACTCCTTAAGAGCGGGGAATGGTGGAAGAAGTCTTACGATCCCAACAGATAGATATAAATCGTTCGTTCTTACTCCTAAGTAATGATCAAAAAAGATTTTTAGGGGAATCGTCATGATAAAGATCACCAATGACAATGGTACCGGTAAATGACAATGACAGCGAAGATGAAAAGTTCACGTCCCTCCTCTTGTCCTCTTATACATACTGGCTTCATAGTGATAGCGATTTATGATGTGCTGATTTCGGTATATCATGGTTTTATGTTCACCGCATAAGCTCATTGCTGTGTTTACAAGATTGAGGAGAACATGGGGGCAGAGCATCCTCCATAAGGGCAAAAATATGTCGATGGCATTCCTGAGAGAAGAATTCATTCGTAGGATACCATTTCTTTGAGAGGAACAACGGAAAATCGCAAATGCTGTCCCCTTTTGAGAAGGGAACAACGAAGATACTCAAATGTTGTTCCTTTTGAGAAGGAACAGCAAACACACTCAAGTGCTGTTCCTTTTCGCAAAGGAACAGCAGAAACTTACAAGTGCTGTTCCTTTTCGCAAAGGAATAGCAGAAACTTACAAGTGCTGTTCCTTTTCAGAAAGGAACAGTAGAAACACACAAGTGCTGTTCCTTTTCGCAAAGGAATAGCAAAAACACACAAGTGTTGTTCCTTTTCACAAAGGAACAACAGAAACACACAAGTGCTGTTCCTTTTCGCAAAGGAACAGCAAAAAACACAAGTGTTGTTCATTTTCGCAAAGGAACAGCAGAAACACACAAGTGTTGTTCCTTTTCGCAAAGGAACAACAGAAACACACAAGTGCTGTTCCTTTTCGCAAAGGAACAACAAAAACACAAGTGTTGTTCCTTTTCGCAAAGGAACAGCAAAAAGCACAAGTGCTGTTCCTTTTCGCAAAGGAACAGCAAAGAAACACAAGTGTTGTTCCTTTTCGCAAAGGAACAGCAAAACACTTGGAGTAAAAAAAATCAAGGAAACATATATACAAAATATTATGTACAAGTTATGAAAATGAATTTCTTAAACTATAGGTGAGGAAGATTTCACTTCCTCTCCTAAGATTTCCATATCAGTATCTTGTCGCAGCTGTTGACAGAAGGATTCCCGAGTGAGTGGCTTTCGATAAAGGCGAACTCGGTGGCCATTTACTTTGAATGCATATCCAGAACCGTCAATTGTGATCAGGGTAAGGGTCCCATTGTCATGTACCTTCTGGATTTCGTATGGTCCTAACCATCGAGTCTGGAGTTTCCCCGGGAAGTCCTGAAACCGAGAGTCATATAACAGAGCCCAGTCTCCTTCATGAAAGACTTTATTCTTTATAAGTGCATCATGACATTTAGCTCGCTGTTGTTGAATTAATGCTGTATTTTGTAATGCAGAGAGCCTGATTTCATCCAAGTCATTAATCTGCTGTAATCGATTGATTTTTGCCTCACTCAGATCTAGGCCGACTTCCTGTGCAGTTTGTAGTGTTCGGATTTCGAATTCTATGGGGAAAATTGGCTGCTTTCCAAACACTAATTGATAAGGTGAATAGCCTGTAGTACTTCTCCATGTGGTTCTGTAGGCCCACAGTGCCTCAGGTAGTCGAGTGACCCAATCACGCCTATGCGATGCAATGGTCTTTGTTAAAATTGATTCTATTACCTTATTACTACTCTCTACTTGCCCATTTGCCTGCGGATGGTATGGAGTAGTGATCTTATGTTGGACATGGTAATTGTTAAGTGTTGCAGCTAATTTATTTCCAACAAATTGTGGTCCACCATCGGTGATTAGTTCTCTCGGAAGTCCATAACGTACAAACAAATGGAACAAGAATTGTATCACAGAGTCTTCTGTAGCCCTAGGTAATGATTCGGCCTCGACCCATTTAGTAACATAGTCTGTCGCCACCAGAATGTATGTCCTCTAATTTGATGATGGATTGATGGGCCCAATGAAGTCCAGATCCCATCGTTCAAATGGCTCAATGACCAATTGTGGTCTCAGAGGCATTTCATCGGCTTGGCCAGGTTTTCCTGCTCGTTGGCAGCTGTCACAGGCTTGTGCAAATTTTTTCGCATCCTTGAAAATTGTAGGCCAATAGTATCCCGTCTGCAATACTTTATGTGCTATTCTTTTTTTAGCAAAATTTCCCCCGCATGGCCCGTCATGGCAAGCTTTTAGAATGTCGAAGATTTCGTCTTCTCGAATACACCTTTTGATTTGCATGTCTGCCCCTGTATGGAACAAATGGCCTCCAATCCACAAAAACCGAGTGCTCTTCTGAACAATCTGCTTGCGTTCCTGAGGGGTTAAGTGTTTTGGTAGCTTACTGACTGCAAGGTAATTAGCGACATCAGCATACCAGGGTGTTCGGACAGCAACAGCAAACAGGTGCTCGTCAGGAAATTGATCTTCCACGGTTGCTGTTTCAATTGCTTTCGGTATTCGTGAGAGGAAATCAGCTACAGGGTTCTCCTTGCCAGGTCAATCCTTGATTGTGATGTAGAACTCCTGCAATAAGATCAACCATCTGGTTATTCTGGCTTTCGTAACAGGTTTATTTGCCAAATATTTGATAGCAGAATGATCTGTATATAACACAACGGGATAACCTGTGATATAATGTCTAAATTTGTTAACAGCATGTATTACAGCCAGGAATTCCTTTTCAGTAACAGTATAATTGAGTTCGGTAGAGGATAAATTTTTGCTAATATAGTAGATGGCATATGGTCTCTTATCCTCTTCTTGCCCTAGGACTGCACCAATTGCTGTGTCCGAGGCATCAGATGAGATTGGAAATGGCAAATTCTAGTTGGGTCCTCGAAGGACTGGGGTTGTTGATAGAAGCTTCTTCAATTCCTTAAAAGCCTGGTCGAATTTTTCTATCCACAAGAAATCAACATTGCCAGTTAAAGCATATAGAGGTGCAGCAATACGTGAGTAATGTTCTATAAATCGTCTGTAATACCCAGAAAAGCCAAGGAAACTGCGTACCTCCGTTTGAGTAGTGGGGGTAGGAATAAGCAAAAGAATCTGGATTTTAGTCGGGTCTACCTGGATGCCAGCTGCTGAGATGTAGTGCCCTAGAATGAGTCCTTCTGTCATCATCATGTAACACTTTTCGTGACTCAGACAAAGTCTGGTAGCGATACAACGTTGTAGGACTTTTTCCAGGGTATCTAGAGCTGGGTCAAAATCATCGCCGTATGGTGTAAAATCGTCCATATACACTTCAAGTCCGTCATTTATCAGATCTGCGAAGATACTAAGGACAGCCCGTTGGAATGTAGCAGGGGCATTACATAGGCCGAAGGGCAAGACTCGATAGGCAAACGTTCCCCAAGGGCAAGTAAAGGTAGTTTTATCCTGGTCTTCAGGGGCGATTTGGATTTGGTTATATCTGCTGAAGCCATCCAGGAAAGAAAAAAATTTCTTTCCTGCCAAAGTGTCCAATACTTGATCTATAAATGGGAGAGGGAAGTGATCCTTCTGCGTGGCCTTATTTAACTCCCTGTAATCTACGCAAATCCTCCATTTTCCATTTTTCTTGGGTACCACCACCAGGGGAGAGACCCACTTACTGTCGGAGATGGGATAAATAAAATTAACATCCAGAAGTTTCTGAAGTTCAACTTTTACTACCTCTTTTAGATGGGGGTTAAGTCTTCTTTGCGGCTGACGAACAGGTTTTGCATCTTTTTCTATGTAGATATGGTGGGTGCATAATTGGGGATCGATCCCTTTCATGTCAGGGTAATCCCACGCAAATGCTCCTTGATATTTTCGTAACAGATTTACAAGTTTTGCTTCTTGGTCTGGTGTAAGGTTGGCGTTGATATTTAGGGCCTTACCAGGTTCAATTTCCACTACTTTACTATTGGCAACAACAGTCACTGGTATTATTTGGTCATGTGCGTCTTTCAAAGGGTCTTCCTCTAGCTCACTATCAAATGCTGCCTCTATCATGAAACAGTGTGTGTGAGATCTAGATTCAGTTTGACTAATGAAGTTATTGATGGCATCATCTTCTATTTGATCTTTAAAATCTAAAGCCTTCTGTACAGTCAATGGGGGTCTGATATTGTTAGTGAGGTATGACACAGGATACTGATTGGTTTTGATCATTGGCAGGCTTGGCTGTGCTGGAGGATATAGAACTAGATTTTTAACATCTGGTCCTTTAGTTATAGTCATGTTTCCCTACCGGCAACCAATGTAGGCATCGGCAATAGCAAGCCAAGGTCTTCCTAATATTAGCGGATGTCCATCCAGTCGGGTTTTTGGATTAATTATCAGGAAATCAGTTGGATATTCCCAGGAGTCTACAGAAACCATGACATCGTATAAAGTACCTTCTGGTCGAACTACAGATCGATCTGCCAATTCTAGCAAAGTAGAAGTGGGTTCTACTGATGTGATGCCAAGCTTTTGGCAGGTAGAGGTTGTCAAAATATTGATTGCAGCTCCTAGATCGACTAAAGCGTTAGTCAGGGTTTGGCCATAGATTTGGACAGTCACAATTGGATTTCCGGGATCTTCGTATTTGATAGGTGTCTCTTTTCCCGATAATAAGTCAGATAAGGTGCCGACTACTTGGACTCTTGGGTTAGTGGTTGTATTCCTCCTTGATTTTTTTATGCACATTTCTTTTATAGTTTTTGCGTATATAGGAATATCTTGAATGGCCTGGAGGAATGGAATTTTTATGTACAGGTTTTGTAACTCTCCCAGAATGTCAAAGTCTGGATGTTGTACTGGTCGTGGTATGACTAATCGTTCCGGGAAAGGAGGAGAGGATGTATTTGTTTGTTGATGGGTCTGTTCCTTATTTACACCCTCTTGTTGTGGTGGTTGTTCTATTGGTAACTGATCTTCAATGTGAACTGTTTTGTCTCCCTCTGTTTCTATGATATGTCCAGATCGTAACTGAAGGTCGTTGCACTCCCTTAGGTCAAGTCCAGTTTCTGATGTTTCTATAATTTGGAGGGATTGGACTGGTCTATTATTAGGATTGGGATTGGGTTGGGCTGGGAGTTGCGGCCTTAGATTAGACTGGGGGTTCTGTTGTAAGGCTGGCAGAGTCGGTTGAGGGAGTGGAATAGTTCCTGTTGACTGATATGTCGATCTTGGCCAATTTGTTTGCCAGGGTGAACCTTGTGAAGTAGGGGGAATCCATTGCGGAGGGTATGAGTTATTCTGCGAATATGGTGGGGTGTAAGGAAAATTTGGCCATCCGAATTGGCTTGTTTGATTCATCCATGGATTTGGAGAAGGAAACGGCTGTGATGACCAATTCGGGACTGGGGGTGTAGATTGGTTTTGCCACATACCATATTGCTGAGCATTGTATTGCGGAGGCTGAAAAGAAGAAGTCGGGTCAGAAAACATACCAGATTGCCTAGGTTGCCATTGGCGACGTTGGTTAACAAAGTATGCTGGTTCTGATTCTTCTTCTGCTTCCTTGTATACTGCCTTCAATCTAGGAAGTGAGGGGCAGCTCTCAGTAAGGTGGTCTTTCGTACAGATAGCACATGTTTGAACTGTATCTAGCGGACATTCCTTGTGGCTGTGTTTTCTTCTGCATCGGGGGCAGAAAATTGCCAGATTTTGCTCCGCCTCCATTTGCTTTTGTTTAGCCTGCACAATATCAAGCTGAGTAGTCAATGTCCCCAGAATATCAGTTTTAAAATTTTCTAATAAATTCCCTAGTTCTACATGTGTTACCCCTTCTGTTGATATTTTGTTGTCTTTAACAAACCTATCATATTCTGTTGATTTTATCCTTGTGCTGCCTCTTGAACCCCTGATGCATAAATTAATGATATCAGCAAAATTCTCTTGGTAAATATCCCCTTTTCCCATGATATTCAATGTTTCAATCCACTGCTCTTTCATTCCTCTAATCAATGCAGTTTTCAACACATTATCGGGCAGAGGTAGTGATGCATAGGGGGATCTCTGTAAATTATACTGGAAACGTTCTACGTATTCTTCCAAAGTTTCATTTGGTCTGGCCGTCATTTGGAAAATTTCATCTTTTAGCTCTCTCGACCTACAATAATCCTGATATTTTTTAAGAAAGGATTCTTTCATTTGCTCCCAGTTGTTTATGACTCCACCACCTAAACCCATGAACCATCTCAGAGCTGCTCCTTTTAAAGTGGAGGGGAACAGCTTTAATTTCTGGGGGTCAGTGGTGTAATCGTACCCTCTACATAGCACATCGAATTCAAATAAAAATGCATCGGGGTCTTCTGATGTAAGTCCATGAAACATCGGGATGTGTTGAAGAGGTATTGCTTTCATGGGCGCATTTGCAGCAGAATCTACTATAGGATATTGCAATGTAGAAGTTTGAGTATTTGGCTGATTCTGCGCCATTGGATCAAAGATGTGCCAATATCCTTCCGGAATTTCTAGGAGGGTGTTCCTAGGTTGAGAAGGGACGGCCTTGGCAGGAACTGTTTTAATGACACTTCCCTTATCTGGGATTTCTGTCTGAGGGAATGGGGTGCCTTCAAGGTTAACTTTGGCCGCGCTCCCCCTGTCTGGGCTGTTTAACAATTGGATTATCCTAGAAGGAGACCTTGGTTCCTCTATTTCCCCTGTTTCCCCTTCTCCTTCACAAAGATTACTTAAATTCCCTTCTTGCAGCCGTTCTGACACAGAATTTTCAATTTCTTGGAAGTCCTGTTCATCAGTCCGACTATGCACCTCAGCGTAGGCTCCAGATGGTGATGCTGTAGCCTGAAGGGAACTAGTAGGCTGCTTAGAATGAGTCTTTCTGAGGCCTACTGACGGCTGAGATTCGGTTTTCTTATAGATTTCGTCTATGAAGGTTGTTCGGCCAAGGGTCACCGGTCCTTTGGCTTTTTCAGGTTTGACTGGAGGTTTGATATTCTTTTCTAGCTTTTTCTGCTTAGTCATGCACTCTAAAAACTACTGAATCCTATTCAACCAGCAATTCTGCTAAGAGAGCGGACAGTGGAGTAGGGCTTTTACATGCTCCGTATGCAGGTTCTTACCTTCCGTTTTTAAAATCCAACTCCCCCCTAGCAGCTTTGCGCACTACTCTGTAAAGGGCAAATGGCTATACTCCTTCCCCGGCAACGGCGCCAAAATGTAGAGCTGTAACTAGGGTCTCTCACACCGCTAATTATTCCACATTAATAAGTCAATCCGGGAACGTTTTGTTATTGCAAGAAGTAGCTCAATCCGAGGCTATTTGTCTGAGTAATGCTTAGTAGTACAGGGTTGAGAAGATCAAAGGAAAACATATGCTAAGTTGTAACTAAACCAACCTAAAAGATGGAGTCACACAAAACAGTTGATCAGTCAAGGGTACGGAAACAATATCCCATCCCTTTAGAAACTGATGAAAGAAGGGAAATTTAGAGCATGGGCTTATAGGTCTGGGAGCTAAGCAGCGTCTTGCTGAGGCTCACTACAACCTTAGGCCTTCTCTCACACCAAAGCAACAAAGGTAGGTAAATAAATCAGCGGAAAGTAAAATGGAACAGCGAAATGGAAATGGGACGGCAATAAATGGAACAACAGAAAAATGGAACAACAGTAATCAAATGGAACAGCAGAAAAATGGAACAACAGTAATCAAATGGAACAACAATACTCAAATGGAACAGCAATACTCAAATGGAACAACAATAATCAAATGGAACAGCAACTCTTAATGATTTACGAAACAACAACCATCACCCGTATGTACATGTTCTACATTAATATAGCAATCTGAGAGTATTGAATGATACAACTATGTTTCTAAACAGAATGACGCCACTTCTCAAATCCCACGAATATTGTTTAACATAAATCCAATGACAGTAACATTCATACCAGTACTCTGTTACAGAAATGGCTGAATAAAGATACAATCCGACCCTGTGTAAATCCAATTATACAGTGTAGAGTCTTTACATAGAGAAATCATTCATTCATTAAACATAACAGAGCATAGCGTATCATATAAAGAATTCATTAGACTGCTAAGTAATAAAGATAAACAAACCACACACAAATCACCATATAATGATACAAAAGCAAGTGTCCTTCGGAGCCGGGCCCTTAGCTGCCAATGGTACACTGCCTTAGATTACTCCAGACGCAGAGACGGAATAAACACCAAGTCTTTTATATTAATCGCATTCAAAAAAGTATAACAAAATCAGGTCTCAGTGAGACTCAATGATTAAAGTTTGTTCTGGAACTGTAAAATTACAAAAACAATCCTCTTTCGCTTAATGATGCTGTGCCATTATATAAAAGAAATGACGGAGATATCTAGATAATCAGAGATAAGTAAAGCAGCGATCCCTCAGGATCGAAGATCCTGAGGGATTCACCAATCGTTCAATCTTTCTTGCGTTTGCCGACTCGGTATCCCGCATTCTTTTCCTGGACTATTCAATTTCGATTTTGCTTGATCGTGTCCGCATCCGGTTCCCTGCTGGAGGAACAACAGTTATTTTTCCTCTGCTTCTCGCTTTTGGGCGGGAACTCCTTGCTCGCATGTCTTCCTGCATAGAAAATGTCAATTATTAGCACTTGAGCTTCCTTTGTCTATTTTTGCACATTTTATCAAAATCCTTTATCTTCTTCGAATTCCTCATACAGAAAAGGTTACAATTATTATTGAAAAACCACTAGATTGCTAGTCAAAAGCATACCTTCCAGGTGCTCCACATGGTGTTCTTGACACATCCAAGGAGCTGCCATCCCCAATAAGTCTAATTTTAGTGTCAGTACTTTCATACTACCATCAGTGATCAAAACTCCTCTTTTCGTATTCATATTAGGGTCTCGCTCAAAAATTTTTGTCCTTCCACCTAGGTCCTCATTCAAAAATTTACTCACTGATGGTAGCCCTATTCAAAAAACCTCACTCACCTACACTCCATATACCTCCTTTGACCTTTTCCCATGCACTCCTAGTTATGTTACCCTCCATTCCCCAACTGCCATGTCACCTCCCGCATCCACGTCATTCATATGACCCATGATTAGTTGAAACTATGCTTTTTCCTACACACCACATTTATTTAAAACATAGTTTCAAAACCAATGATGATGAATTTTCAAAAACTGAAAGAGGTGTTTTCTTCAAACATACTCATGTACAAAAACCTCTCTCATTTTTCTAACACCTATTATTGTTTGGGATATACAGATGAAGCTTTGCAGACATATTTTCACAAATTTTCCTATTTAGTCATGCTTTTGCAGAACATATTGTGGCCAATCAGAGATGAATATTGTGAAATGGGAGGAGGTTTGTGTTCCTAAGATGCCAAAGTAAAATAAGCTACTTCAAATTTTACATAGCTATTATAAACTGAGAGATACATATACATCTTTACAACCTATTTTTCGGACTGTGCAGTCTTGTTTTAGCAACCTTTTTGCAGACAGTATTGGGAACAGATGGCGCTAAATTTTGGGAACCAGAGAGAGTTTTATCTCAAGAGTATATTTATATACAATAATCTCTCTCACTTTTTATAGATCTATCTCGTATGGGGATATACAAAGGGATTAATGGACCCTATTTTGCAGGATTTTGGGAGGAAAATGTTCAAAGACAGTTAGCCAACCCATCAGCTAAGAGTTGCAATCAAATTCGAATTTCTCTTCCTTGTAAACAAAAATCCATAATGATAGTGCCAAGTAGATACATTAGTTTTGAATGTCCTACATTTCATTTCTATTTGTGTAAAACAATTTAGGATATTTGTAAAAAGATCTAGAGATCTTTATCAAGATATTTTAGTTTAGAATTTGTATAAATACTTCATCATTTGAAGTAAGAAAGGGTTGGACTCAGTTGGATGCTTATGCCTTGATTGTATATCATTTTGCAGCAGTTTAGCAGGAGATTAATAGAAATTGCAGCTATTTCTTTTCGATCCATGTGGTATGGAGTTTAGTTCAATTTCTTCTCTTGTGATCATATGTTAATATGTTTTGTGTACTTCATTACTCATTTCATTGATTCTAAGTGAATGTTTTCAAGTTGATAGGTAGAATTCATTACATCACTGCTCTGCTTTGGGGAAATATTCACCATTATATGTTTTATAGAGTCTAGGAAGGATCCATGGTAATCACATGCTCTTCCTATCTTCTCACCAGTCTTAAAACACCTCACCCATCAACCTCTAGAGTGCTAAACATTATGCCTACCTTTCCCCATTGAGCACCCTGCAATTTTGACCTAATTCCCTAGCCCTAACTATCGAACTCTTCCTGATCTAGCGAAACCTCTTTGAAATCAAATCAAACCTTGTGCTGCTATACCTAGCCTAATGTCATTTTCCTGATCTAGTCATCTTGGCTGAGATCCTTATGGAGAGAACCCTCTCTTGGCATAGTAGGGCTAACTACATGGCTAAGCATGGTTTGTGGTTACCCTGGCATTGCCTTCCTTTAGCCCGAGGTTCAATCCAAGTGATAACAACCTCTGTGATCAGTTGTAGCGAACATGCTTGGTATTAATGTGAAAAGGTAATAATTGATGTGTTTATATAACAAATAGTTGGGTGGTGTGACAACGCATAGTAAGCCTCGATTCCAACAAAGAAACAAGGTAAAAAAGAAGGAATTGGACAAGAATTCCTTTGGCTATGTTTGGAAACACTAATTCCAAATGAATATGTGATTTGCATATAGGAAGCCTTCTTAACCTTAATATTGTCTGAAATTATAAGGATGTATGTTATATTCGTGGACATGTACTTGAGAGGTATATTAGCTAGTCTCTAGTTACAAGTGGATCTGTCAAGGGAATTGGAGCCCCTTGAGAGATGGCATGGATGTGTTTATTTACAAGGCAATGTGAATGGCACAAAAGATAAGGTAACTGGTGTATTGTTACGTTTACTTATGCACTAACAATTATGTGTTAATGACAACATGATGCAGGGAATTGCATGGCAAGAGAGATTTCCATGAAATTTTGAAGAAGGCTCAGGTTGAGCTTTCCTTTGGAACCATGGGGATTGAGTCATGGTGTTTATTGTTAGTCTTGTGATTTTGGTATTTTTTATTTTATTTTCTTGCACTTGATTTGTAGCTTTATTTATGTCTAGAGTATGGCCATACCACTTCTTTTGCGGAGTCGTGTTGTTATTGGTTTTCATGGTTTTCTTCTTGTTGTTATTTCTCTTCTTTCCTTTTATGTTTTGAGTTCGGGGAATTTGTTGGGAAAGAGGAAAAGTTGATGGAGCTCAAGGAGAGATATGTGGTACCCAAAAAGTAATGTAAGACACAAATGAAGCTTAGTGCATGAGTGAGCGTGGCCGAAGGTAATGTAGAATTTCTCAATGTAGATCACCTGATAATGCAATATACTAAAGAAAAATACTTGATCTACTTCTACAAACAAACTTGCAGAAGCTTAATTGATTTTGAGAAAGATTAAATAGAACACATATAACAGAGAATGAGAAATCAATCACACATGAACACAGAAGAATACTCTGGGGAAAGGCTCAGCTAAATCCCCACTATCTGTATTATCATACAAGTGGAAATATCTCTGGATTACACAAAGCTTTAGCTCACAAGATATCTAGCTCTCAGTCCAATCCCTCAATCTTGCTCATAGACTAAATAGACAAAACATATGCCTTCCTTCAATCCTCCAAGCCTCCTATTTCCTTGTGCAATTTCTCCTGGGTCCTCCAGTTGCAACCTGTGTGAATAATCCTCTCACACACAACACTGACCTTTGAAATAACTGCACAATCCTAAAGGAGATGAATTCCTTCTGCATGCAAGAGATATCCTCAATGGAATATTCCTACAACTGATAGTACACTGTCCCATCCATTGATCTCAACTGGGTCTCTGATTGAACTGACATGCATGAGTTATTTATGAGAGAATATTCAGTTATCTGAAGTACACTAGTTACATGCATGCATGCATTAACTAACTGAACTCACAATTAGTTCCACAAACTGTTGGAACTAATCTAACTAGACTTAACTCAGTTAACTGAGCTAACTAATTACAACTCAAAATACAACTCATCCTTATCTCCTTAATTAAGGGATAACTTCCTCAATCAAAGGGATAACTGTTGCATGTATTCACATAGACTTCATGTTTGATTTTCTCCAACTAATTAACTGAAGATGAATTATTTAATTATTTTTCAAACACTTGCTAAGATCAAATTCGAATTTTAATTCTCAATTTTAGTTCAGGGACTAACTAAAATTGGAATGTATCCCGAAATGCTATTTATAGGAATGTTATTTTTATCACTTCTATTTTTAGCATTTCTTGTTGCTATTTTCAACACTCCCTGTCAATAAGAAAGGGATTACCTATCACCCCAATCTTGTCTCTGTGGAACTCGAATTTGCATTTTGACAATGCCTTAGTCAAAATGTCTGCATCCTGATCCTCGGTTGAAACATACTGTAACAACATGATCCTCTTCACCACACAGTCTCGAAGGTGATGATACTAGATATCGATGTGCTTGGACTTGTCATGAAATATTGGATTCTGAGAGAGTTTTAGAGAACTCTGGTTATCACAATAGATCACAGTTGGATCCATCCACTGATCAAACAATCCACCTAGAATTTTCCGCATCCAAATGGCCTCACATGCTGCCTTACTGGTAGCCATGTATTCAGCCTCTACTGAGCTAAGCACAACTGATCTCTGTTTCCTACTGTACCAAGAAACTGTAGCTGAACCAAGGTTGAAAATTCCTCCTAAAGTGCTCTTTTGATTTGATAGACTCCCTGCCCAATCTGCATCTGTGAAGCCCTGAAGCTTCACTCCCTCTGTCTGTATGTACCACAATCCATACTGAGATATGCCTCTGAGGTATCTCAGCACATGCTTCGCTGCCTTCCAAAGCGGCTTGGTAGGCTGAACCATAGCTTGACTCAGTTGGTTCATTGCAAAGAAAAAATCTAGTCATGTGTTCATTGAATACATCAATGAACCCACAAGCTGCCGATACACAGTAGCAGCTAATACATCACCTGAAGTAGCATTCTCCTTCCTCCAGTTACCTACTAGATGATTCTGCATGGGCTTGCACTTCTCCATGTGGAATCTCCTTAGTATCTCATTGGCATACTTTCGTTGAGACACAAACACTTCCCCATCCTTCTGCCACACTTCCATGCCTAGAAAGTAGTGCATGAGACCCATGTCTTTCATCTCGAACTCTCTTGCAAGGTCCTCCTGGCAAGACTTGATCAATTGATCATCACCTATCAATATCAGATCATCAACATAAAGAACAATGATCAATGGCTTACCTTCTACCATGATGTGGTAAAGGTTCTCATCCACTTCACTCTTTGTGAAGCCCAACATGGTGAAATAGCTGTCGATCCTGGTGTACCAAGCACGAGGTGCTTGCTTCAGCCCGTACAAAGCTCTCTTGAGTCGGCACACATGTGACTCATGATCGAAGGTCTCAAAACCTTCCAGCTGCTCTATGTACACCTCTTCCTTAATCTTGCCATTGAGGAACACAGTCTTCACATCCATTTGATGGATCTTCCAACCCATCTGTGCTGATAGTGCCAACATCGATCTGATAGATGAGTACCTTGCTACAGGAGCAAAAGTCTCATCATAGTTGATTCCCTTGACCTATGAGAAACCACGGGCAACGAACCTTGTCTTATGTTTCTCCACACTCCCATTAGTTGCTTTCTTTACCTTGTAAAGCTATCAGGAACTCACCACTGACTTGTTCTCTGGTCTTCGAACAACATCCTAAACACTAGTCAAAACTATGGAGTCGTACTCCTCCACCATAGCATCAACCTAAACTGGCTACTACACTGCTTCCTCAAAGGAAGATGGTTCAGTCTCTACACAGTCCCCAACTAGGGCCATGTAACCAGTGTACCGCTCAGGTGACCTCCTCTATTTGCGCTGAGAAGATGTCTGTCCCACATTCTCTCTCACATCCATCATCAATATGTCAGCTTCCCTTGCGCATTTCTGCCCATCTTTATAAGACTCTGCGTGAGTGGATGTCTCCACCTGGATCCTCTGCATGCAGCTGCTTCGCATAAGTTTGAGGCTCCTCCTCCTCAGGAACCAAAAGTTCCTCCTCTCCATGCAACTTGAGCTCCCTCTCAAGGGAAACTTGCATGGCCTTCTAGTCATCGAACTTTAGATCTCTACGTACTACTGTCATTTGACTGGTAGGCAAGAACACCTAATAGTTGTGGGGTGTATCAGTGTACCCCACAAGTATCCCAAACTCAGTTATTGGCTCTAGCTTCTTTCGGGCATCTTTGGTCACATGGAAAAATACTGATGAGCCAAAGATCCTGAAGTGACTAACATTTGGTCTCTTCTCGGAGAAAGCCTCGTCTGGTGTCTTCATCCCCAGAATATGATTTGGGCTTCTATTATGTAAGTATACTGCTATATTGCATGCCTCAGCCCACAAATGAAGTGGTAGGCCTTGGTCATGCAGCATCGCCCGAGCTGCTCCCATAATCGTTCTATTCTTCCTTTCGGCCACCCCATTCTGTTATGGGATATGGGGTGTCGTCAACTCCTATTTAATTCCTTCTTCTACATAGAAGTCCTTAAACTGTTGAGAGACATACTCTCTGTTATCACTGAAAATGCAGTTGTCAAAAATTTTTAGCATATCTAAAAGGCAGGGTGTTTTCGCAGCGCATAAACTTGTTAACAGTTTCGTAGCGCCATATATTTTAGTGATTTCGTAGCGAAAACACTGACATTACAGTGGCTGCGCTGCGAAATTGGGAAATGACAGATATTTAAGGGAAGGACTTTGCACCCTTGAATGCAGTGCGAGCCTCGGCTTGTTGCATCTGATGTATCCTAGCTTGAGAACACCATCGTACTGTTATTGAAGTTGGAGCCCGAGTTAAATCCAGTTTGGCATTATTTTAATATTCAGAACCATAAAATTCGTGGCCTCTTGGAAGGCTGCACATTTGATGAGAAAGGCAATGTAAGGAATGCAGTTGAAGCCGCTTCAATGTTTGCTAGCTTTAAGATTGTCCCAGAAGCTAATCATGACATGCAAAATCTGGGTGAAACAGAGACTGCTTGTATTTAAAATAATGGACCTGTTAATGTTATTAGTATAGATGGTGGACTTCCTAAGCCATGATGAGAAGGTTATTATGACTGAGTAGAACAAGGTAACTGCGGTGAGAATATTGCCTATGATGATCTGGGGTCATGCTTTGAAGGTTTAATCATTGTTTATTGTCAGGTATGAACGATTAACCACGGCCAAGTGATTCTCTGAACTAGTCCTTTGCATTGACTAATGGGCGAATAGTTAAAAAAAAGGTAATGGAACGTATTAATATGTTTAATTATGGTAAATTTGGTCAAAGTTAATGCTCTTTGGTCACTGCAAAGACTTTCGGTATCATGTTCAAGAAGTACGCTGCAGCCCATATGGTGAAGCAAGCTGTGGAGACATTTCAATGGGAGATTTTAATCTTGAACCAGACAAGATTGTTTTTCAGAGTCTTATCCATTTGTTTTAATGCGAGAATAATGGAGTGCATATGGATATGGGTTTATTGGCTAAAGGAGTGCGATGAATGTAACTGTGGTCTAAGTTCTGTTTGTAGTGTGCAGAGGTCACATTAAAAGGTAGTTGAAGATTGCAGAGCGCAATTTTGCATATGATGAATGCAATGAAGTGAGTTTAAGAGGTGTGGCGTCTTTGGAGAACGCATGCCTATTGTTTGATTAATGTATACACCAGAATGTTCTTATGGAATGTTAGTTCAATTATATTTCCATATGCGTAGCTATATCAGCAAGGCGTGTTGACCACTTGAAACCGTAACAGGAGACCTGAATTACAAGGTGACAGTTGGCGGCGGGGTTGTGCTGAGGTGTATTTGAAATTTGTGAATCGACCTCCTGACACACTGCAAAAAGGACGTGTTTATCAAACGAAAAGAGAAGCCGAAAATTTTGTTGTGGTCTTGCGCCATTTGCCGTGTATGATTATTGCTGTTAAAGGAACCGAAACTCCCGGAAATCTTGTGACAGATGTTCTCTGTAGGGAGTATGCGCTGTCAAAGAAAGATTTAGATGAATTAATTTCAAATTCCATGCATTGCATTGTCCCGTCTTTTTCAGATCCATTTGAATTAGTGTGCTGTGATCCTGAGACAGAAGATATTAAAAAGGCGGCATTTCTGAGATCTGTTGAGTTACTAATTTTTATCCATGACAGAGTATGTAATTGGCTAAACTTGCACATGTCCCCAAAGCTAGGATCATTTCTGCGTGGAAGTAATCCTATTCGCACAAGTACCCAAGATTGAGAATGCAAATGTTCCCTTGATGTTGCAGTCGGAGGCTACCCAGTGCCACTCCTGTTGTATGAAGTTGTTGTGACTTAACGGGTTACCTGCATTTACTGATGGCCCAGTTGCCACCTCACTTGTTCTACAAAGCAGTTTTGCGTTAACAAGTTGGCTGGCATTACACCGCTACTGCTATTTTCTGCACCTGATAATGCTTATGGGCTATCAAATCTCTTCTCTTATACTCCAGTTATTGATTTAGCTCCTAATTGTTATGTAATTGAATGTTGTCAGAGAACTAACTATTCTAGTTTTGCTTAGCTGGTCGGGGCAGCCAAGTGCCCGTCGCTCTTCAAGCTCAAAAGGCTTCATAAGCTCCCTCTGACTTCAGAGATCAAAATAGAATAATTGAAAGCAAAGTAACCATTTAGATGGTGAAGAAATGCTGTAAGATACAGAGCGAAGTGTTACAGAAAATAATCTGATGATTGCATCAGGCTTTTTAGTGAGAAACACTATTACAGAGCATTGGAAAGGAGTTGTAAGCAGTTTATGGAGGATTTGCAGCGCTTCAAGTGTCACAGCCAGTTTGGGTGTTTATATGGTTGATTGTCATGTGGTTGTTTAAACAGAGTGTCTGCAAGCTGGATTTCTTATACCTGAAGGATGATGGATGGGCAAGCAGATGATGATTCACAATATAAAGATGGAGAATACAGAGATCTAATTCTTGTTATTGGGATGAAGACAATACTATTCAAAGGGTTAACTATCAGGTGGAGCCTCTAAATATTGACCTTGTATCTCTTGCAAACCATAGAGATCAAGACAATAAACAAGTGAATCTCCATTTAGCGATTCATTTGAAACTAGTACCCAATCTTATGATCTTTTCCAAACAGCAAATACTCCACCTGATGTGACTTCTTAGAAAGGAAGTTCATTTGTTCATGATATATTCCAGAGCAGATCGAGGTTGCTTCCAGAAGAAACAAATGGATCCTCGGGTCTACTTAATTCACTGATCGAATTGGAAGACTGAGGAAAGAGAGCTGGGACTAAATGCTAAACTAGTAAACTATGTTCCAGCCAAAATATTTCCAGAAGAGCAGAGGAATCCGGGCATGCTGTTTGAGTTTTGTTTTTAGGAAAAGCTATTGACATGGAAGCCTGGTAGCTAAACAGGATTATTTGCAAATTGTTGTTCATTTGTTGGAATGAAGAGATCATTAATAAATGTAGCACAGTGTTAGCAGAAAACCAGTGAGGAGGACTGTGTTTTTAAATCACACAGCAGTTTCGTAGCGCGCTACGAAACTGCTGTAGGTGATGTTTTCAATGCAAAATGAACAGTTTGACCAGGAATGATTAGAGGAGAGACACTTGTACATCAAGGCAGAATACAGCTCATCTGAAGACATGGTATGGTATTTGGTAGCAGCGTTCAAAGTTATTAAAGAGTTGGGAACATACTTCTACACTTTCGGAAAGTGCTGGGAGACAGAGACCGTTAAAATAGGAGCACATCTTGTGGTCAATTAAATGAGCCATCAGCGCTTTCAAGCATCCCAAGTCAGCATTCATCGCACCTGTAAGCTCAACCACCTCAACTAAACTAAAGAAGGACATGTGTCAAAAGCCAGAAAAGCATCATGCGACAAGGAGCAAAGATTTAGGATTTTGATTAAATGAAAACCATTTGTGATTTCAGTTTAGCCATTATGTAATTAATAGATTAGTTATGCAATAGATAGGGATAATGAATAGCCACCTTCGAGGCTCCCCTCATGCTGGAGGAGGAAGCTCGAGGTGGGAGAGTTTGCTTGCCTATATAGGGATCAGATTAGAATGTAAAAATGGTTGGATACTTAATAGAAAAAGTGTGTTGTTTTGGGCCACTGTAAGATCCTTTTTGACAGTAATAGTTAAACAGAGTTATTCTCTTCTCAAGATTCTCGAAGGATTGTCATGGTCAAATGAAGTGATGATGTGTTATACCTTATGTTATTTTATGGTTTTGTTGTATGCAATCACTCAGAATTCATACTTATATGCTCTGACATCCTGTGTATACAGCAAGCTATGTGTGGTGGAATGTGTTTGACTTGTAATGCTAAGAGCCTTGATTTCTATGAGTTCACTGTGTTTTTCTTGTTTACTTGATATTATAGACTCCATAGCCCAATGAGATATCTTTTGGTGTGTTTCCAACCAGTTATGCTTTCATTAAATCTATTGTACAAGAGTTAGCCCTCTTATCAACATTCAAAATCAATAACCTTTTCTTGAGAGAGCCCTCTCAGGCTAGGGAGGCTAATCCTTAGTCAAAAGCTTGGTCTGAAATAGTTACACAGAGTCTACCTGATCAGCAGCCCTTCAGTGCTTGATTTTGTGATAACATTTTGGTGCGTCTGTCAGGAGCTTAAGATTGAATTTCTGAAGGTAGCAGAAGTTCAAATGATTTTCAAGGCTGCAGAACTACCTTGGCGACTCCACACATCAAAGAACAAATTAGAAGGTGACTCCACTGCTAGAAGATCAGTAGCTTGATGAAGTTTCAAGATGGATTCCACTGCGAGAAAGAATGCCAGGTATGCTCCTATGAATCGGTCTCATATCCCTGGTTTTCCAAATCCTATGCCAAAGGTTGATTAGTTAGATGATCTTCCAATATTTAAAGATGAAAAGAAGGATGATGCTGCTCTCCATTTGGTTAAGTTTCACTTACATGTACGCAGTCTTAAGGTTCATTTCCCTGAAGATTGTCTCATGAGGATGTTTATGGCTACTTTAGAAGGAGAGGCATGGTCTTGGTATAAAGGTTTGGAAAATGATTCATTATCTTCTCTTGCTGATTTCCATGATGCGTTCTGTGAAATGTTTAAAGAATGTTATCCTTCTTTGTTGCTGCTCAAAGATTGCTGTAGGCATTCTTTGAATCTTATTCAGTGCTTGGAGGATTATTATGGTGATGATGAATTTACAGATGAAGAAATTTTAGAGGCTCTTCATGACAATGTTTTTCAGCACCAAGAAGAAGGTATAACACTCCATGAAGCGCCGCATGAAGAGCAACAAGAGTTTACCTGTGAAAACCATGTTTTATCCTTTGATATTGACGTAGAGATGCAGCAAATTTGTCAGGCTTCAGATCATAATGAAGACGGAATTAATTGCACTCAGCAAGAAGAAATATTGGAGGAAATTTTCTATGACCCTCAGGCAGAGGAAAAGCTTGCTCAATTTTGTAATTCCTTGCAGCAGCTTACCCCAAATAATAATCATAATAGTGAGGAAAATTCCATTGTTTGTTGGAATGATTCAGAAAAGCAACTGGATAGCTTGTCAAATAGAAAAGTGGATAGTACATCAGAGGAGTCTTGTGTGGTTGAGAATCAGGGGCCTGAAAATGAAGAGTGTTATCATGATCATTATTTTCAACAGCTTTCTATGACAGAACACAAGGAGACTACGCTGGTTCCTTTCTCTTTCACGATTGAGGAACTGAACACGGTGGTTGAAGATCAGTTTGTACAGCTGGAAAGTTTCGAGGAAAGACAAGCTGATCATGTGTTCTGGGATCCTATAGCTGATTACATGGAAGAGTTTTACTCTCCAGCATTTCAGTTGTTCAAAGAAGATCAGAGACAATTTCAGTGGCAGCGGTCTTTACACTATCACATTGGCTCTGAAATCCGATACAGTCAGAGAAGATTTCAGTGGAAGCGGTCATTACATTATCACATTGGCTCTGAAATCCGATACAGTCAAAGACACCTTCAGTGGCAGCGGTCATCTCACTATCACATTGGCGCTGAACTCCGGGACAGGCAAAGAAGTCAAATGTCAGATAAATCAAATGATTGGCTGCATTGGAAGTTTCATATTGATTGAGCTGAGGAAAGTTTGAATTGTTAGGGTAGGTAGGTAGGTAAGTTGCAAATAAGCTCAAGGTCGGTTGAGCATTTATTTTTCAGTAGCAGTAGTTTCTTTCTCCTACAGTCAGGCTTGTCAAGCAAATTTTTGTTTGTCACAAATGGGTAAGGCACTGGAGCTGCGTGTTCTTAGCGCACCACAAGGGCACACTATCCCTAGTGGAGCCACTGTTATCACTGAAAATGCAGTTGTCAAAAATTTTTAGCATATCTAAAAGGCAGGGTGTTTTCGCAGCGCATAAACTTGTTAACAGTTTCGCAGCGCCATATATTTTAGTGATTTCGTAGCGAAAACACTGACATTACAGTGGCTGCGCTGCGAAATTGGGAAATGACAGATATTTAAGGGAAGGACTTTGCACCCTTGAATGCAGTGCGAGCCTCGGCTTGTTGCATCTGATGTATCCTAGCTTGAGAACACCATCGTACTGTTATTGAAGTTGGAGCCCGAGTTAAATCCAGTTTGGCATTATTTTAATATTCAGAACCATAAAATTCGTGGCCTCTTGGAAGGCTGCACATTTGATGAGAAAGGCAATGTAAGGAATGCAGTTGAAGCCGCTTCAATGTTTGCTAGCTTTAAGATTGTCCCAGAAGCTAATCATGACATGCAAAATCTGGGTGAAACAGAGACTGCTTGTATTTAAAATAATGGACCTGTTAATGTTATTAGTATAGATGGTGGACTTCCTAAGCCATGATGAGAAGGTTATTATGACTGAGTAGAACAAGGTAACTGCGGTGAGAATATTGCCTATGATGATCTGGGGTCATGCTTTGAAGGTTTAATCATTGTTTATTGTCAGGTATGAATGATTAACCACGGCCAAGTGATTCTCTGAACTAGTCCTTTGCATTGACTAATGGGCGAACAGTTAAAAAAAAGGTAATGGAACGTATTAATATGTTTAATTATGGTAAATTTGGTCAAAGTTAATGCTCTTTGGTCACTGCAAAGACTTTCGGTATCATGTTCAAGAAGTACGCTGCAGCCCATATGGTGAAGCAAGCTGTGGAGACATTTCAATGGGAGATTTTAATCTTGAACCAGACAAGATTGTTTTTCAGAGTCTTATCCATTTGTTTTAATGCGAGAATAATGGAGTGCATATGGATATGGGTTTATTGGCTAAAGGAGTGCGATGAATGTAACTGTGGTCTAAGTTCTGTTTGCAGTGTGCAGAGGTCACATTAAAAGGTAGTTGAAGATTGCAGAGCGCAATTTTGCATATGATGAATGCAATGAAGTGAGTTTAAGAGGTGTGGCGTCTTTGGAGAACGCATGCCTATTGTTTGATTAATGTATACACCAGAATGTTCTTATGGAATGTTAGTTCAATTATATTTCCATATGCGTAGCTATATCAGCAAGGCGTGTTGACCACTTGAAACCGTAACAGGAGACCTGAATTACAAGGTGACAGTTGGCGGCGGGGTTGTGCTGAGGTGTATTTGAAATTTGTGAATCGACCTCCTGACACACTGCGAAAAGGACGTGTTTATCAAACGAAAAGAGAAGCCGAAAATTTTGTTGTGGTGTTGCGCCATTTGCCGTGTATGATTATTGCTGTTAAAGGAACCGAAACTCCCGGAAATCTTGTGACAGATGTTCTCTGTAGGGAGTATGCGCTGTCAAAGAAAGATTTAGATGAATTAATTTCAAATTCCATGCATTGCATTGTCCCGTCTTTTTCAGATCCATTTGAATTAGTGTGCTGTGATCCTGAGACAGAAGATATTAAAAAGGCGGCATTTCTGAGATCTGTTGAGTTACTAATTTTTATCCATGACAGAGTATGTAATTGGCTAAACTTGCACATGTCCCCAAAGCTAGGATCATTTCTGCGTGGAAGTAATCCTATTCGCACAAGTACCCAAGATTGAGAATGCAAATGTTCCCTTGATGTTGCAGTCGGAGGCTACCTAGTGCCACTCCTGTTGTATGAAGTTGTTGTGACTTAACGGGTTACCTGCATTTACTGATGGCCCAGTTGCCACCTCACTTGTTCTACAAAGCAGTTTTGCGTTAACAAGTTGGCTGGCATTACACCGCTACTGCTATTTTCTGCACCTGATAATGCTTATGGGCTATCAAATCTCTTCTCTTATACTCCAGTTATTGATTTAGCTCCTAATTGTTATGTAATTGAATGTTGTCAGAGAACTAACTATTCTAGTTTTGCTTAGCTGGTCGGGGCAGCCAAGTGCCCGTCGCTCTTCAAGCTCAAAAGGCTTCATAAGCTCCCTCTGACTTCAGAGATCAAAATAGAATAATTGAAAGCAAAGTAACCATTTAGATGGTGAAGAAATGCTGTAAGATACAGAGCGAAGTGTTACAGAAAATAATCTGATGATTGCATCAGGCTTTTTAGTGAGAAACACTATTACAGAGCATTGGAAAGGAGTTGTAAGCAGTTTATGGAGGATTTGCAGCGCTTCAAGTGTCACAGCCAGTTTGGGTGTTTATATGGTTGATTGTCATGTGGTTGTTTAAACAGAGTGTCTGCAAGCTGGATTTCTTATACCTGAAGGATGATGGATGGGCAAGCAGATGATGATTCACAATATAAAGATGGAGAATACAGAGATCTAATTCTTGTTATTGGGATGAAGACAATACTATTCAAAGGGTTAACTATCAGGTGGAGCCTCTAAATATTGACCTTGTATCTCTTGCAAACCATAGAGATCAAGACAATAAACAAGTGAATCTCCATTTAGCGATTCATTTGAAACTAGTACCCAATCTTATGATCTTTTCCAAACAGCAAATACTCCACCTGATGTGACTTCTTAGAAAGGAAGTTCATTTGTTCATGATATATTCCAGAGCAGATCGAGGTTGCTTCCAGAAGAAACAAATGGATCCTCAGGTCTACTTAATTCACTGATCGAATTGGAAGACTGAGGAAAGAGAGCTGGGACTAAATGCTAAACTAGTAAACTATGTTCCAGCCAAAATATTTCCAGAAAAGCAGAGGAATCCGGGCATGCTGTTTGAGTTTTGTTTTTAGGAAAAGCTATTGACATGGAAGCCTGGTAGCTAAACAGGATTATTTGCAAATTGTTGTTCATTTGTTGGAATGAAGAGATCATTAATAAATGTAGCACAGTGTTAGCAGAAAACCAGTGAGGAGGACTGTGTTTTTAAATCACACAGCAGTTTCGTAGCGCGCTACGAAACTGCTGTAGGTGATGTTTTCAATGCAAAATGAACAGTTTGACCAGGAATGATTAGAGGAGAGACACTTGTACATCAAGGCAGAATACAGCTCATCTGAAGACATGGTATGGTATTTGGTAGCAGCGTTCAAAGTTATTAAAGAGTTGGGAACATACTTCTACACTTTCGGAAAGTGCTGGGAGACAGAGACCGTTAAAATAGGAGCACATCTTGTGGTCAATTAAATGAGCCATCAGCGCTTTCAAGCATCCCAAGTCAGCATTCATCGCACTTGTAAGCTCAACCACCTCAACTAAACTAAAGAAGGACATGTGTCAAAAGCCAGAAAAGCATCATGTGACAAGGAGCAAAGATTTAGGATTTTGATTAAATGAAAACCATTTGTGATTTCAGTTTAGCCATTATGTAATTAATAGATTAGTTATGCAATAGATAGGGATAATGAATAGCCACCTTCGAGGCTCCCCTCATGCTGGAGGAGGAAGCTCGAGGTGGGAGAGTTTGCTTGCCTATATAGGGATCAGATTAGAATGTAAAAATGGTTGGATACTTAATAGAAAAAGTGTGTTGTTTTGGGCCACTGTAAGATCCTTTTTGACAGTAATAGTTAAACAGAGTTATTCTCTTCTCAAGATTCTCGAAGGATTGTCATGGTCAAATGAAGTGATGATGTGTTATACCTTATGTTATTTTATGGTTTTGTTGTATGCAATCACTCAGAATTCATACTTATATGCTCTGACTTCCTGTGTATACAGCAAGCTATGTGTGGTGGAATGTGTTTGACTTGTAATGCTAAGAGCCTTGATTTCTATGAGTTCACTGTGTTTTTCTTGTTTACTTGATATTATAGACTCCATAGCCCAATGAGATATCTTTTGGTGTGTTTCCAACCAGTTATGCTTTCATTAAATCTATTGTACAAGAGTTAGCCCTCTTATCAACATTCAAAATCAATAACCTTTTCTTGAGAGAGCCCTCTCAGGCTAGGGAGGCTAATCCTTAGTCAAAAGCTTGGTCTGAAATAGTTACACAGAGTCTACCTGATCAGCAGCCCTTCAGTGCTTGATTTTGTGATAACACTCTCCACCATTGTCGCTTCGCAAGGCCCTTATTTTCTTTCCAGATTATTTCTCAACCAAGGCTTTGAACTCACAAAACCTTGAGAAGGTTTGATCCTTCTTCTGCATGAAGTAGATCCAACATCTACGAGAAAAATCATCAATGAAAATAACATAGTACCTTTGTTTAGTGGTGGAGGCTGTCGAGAATGGTCCACACACTTCTATATGAACTCGCTCCAGGATTGCTCCAGCTCAATTGTCTCGATCCTAAAAGGAAGATTTTGCGTACTTACCCAAGGTACAACCTTTGCATGTATCCACTTGCTCCAGTTTACCCTTAGGAAGTCTGGTAGAAATCTGCTACATGATCTTCAAGGCCCCATGGTGCAAGTGGCTCAATCTTCTATGCCATAGCTCGCCAATATCTTGGCTTTGCACCAACTCTGCTTTGGAACTCAATGTAGTACAGTCATCTACCTCTATCTTGTAGAGATTCTTTACTTGAATCCCAATCCTCTTGGTCTATCCCATGCCAATGTGCCTCGAGAATGCCTTTCCTTTACTAAAGACTAAATCATAGCCTTTGTCTTCCAACATTGTGATGGATACTAGGTTCTCCTTCAGTCCAGGCACATACTTCACATCAGTCAGGGTGAGAAAAGCTCCATGCTCCCTCTAAAACACAACAATGCCTTCACCTAAAACATGGTACTTTCCATCATCGCCCATCTCTATGCACATCTGGAGGTCCTTCTCCTCCAAGGTACTGAATGAAATCTTGTCGTCGATCATGTGGAATGAGGCTCCACTGTCCAGGTACCAAACACAACCCACCATTGATGAAACCATGCATGCGACGAGGGAGAAATCCAATTCAAACTATGAGGCCATTGCCTTACCACCTGATCCTTTTGAGGATCCCTTCTTGGATTTCTTATATGGACAATTTGTAGCATAATGGTCCACCTCATGACAATGAAAGCATCACACTTTTGATTTTTCAATCTTCTTCCAACCATGGGAAGAACTTGATTTGGAATGGGAAGCCTTCCATTTCCCCTACTTAGCCTTACTGGATAATGCTAGATTTTCTTCATCATCATGCTTAGATGAAGAACCATCTCTAGTGCTTCTCCTTATCTCCTCCTGCATTAGATTTGACCACAATCGTTCCCAATCTGGCAGTTTCTCTCTTCGATTTACTGAGTGTTGGTAGCTATGCCAGCTCTTAGGAAGATAGAGGAGAGCAAGACTCACCATGTCATCATCGGCTGTCGTGATTCCTACACTTCCAAGCTCATCCCTGTAGGTGGTGTGCTTGTTTAGATATGTAGAGATCGTGTCACCCTTTTCACACTTGATTTTCCAAAGCTTGTATTTCAGCGCCAGCTTCCTATGATCACTGTTGTTCTGATATAGATCCTTCAATGTTTTCCACATTGAAAATGGTGTCTCCTTCCCATGAAGACTCGAGACTATGTGGTCTTGAACTCCCTCCAGAAGAATCCTCCTCGCTCTAGCCACACATTTCTTCCATTCCGCCAATTTTGTAGCATTAGTTGTTGTTGGTTTAGGGACTTCTTTATCAATGAAGTCCTTTAAACCATTGTCCTCTAATACTGCTTCCATGCGATCCTTCCAACCTATATAATTCGAGCTGCCATCCAGGGCATACTCGAGTGTCAAACCATTGAACGCCATTGGTGAAATTTGAGATGCGATAAGAATTTGATTTCTATAATTAAGAACTTGAAACTTCGAACTTCTCCCTTCACAGTATACTATTCTCTGCTTTGATCACCTTTGCTCCGATACCATGTAAAAATTCTCACTGTAGATCACCTGATAATGCAATATACTAAAGCAAAATACTTGATCTACTTCTACAAACAAACTTGTAGAAGCTTAATCGATTTTGAGCAAGATCAAATAGAACACATATAAAAGAGGATGAGAAATCAATCACACATGAACATAGAATAATACTCTATGAAAAGCCTCAGCTAAAAACCCCACTATCTGTATTATCATACAAGTGGAAATATCTCCGGATTACACAAAGCTTTAGCTCACAAGCTATCTAGCTCCCAGTCTAATCCCTTAATGATGCTCATAGCCTGAATAGACACAACATATGCCTTCCTTCAATCTTCCAAGCCTCGTATTTCCTTGTGCAGTTTCTCTTGGGTCCTCCAGCTGCAACCTGTGTGAATAATCCTCTCACACACAACATTGACCTCTGAAATAACTGCGCAATCCTCAAGGAGATGAATTCATTCTGCATGCAAGAGATATCCTCAATGGAATATTCCTACAACTGATAGTACACTGTCCCATCCTCTGATCTCAACTGGGTCTCTGACTGAACGGACATGCATGAGTTATTTATGAGAGAATATTCAGTTATCTGAAGTACACTAGTTACACGCATGCATGCATTAACTAACTGAACTCACAATCAGTTCCACAAACTGTTGGAACTAATCTAACTGGACTTAACTCAGTTAACTGAGCTAACTAATTACAACTCAAAGTACAACTCATCCTTATCTCCTTAATTAAGGGATAACTTCCTCAATCAAAGGGATAACTATTGCATGTCTTCACATAGACTTCATGTTTGATTTTATCCAACTAATTAACTGAAGATGAATTAATTAATTATTTTTCAAACAGCTGTTAAGATCAAATTCGAATTTTAATTCTCAATTTTAGTTCAGGGACTAACTAAAATTGGAATGTATCCCAAAATGCTATTTATAGGAATGTTATTTTTAGCACTTCTATTTTTAGCATTTCTTGTTGCTATTTTCAACAAGTAAGACTATGATAGTCAATTGGACTTGTTGGGTCCATTGTGGTAAACAAATGGTGGCAGTATGGACATGAGAAAGGTAACCAAAAAAGATAAAGTAAATGGATCTGAGGTGTCAGTTGCCTTGGGTATGTTGGGACTTGTTGTAGCGGCTACAACCACCCTCCAAAATTTTTCCTCAGCTTCATTTTGGAACCTCCTTACCAGCGTTTCACAACACCTTGTCTTGTTTCGTCAAGTACACAAGCTTCAGTGTTTTCCTTGCATAAAGGCAGCCTATCGATCACATCTCAATGCATTCCCCTCACGGGATGATTACCTGAGCTTACTCCAGTTATAGGTTGAGCAGCTCCCCCAAGAAATTGTGCAATTCTGGAGATCAACCAACCTTCCCTCCATAAATTGTGCAATCCTGACTGATAGCCTGTTGGGCTCCAGAATTGTGCAATTCTTGCAGTCAATCCTCATAGTGAAAATTGCACAATTTTCCACAGCAGGGCTGCTCAACCCAGAATTTGTGCAAATATGGGCAGCGGTGTGCGATTTTCCACAACAGGGCTGCTCAACCCAGAATTTGTGCAAATCTAGGCAGCAGTCAGCTGCTTTGCCTAGAAATTTTGCAAATCTCCTGGGTAGCCAGCCTAACTCCCAACCAAAAATGATCATTTTCTCTCAGCGGTTGAGCAACCTCTTGCATGTGCAGCTGATTTGACTAGTTCCCTCTAGGACCGAGCAAAATAGACTTGCATGCATGGGCTGCTTCTCCCAAGGTAGCATTCAAAGGCATCCCTTGTTTTAGGGATCTATTTTTGGCAGTTGGTGGTTAATTGCAAGGATCATTTCAGACACCTCCCACCAAGTGTCGCTTTCCCTAGTTTTTTCGCATGCACATCACAACCCCGATGTTATCAAAACTCATCAACCAGACACTAAAGAGATCATTCCTCACATCCACCTTATATATTTGACATCCCACATCACATCTAGGATCTATCGGCACATTCAACTCAACTGTTTTGGGGTAAGCCCGCTTCCCATGTCTTGTGTTGCATTTCTGGTGCTTTTTGTGTTTCGCTTCATATGAATGTTGTTTGCTTGATTTTAGTCAGAACTTGTTGTTGTTTTGATACATATTAGCTTGTAGTAGCACAGTTTAAGTTTTCATTGCTATCTCATTGTTGTCAAATGCATGAAATTGTTTTTCACGAACGCTCGCCGATTCGAAAACTCGCCTCACCCACATGCACGTTGTTCCATTTTTTGAATCTATCATTCACCATTTTCATGCATGATCATTCACTTATGCTTACACTCAGTATTACCATGCATTCGCACTCAAATTCACATTTAGTTGCCCATCGGTGAGTCTGGGAAACCTCGGCCCGAACTCTGCCTTCACTAAGATAGCATTACGCAATCCGAGGAAGGAAGGCTCTATCTTCCTCTCTAGAAATGCGCATTTCTGGCCAAGAACTATCCTCTAGAACTATTTTGTGCATTTCTGAGGGACAGTGACTGTTAGCACAGAAAATTGCACTATGAAGTCACTGAGCTTGCAGCCATTGCCAGCTGAGATTGTGTATTGCACAATTCCAACAATCAACAACCAGAATGGACTGTGCATTTCATAGTTCCAACAATCAGTCAACATCCTAGTAGCCCAGAATGTGCATTGCGCGGTCTTGGTAGTCAGTCTCCCAGCCTCCCATCTGAAATTGCACAACCTTCATGATTAATCAAATAGGTATGTTGCAAGTCAGTTCTCAAGTTAATTTTAGTTTTCGACTGACATATTTCTTTCCATGAGTGTTTCTATGTCTCCAGTTATTGTAGGTGTTCATTTTCCTCTAAGCAGTACAGGTACAATGGTTTCCAGGAGAGTAGAGATGAAGACACCGTTCAGAGCACACTTGGGGATGCAGTCAATAAAGTGTCTATGAACTTCCTACCCATGGAGAAATTAAGTTGTTTGTAGACAAGTAAATCAAGATATAACAACAGAAACATCACAGTGAGCAACATCATGAACAACAGTTGAAGGCAACATACCTGATGCAACGAATGTAAGAGGATTGTTGTTAACAACATAGAGGTGGAACAAAGTTGCAAGATCAAGAAGATCTAATGATGATGAAAGAAACTTTGGAGACTCAGGCTATGTAGTGACGATGTGATCGCGTGAAGATAGAGAATGGAACAAAGAAGGAGTTGCATGTGTGTTATAGACATATTTGGGCACTGCAACCCCAATCATATATGTCCATAACCAAGGGCTTCTAAGTCCCTAAAAGTGTTTTTTCATACCCTAAATGAGCAAGGTCAGCTGATTACATCATCTCCAGGGATTCTCCATGAAAACTACTCAAAACTAGTCTAATCAAGACCATATAGATTGCCCAGTGCTAAGGGTGTGATGCATCTCACCTGCCACATGCAAAAAGTGCGATGCATACTAGAAAGCCCTTTTGTAGGGTGCGATGAGCGAGAGCAGACAAATGGCACAAGCAGTTTGCTAGGTGGAAACCCTGAGAATCTTCTAGAAGCTGCTCATTTGACACTTGCCTCTCTGAATTTGCCCAAGGATGAGTAAGAGATCATGAAATCTCCAAGTGGAACCAAGAACTATCAGAGAGATGACACTAATCAAAATCCCAGAAGTTGACTCAGCGCCTACAAACATCTATATATGGATCCCTCATCCCAGAGATCTAAAGGCTGGAATTTTTTAATTTGCAAGGAAGTGTTGTTGGTTTATCTTTGAAGACATTGTTGGGTGATCTTTCTTTGTATGAGGTGAAGAGGGCTTTCATGCTGGGAGGATGGAGCTGGGTCAGACCAAGTGGTTGTAATCCTCTCTTCTACTACTTCTATCAATAAAGCTATTTGAGTTTTCCTCCATATTCTTGTGTATCTCCGAATACTGTGTTGATATATGCATTTGTATGGTCAATATATATATAATCCTATATTGTTTACAATGATAGATCTCTATGCTTTGATGGTATTCTGCTACTTTGACTCTATAGGAACTCTTTGAATCGAAAAAAGTAAGGAAGGAGTGGCGAGATTCTGTCAAAGGGGTGCTTTGACTCTACAGGAAATCTTTGAAGCGAAAAAAGCAAGGAAGGAGTGGCGAGATTCTGTCAAAGGGGAAAGGAAACAAGAAAGGAGCCAAGAGAAAGACTGAGGTTGGTACTCTCTGCTTCTTTCTCATCTATCTCTCATAAAGGAAAACACAAGTGACTTTAGTTTGTTTATTTCTAAGATAGCTACCTGTCTTAGTGGGACTAGCAGCTCTGAATAGACACTAGTTTTCCTGATAAAAAAATGGCGACTCTGCTGGGGAGTGAATAGTTTGATTATTTGTCTCTATTTTTTTACTTCATAAACTACAGATGGAGCCTGAAGTTAAGCCAACTAGCCTTCGAACTACATTTGCTATGCAAGTGCAAAGTAGATCAACGTGCTTCAGTCAATCTCTGGGTTTGTTTATGAACTGAACAACTGACTTGCAAACATCCTAAGTGCCCTAGAGGTAGCTCAAGTAACCTCATTAGATTAGCCCCTATACTTTGTATTTACTGACTATCATTAGCTTGGCCTAAATCCCTGAACTAAGCTGCAAATTGTGACCAAAAACCAAGTTAAAGTCTCGTTCCTGGACCATCACACTATCTGTTTTTAGCAGAATGGATGCATCGCACCTCCCGTGTGCAGTAGGTGGGATGCATCCCTATTTCTCCGTGTTATAGGTGCGATGATTAGGTAAGACTGTTTCTGCCTCCAGATTTTGGTTTTTTCTTCACTGTCTTCAGCTTTATTCAGGAGTTTTGTTGTCTGTGATTAGTAGACTACTGTGGAAACCCCCTTCCTTTGCATTATTCAACCTCCATTGTAAAAAGAATTTTGAATGTTTTTATGTATTTTTCGCCATTTACAGTTCTCCTTTACAAAATAGTAACTTAATCGAACTGTCGTCTTTTGATTTGAAAGTGTTGCAAATCTCGTTTTCAGTCAAAGAAAAGAATCCTTCTCTTTTGATAGTCGATTACACTGTTACTCTTATATTTGATCAGAATTTGTAGCATTTCAAGTGTCGAAAGTAGTTTTCAATTCAAAATCGCAAGGTGTCATCTTGTCTCCCTTTCGTTTTTTGGAAAAGAAAATCGTTAGTATTGTCGCTTTGGAAGAAGAAATAATTTAGATTTGTATTTAGCATTCTTTTTGTCATTCACACATTAAGAAAGCGGAAAACAAATACATGCATGTGCATTTGCATTTAGACTGCTTGTTGATTTTGATTTAGGACAGTGCATTTAGTGTGTTCTCTTTGCTTTACGTTGAAAGGATCTCACTTATCTTTCTTTAGTAGCTAGGATTTTCATTGCAAAAATAAGAGTAAATGACTGTTTATCATCTTAGATTGCATATTTAGGAGTTGTATATCTACATCACATGGTGAACCTTAAAGGCAAACTTCTTAAGAAAGATCAACTGTAAAATAAATTCAATGAACATAAAAACGCTTTGGAACCTAACACACAACATCTAGAAGTCTAGGCTAGAGACATATTCCGGCGTCGTAAACCTTGGTAACTGTCGCTTTCATCGTAGGTTGGGTGATTCCTCCTCTTTGAGACAACAAGTGCTAGTACGGACTTGTGCTCCCATGTACCTTCGCGTAAATATTGGGAGACCACAATAGGCTATATCCTTTCTCCTTAGGAAGCCGTGTCTATTGCCATATCGATCGCAATGCACTAAACACAACATTCGGGAAGATTGATTGTTGTATTGTAAAAAGTATTCTGCAATTTTGTGATTGGTTTGGTAATCCCTCTGTCTAGATTTCTAGAGTAGTCTCTTTCATTCCTTTTCAGACTCCTTAAAGGAAAAGGTCCATCTAAGCACTTGTCACTTCAAGCTCATTAAAAATTGAAGGCGACTAGAGTCATCTTTAGCTTTTTCTTGACTCTTAAAAATTGAAAAAGCAAGTTGTGTCAAAGTGTCTAAAATTTATTTTAAATGGAATAATGTCACTGTTCCCTCGTTGATCTTAGGTTGAGGAAATGGAGTCCACCAATCAAGGATTTCCCCTCGGGGGAAATCCTAGCCCTTTATCCTCTTGGGGAGATGTTGGTGCACCTCATATGGCCACATTGTCCCTTCCAGGATTGACAATTGGCCAGCCAGTATGGCTTTTCTCAACCTCTCTCGTTCAAAGCCCTATGATTCCTGAGCAATCGAATCAGCAACTAGATGATACTAGAGTTTCCCCCCAACCTTCTACTTCGTTTGTTCTCCCTCTCCTTCTTCCTCTTCACTTGGTGAAGATAGTAAAACTAAAAACCAAGTAACTGAGAAGAAGAAGAAAGGGAAGGAGAAGAAGAAGAAGGAGCCAACGACAAAAAGGGGAAACTGTACATCATCTAGCGAAAATCCACAAACTACACCATCCAAACCTAAATCTCCATGTGTCATCTGCAAAGGGGACCACTATCATCGAGATTGTCCTTGCATCCCACAGATCTTAAGGGGTTGGTCTCCTTGCCTACACAATCCGGTGTCGTCAACCTTTGATGATCATGTTGAGAGTACACCGTCAACTAGTGAGAACAAAGTCTCCAGACAGAAAGGAAGATCTAAATTTCCTTGCAGACTGTGTGAAGGCAATCATGCCCTCCACCATTGTCCCTTCCTCGATGAAGCTAAAAGGGTCTTGTATAACCATCCTACATCACCGCAACGACTTCCTCCTAGATACAAGAAGCTCTTGCCGAGTCCATTGCTAGTTGAAAATCTGACTGACACACCTTTGTTGTCGGTCAAAGAACCTATCATTGAAGGTAAACCCTCTGAGTCCACATCAGACCAAATTCAACAGGTTGAGACAACAGTCGACCCCATCTTGTCTTCAGTGGATTTACCTTCAGATGATATAGTCACCAAAGAGAATGAGAACGAAACTGTTTAAATTCTTTTCGTAAACATAGACTTCAATGAACATGGGGGAAATCTGCCCATTCCTTTATCGCAGGAAGGAAGTTCGTCAGAGGTGTATCCGGCCGTTTATTCGGTCCCACCTCCAAGTAACCTAGTCGTCTCCTTCGATTGGAATCTACTAGGCAGACCCCATCTACCATCTAATGTACCATTCCGAATCATAGTGCAAACTTACAGAATGGTCATGGTTGGTACCATCATAGATGAAGGGGCTTCTGTGAGTATCCTTTCCTCAACTGCTTGGAAAGCGCTTGGCTCGCCATCGCTTTTTCCTGAGATGCAAAATCTGACAGGCTTCTACAAAGGAACCAGTCGACCGTTAGGGATCCTTCCAAATTTTCCTATAACTTTGAGAAGGAAAACCGTTTATTTGAATGTAATAGTAGTCTAGGGACCTTTAGATTAAAATCTACTCCTTGGGTGCGACTACATTTATAGCATGGGAGCTATTGTTCCCTCACTCTTTCGAGTCATGTGTTTTCCGCATGAAGGCATAATGGTACAGCTCGTAGACCATATTTAATTCCCCGGTTCACACATAGCTAATAGTAAAATACCATCCCTAACAGGTATTTTTATCCAAGGAATTTCTCATCAATCTCCAGTTCGTCCACCTGATGAGTGTGAATGATTTACTGATTGTGACTGAAACCCAAGGGGCATGCACCTTGGTCTGCTTCGGCAGGGAAACTTCAGGTATAGGGTAGGTTTCCGTGGAGGATATATGACTGGTCTGACACACTCATCCATTTAGGAAAATGGGATTAGACCAGAATAAGATACCCCCATCAGAAGGTATGCCTTTCCTAACAGAACAAATGTTTTGTCTACAAATTGAAGGGTAACATGGAAACTTTACTTCGCTATACCTGGGGGCATGGAAACCCTTTTACATGAAAGTGAAAAGTGACCATTTATTTTCTTAGTTTTTAGATTCTTAACCCTTTAAACTCATAGGATTGGTCGTTCCTAGCTTACATAATAAAGGGAGTTGGAGCAAAATTTCGAATGGTGCAAGCTCCCTAAAAATGAACCTATCGATGAGACATCCTTATTATACGACTGGCACGAGCAGTTTTACGTGAAGCTAAAGCTTGTTAAAAAATAAACCTAGCAATGAGCATGCGTTCCACCAGAGTTTAAGCTCGTTAAAAAATGAACCCGCCTTTGGTAAATAACCAGTGCGATCACATTATTATCAGCTTTTGAGCCTTGGTCGTGTTCTTACCATCATCTTCACTCTTTTTTTAGCCAATCATACACCTCCATTTGATTTTTTACCCCTTTTGAGGAATAGTTGCGACGAGTGATCCCATTAGCCACCTTCTTTACACTGCCATGATTGAAAAGTTCCAAACATTACCTGGAACCAGCTACTATCCGAAAACATCTCTCGTTCCTCAAAAAACGAGTCTCCTTTAAGCTCTTTTCATCTCACTCGTAAAATATGAAAAGATTGCCGAGAAATTGGCCTCTCAAGCTCATTAAAGTGATTGGAAGTGCCATCCCTCCTCTAGATTTAAATCTTTTTGGACCTAAGGGATTATTACACAAAAAGATTGAGCGTTTGTCTTGTTCGACTCGTTAAAACTATCGAAAAGTCATCCCTTTTGCATTGTTTTATACTTTTTTGGACTTAAGGGATTATATTACGAAAAAGGAATATTGGAGTTTCCTTTCCGTCTCTTTTCAGACTCTCTAAAATTGAAAAGAACCAAGTTATCCTTGTCGTTAAACTCGTTAAAACAATAGCAACAAACTTGTCCAGTCAGACAAGAGTGAGTCTCACTGTCGCTAGGCTCGTTAAAACATAGCGATGGGTTTTCCCTAAGGGTAAATTATAGAACAAGCATATGTTATCCTCCTCAAGCTTGACAAAAGTAAAGAGGTACTGGTCAGAAATGACTGGGGAAAATTGGGAAGAAAACTTGAAGAAACTTTATTGGTAGCGAGTCACTCTTGAACATGACACTTTCACTCCATCACCATGATTGAGTTGGGTTGGGTTATTCCGTTCACCAGTCATATTACCATTGGTCCACCGTACCATCCGCTTTTAGGGTTAACGCTACCAATACATTTCAGTGTCACCGATATGTTCAAGAGAAGTCGCTCAGAGAATTCAACTACCCAGCTTGCATCTCATCCGCTGCAATACCTTCATGCTTCATTCTTTCATGACCGCCACCCTGAACCTTGTATCATCAGATCGTTTTCACCTCCACAAGATCATTTGCTCTGTTCCGTGTCGTAGATGTGGGATTCATTAATGCCCTCCTACGACGAGTCACTTCTTGTCGACATCAGCTCATTATCCAAGAAGTCGACCTAGGAACAACCCTTTCAATACTTTGAAGCTTGCATGTCTCAATGGCAAGTTTCTCACTTCCGGCGATAGGTTTACATTAATGGTCTTCGACCGAAAGATTTTGCGTGGTGTTCGACATCAATTCATGTATTCACACCACGTGAATTGTACTGCAGTACCTTGAGGGTCATCATCATCATTGGTGATTCCTCTCGTGCATGTTAACAACTTACATCATTAGCTGGTAAACAGGCGATGTCTTTCCATGTTCGACATCAGAACATATTTTCACATGGACCGACTTGTACTTTCGGGTGAAGATTGAACGAGTTTTGAAGACCCCGGATCTAGTTTCATCCATCTGGGCTGTGATATATTCAGGAAAATAAATACATCAAATGTACATCATTGCTGCACAGATAATCATCCGAACTAAGGGATGATGGCTCTACCAGATCATCAGTTTTCCACACAGACGGTTGTCTATCCTATGTACATGAAAATGAATTTATAAAGCTGAGCATGGGAATGCCCACCTCAGCTTGATCATGAAAATATTATGAAGATAATGTATTGTATTGTATCTTATTACTGGTCATATTCCAGTTCGAAAAGCCTCAGATCCTCATAATAAAGCATTTCACTCGACATCAAAAGATTTACGACCTCATGCTCTAGGGGGCAATTGTTATAGACATATTTGGGCACCACAACCCCAATCATGTATGTCCATAAACCAAGCACTTCTAAGTCCCTAAAAGTGTTGTTTCATACTCTAAAGGAGCAAGGTCAGCTGATTACATCATCTCTCAGAAGTTCTCCATGAAAAACTACTCAGAACTGGTCTAAGAAGGACCATACAGACTACCCAGTGCTAAGGGTGCGATGCATACTGGAAAGCCCTTCTATAGGGTGTGATGAGCAAGAGCAAACAAATTTCACAAGCAGTTTGCTAGGTGGAAACCTTGAGAATCTTCTAGAAGCTGCTCATTTGACACTTGCCTCTCTGAATTTGCCCAAGGATGAGTAAGAGATCATGAAATCTCCAAGTGGAACCAAGAACTATCAGAGAGATGACACTAATCAAAATCCCAGAAGCTGACTCACCCCCTGCAAACATCTATATATGGATCCCTCATCCCAGAGATCCAGAGGCTGGAATGTTGTAATTTGCAAGGAAGACTTGCTGTTGGTTTCTCTTTGAAGACATTGTTGGGTGATCTTGCTTTGTATGAGGTGAAGAGGGCTTTCATGCTGGGAGGATGGCACTGGGTCAGACCAAGTGGTTGTAATCCTCTCTTCTACTACTTCTATCAATAAAGCTATTTGAGTTTTCCTCCATATTCTTGTGTATCTCCGAATTCTATGTTGATATATGCATTTGTATGGTCAATATATATCTGATCCTATATTGTTTACAGTGATAGATCTCTATTCTTTGATGGTATTATGTTGCTTTGACTCTACTGGAACTCTTTGAAGCAAAACAAGTAAGGAAGGAGTGGTGAGATTCTGTCAAAGGGGAAAGGAAACAAGCAAGGAGCCAAGCGAAATACTGAGGTTGGTACTCTTTGCTTCTTTCTCATCTATCTCTCGTAAATGAAAACACAAGTGACTTTAGTTTTCTTGTTTCTAAGATGGCTACCTGTCTTAGTGGGACTAGCAGCTTTGAATAGACACTAGTTTCCCTGATAACAATGTGCTGAAGCAGCAACTCAAGGAATAACATGAAGCTGCATAGACAAGCGAATGAGTGCAACAATAATAGGAACAACAGGGGGTGCAACATACATTCATGAATGAAATTGCGCTTGTACAAGTTAAAGATCCATCCCAACAGTTGGCACAAAGCAGACATGGTGAGCAGTGTTGTTGGTCGCATGAAAGGGATTCAACAATATGCATGTCATTGTGTGCATTCATGCGATCCAACCCATTCAAAACACTCACTAAGTCAAAGATAATAAGCAAGTCCAACTTGAGCTTAACATGTACTTCGACAAGTTTATGCACATGACCACTAGCACACACTTGAAGATTAGCACAGACACTATGCATTAGTGTTTTTCCAGTTCATTCGCACCCAAGAAGACCATGCACATGTTAGTGGATGAGTTGGATGAATGAGCCATACCAATGCACCGAATGCAACGGAGGCAAGAGTTTGCTTCGACAAGATTTCACCATGGGGTGCATGCACACCATCACAGACGACCAAGCTTGGCATTAGTTCACCACCTTCACCATCACAAGCATGTCAAAGAGTTGGTCTCACCTCAACGGACTAAGTGCTAGTGATGTCTTGCTTGGCTTTCTCAAGCCATTTTGTCTCCCATGAGCACATGTGCATTGTAATGTAACGTCATGTCAAATGGAAGTTCAAGTGTCAATAGTTGGATGTAACAGTCATAGAGTAGATGGAGAGTCATGAGGGTAGATGAACTATCACAAAGGGGAAAATCAAGGGTCACCCCACCCTTTTCTATAAATAGAACCTCATAACTCATTGGAAAGGCTCTTGGTTAGCCAAGATTAGATAGGAGTATCTTAAAGAAAGCTTGGACAATATTGTAACGAGCCTTGGCTTCTCCACTGTGTAGAGCTAGTACATCTATTTGGAGGAGCAGGCGGATGTGGCTGTAACATTCCACTATCGGAGCTAGCGGTTGGACACGGATGTATTGTATGACTGGTACTTACACTTCTTTATATAATAAGATCTAGCACGTTTCATGCATATGTTCTATTGAATTCTAGCTATCTTGTTTACTCTAAATGGCATATGTATTTTCTTTCTTACGCATGCATGTATGGACTATTTTGTATGAGTATGTATGAATCTTTCTGAAATGTGTTGTTGGTTTAACCATCACTTTAGATTTCCGGTTAACTTTCTTTGCAGGTTGTGATGCATCTTTGCTCTTGTGTTCCCTTCTCATCTGAGTACTATTACAGGTTTCCAAGGGGTGCACTCATCTCAACCCCTATGTGTTAGAACCTCTCATGCACATTCCTTGACTCATTGCAGCTATCACACCCTTTCTACCAATGGCGTCATCTTACTTGCCTCTATGTGAAATCGCGGACAAGGCATTACCATACAATCCACTGTTGGGACTCCTACACCAAACGGTCTAAGGTCTAATTGGGACTTCTTATCGGGGAGATCCCCTTACATGTTGGTGGATCCAACACGTCAACATTTTGGTGCTAGAAGGAGGGCCATATGATAAGCTAATCCCTCACATTTGTTTTGAATCTCTACACATCTATCATGACTAACTACAGAGTTTCTCTTCCAGAATGCATGTCCTATGGAAATGACTTCATTATCTCGGAAAATCTCTCAGATAACTTGCTTCATAAAACATTTGATGGTGGAGGCTACATAGCCTTGGTTAGGCACATGGTCAACGCTGTGGGCTCATGCAAAAGACACGAATTCTTTGAAGAATACATGAGCTTTGCATTGTTCGTCTACACACTTCGAGGGCACCTAATGCACTGGTGTGCCACATTGCCTGAAAAATATATTCATTCTCTTACTCATCTAGTTGCAGAGATAGACTGTGCTTTCAATCACTTTGATTATAAAGTACTCAACAAAGAAATTCTAGAATTACGGAAAGCACCTGATGAATTCGTTGAATAGTTTTACACACACTTTTGTAATCTTGCATACCAATTCCCCGAAGATGATATTGATTGGGAATTCCTTGATGGGATATTTGAGTATCTTCTTCACATATCTGAAAATCCACAATTCTTGAAATCACTCAAATCCTGCTCATACTTCGGTGATGGAACTGCGTAATCAAGAGAAGGCACAGTCACTGTCACAAGTGATTGTTTGCCTTCACCTCATCAAACAACTCCACCATCGTGGAGTGGTGTGGGAGATCATGCACATACCTCTATTGAATTGTCACATTCTCCCACCCCACATGCTCTTGATATCTACTCAGATTTGGTTTGCAAGCCTATTGGTTGTCAAGTGGACTTGTTCCCTCGATCTCCATCCTCGCATTCTGTTGATCCTTCAGATTGTACTCTCTTGTGTTCTCCCATTCCAGACTCCTCACTTGCTATGAACAAGGATCAAGTTGTCGATGGATTTGGTGTTATAAAGCCACCATGTGCCATCATTCATGATGACTGTGTGCGAGAATCTAAAGAAGAACCCATGGTGAAGGATGACTCCCTTCTAGTCACACCTCATCCGGTTTACCCTGACATCCCTTGTGATTCTACCACTATTGATACCCTTGTGAAAACTCATTTCCATATGATTCTACTTCCAATCATTCGCAGGACACATTGGATGTCAGTCTGTCATTACAGTGCAAAGAGGACACATCTTCCTCAGAAATTGCATCCAATTTGTCATCTATCTTTCTTGAAAACACAGAGGGTGAAAATCTTTGCTTCTCATCTACCCTTCTTCCTGATTCATCAAATCATGAGGATGTTTCCGAACATCTCGAACTCTCTGATCTTGGTTTTCATGATCTATTCACTTCCTCATACGATCATGATGTTGATTCAATTGTTGTTAATCTATCCAAGACACTGGTCTACGATGATCTATCTGTCAACGAAGTCGAAACCCCCAGACTGTTGAGGCACTTTAGCTCAAGCTTCTGGTTATGTGAGGCCCTTGTTGTCCTAAGGTTGGTTTCACTTCTAGTCAGGAAATTGTTGAAACACTCAAATCTCCTCATCACTCTTTGCTTTGCATAGAAGATCAACCAAAAACCAATATTTCACTTCCTCCACTCGAACTACATGATCCCATCGCTCATGCGTTGGAGGAATATTACATAGAAAGCACACATGTGCAACATAAGTGGTCTACCTTTCTCACGTTTTCTTGCATGTCACATTCAAGAGAATGCATACACTCAACATCTACATGCAGTGTAGCACAACATCATGGCATCTCCACAGAATGCATGTCATGCACTTTCAGTGATCTTTGTTCTGTGGTCACTTGTAAACTCAGAGTGTGTTTGTCTTCACTACTATATCTTTCTTGTTTGCTAGTTCACATAGTTGTCTTTTTCACGAACCATGCCTTCACCAACATGGGTCAACCAATGCGTCGTTGGCTGCACTGGAAGTACCACTTCACATGAGATGACCCATGCACTGTTAGCTTAGGAGTAGGAGTAGTGTTTGCTTTTGAGTTGTTTTCTTGCATGCTTGTTTGCTTACTTGCTTTGCTTTTGATTTTTCTTCTTCTCTTGCTTTTCTTGTTGTTTGTTAGTTCACTTATTTTTTTCATAGGTTAGTTTAGCATGAAACCATGTATGAATCTTGAAACACGCTGGGTAAAGTGCAAGAGGGCTTGTGCAACTATCACTACTTGGTTATCTGTCATCTTGCCTCTGTATGAAGAAATTGTTACTTTTAGTCCATGATATGTCGAAGGAAAATACGTACCGCTCGAAGTGAACCTTGGTGAAAATAGAACGCTTGCGCGCTAACTGGTATCACCTACTCTAGTCGGTTGTTTTTGGATTAATCCTTGTCAGCTCAGTCAAGTAGAGTAAGGTGAGGGGGAAAACCATAGCAGACACGTCAAAGGTATAATCAAATCCTTCTTTGCAGGAAAAACCACTTCTACTGTCAATAAGTTAGGATCCCTCTTCTGCCTCTGAAATGAATAAGTGTTATGCACAGTTATGAAAAAGAAAATGAAAAAAGTTAGAAAAAAAGTAAAAAATAAATAAGGCGAAAGAAGAGAAAGGCTTTTTGTGCAGAGAGGTGATGCAAGTAACTCTGCTAAGGTATTGACCAGGCTCACTGGCAGCGGAGCCATGATTGTGTTCCTAGGTGACTCCGTTGGGCTCCTATCTAGGTCTGCTGGTAGCATAGCAACACCAAAGATGAAACTAAGACTCTGATGACTATACTGCTTGTGCACCAATATACCCCTCAACCCCAATCAAAATAACTATGTTGCCTTGGCTTGGAATGTGTGTCAATCAACCACGAGCTTGGTAGATGCTACATCTTACAATCAAGCTAGTGTGGAAACGAATAGGAGCTGAGAACTGAACAATACTTCTGGAGGTGTTAGACTTTCTTTCCACGAACAAGGTCTATTCAGAGAGCTAGAGTTCTACTAGTGTGTCACCAAGTGTTGTAGCGGCTACAACCAACCTCCAAAATTTTGCCTCAGTTTCATTTTGGAGCTTCCCTACCAAATTTTAACAACACCTTGTCTTGTTTCATCCAGTACACCAAATTCAGTGTTTTCCATGTACAAAGGCAGCCTGTCGATCACAACTTGATGCATTCCCCTCACAGGCTGATCACTCGGACTTGGTCCAAATACAGGCTAAGAAGCTCCCCCAAGAAATTGCGTAATTCTAGAGGGCAACCAACCTTCCCTATAGAATTTGTGCAATCCTAACTTGCAGCCTTCCCTCTAGAAATTTCACAATTCTAGAGTCAACCCTCATAATGAAAATTGCACAATTACCCCCAGCAGGGCTGCTCAGCCCAGAATTTGCGCAAATCGGGGCAGTAGTCAGCTACTCTACCCAGAAATTGTGCAAATCTCCTAGACAACTATCCCATCTCTTAGCCAGAAATGCGCATTTTCTCCCAGCAGTTGAGCAGCCTCTTGCATGTGTAGCTAAATTGACCGGTTCCCTTCGGGACCGAGCAAAACAGACTTGTATGCATGGGCTGCTTCTCCCAAGGCAACATGCAAAGTCATCCCTTGTTTCAAGGATCTATTTTTGGTAGTTGGAGGTTACATGCAAGGATCATTTCATAAACCTCCCACCAATTGTTGCCTTCCCTATATTTGTGGCATGCGCATCACAACTTTGATGTTATGAAAACTCATCAACCGGATGCTACAGAGCTCATTCATCACATCGACCTTGTAGCTCTAACATCCCACATCACATATAGGAGCTTCCGGCACATTCAACTCAGCTGTTTTTGTGTAAGCTTACTTCCCATGTCTTGTGTTGCATTTCTGGCGGTTTTTGTGTTTTGCTTCATATGAATGTTGTTTTCTTGATTTCAGTGAGTGCTTTCTGCCATTTTGATACATATTATCTTGTACTAGCACCATTTCAATTTTCGTTTCTATCTCACTTCTGTCGAATGCATGAAATAGTATGGTCGCCGATTCAGAGACTCGCCTCACCCACATACATGTTGTTCCATTTTTTGAATCTGTCATTCACTGTTTGCATGCATGATCATTCACTTATGATTACGCTCAGTATCTCCATACATTTTCACTCACATTTGCGTTCTGTTGCCCGTCGGTGAGTCTGGGCAACATCGGCCCGGATTCTTCCTTCACTAAGATAACATTATGCAATCTGGGGAAGGAAGGCTCTATCTTCCTCTTCAGAAATGCACATTTATGCCTAGGCACTGTCCTCCATGACTGTTATGCACATTTATGAGGGACAGTGATTGCTCACCCAGAAAATTGCATAATGCAATTATTGAGGCTACAACCATTGCCAGCTGAGATTGCACATTACACAATTACAGCAGTTAGTAGCTAGAATAGACTGTACATTTCATAGTTCCAGTAGTTAGTCAGTTTCCCAGCAGCCTAGACTGTGCCGTATGCAGTCTTGGCAGTCAGTCTCCTGACCTCCCAGCCGAAATTGCACAACCTTCATGATCAGTCACACAAGTATGTTGCAAGTTAGTTCTCAAGTTCATTTTGTTTCTTTACTAATAGATTTCTTTCCAAGAGTGTTGCCATGTCTCCAGGTACTGCAGGTGTTCATATGCCTCTCAGTAGTACAAGTACAATGGTTTCTAGGAGAGCAAAGATGAAGACACCATCCAGAGCACACTTGGGGATGCAGTTGATCAAGTCTCTATGAACTTGCGTACCCATGAAGACATCAAGGTGTTTGTAGACAAGGACATCAAGATATAACATCAGCAGCATTACAACGAGCAACATCATGAACAATAGCTGAAGGCAGAATATCGAATGCAATGAATGCAAGAGGAAGGTTGTTGACAACACGAAGGTGAAACAAAGTTGCAAGCTCAAGCAGATCCACTGATGATGAATGCAACTTTGGAGACTCAGACTATGTGGTGACAGCACGATTGTACGAAGATAGAGAATGGAACAAAGAAGGAGTTGCATGCACTAAAGCAGCAACTCAAGGAAGAACATGAAGCCACATAGACAAGTGAATGAGTGCAACATGAACATGAATAGCAGGGGGTGAAACATACATTCACGGATGAAACTACGCTTGTACAAGTTAAAGATCCATCTCAGCAGCTGGCATGGAGTAGACATGGTGAGGAATGTTGTTGGTCACATGCAAGGGATTCAGTAGTATGCATGTCATTGTGTGCACACATGTGATCCAACCCATTCAGCACACTCACCAAGGTGAAGACAATAAGCAAGTCCAACTAGTGTTGAACATGTACTTCGGTAAGTTGATGCACATGACCACCAATAGACACTTGAAGATCAGCATGGAAACTATGCATCATTGTGTTTCCAGTTCAGCCACACCTAAGAAGACCAAGTGCATGTTAGCGGACATGTTGGACGAAGGAGCCATACCAATGCACCAGATGCAACGAAGGTAAGAGTTTGCTTCGACAAGATGCCATGGGGTGCATGCACACCATCATGGATGACCAAGCTTGGCATCAGATCACCACCTTCACCATCATAAGCATGTCAAAGAGTTGGTCTCACATCAACGGACCGAGTGTCAGTGATGTCTTGCATGGCTTGCTCAAGCCATTTTGTCTCCCTTGAGCACATGTGCATTATAATGTAACATCATGTCAAGTGGAAGTTCAAGTGTCAATAGTTGGATGTAACAGTCATAGAGTAGATGAAGAGTCATGAGGGTAGATGAACTGTCACAAAGGGGAATGTCAAGGGTCACCCCACCCTTTGCTATAAATAGAACCTCATAACTCATTGTAAATGCTTTTGGTTAGCCAATCTTTGATAGGAGTATCTTAGAGAAAGCTTGGACATTATTGTAATAAGCCTTGGCTTCGCCACTGCGCAGAGCTAGTACATCTCTTTGGAGGAGCAGGCGGATGTGGCTGTAATGTTCCACTATTGGAGCTAGTTGTTGGACATGGATGTATTGTATGACTGGAACTTACACTTCTTTATATAATAAGAGCCAACACGTTTCATGCATATGTTGTATTGTATTCCAGCTATCTTATTTACTCTAAATGGCATATGTATTTGCTTTCTTACACATGCATATATAGACTATTCTGTATGAGTATGTATGAATCTTTCTGAAATGTGTTGTTGGTTTAACTATCACTTTGTATTGCCAGCTAACTTTCTTTCCAACTTGTGATGCATCTTTGCTCGTGTGTTCCCTTCCCATCTGAGTACTATTACAAGTTGCCAAGGGGCACACTCATATGAACCCCCATGTGTTAGAAACTCTCATGCACCTTCCTTGACTCACTGTAGCTGTCACACCCTTGCTACCAACAAAGTCATATTACTTGCCTCTGTGTGAAATCACAGTCAAGGCATTACCATACGACCCACTACTGAGACTCCTACACCAAACGGCCTGAGGTCTAATTGGGTCTTCTTACCAGGGATATCCTCTTACATGTCAGTGGATCTGGCACCATCAACAGGACTATTGTTCTCAATATTTCACATGTGTTGCATGAATAAAGGTAGTTCTCTTAACGTTGACCTTGATATCTGGTAATTTGTTGTGATCATAATTATGTTGATGTTTATATATGTATATATGTAAGCATGTATGTATGTCATGTCTGACAGGGAGATCATGAACCATGATTATTTTATGCTAATATTTATATGTACATATGTATGTATGTATGATGGTGACTGACGAGATCATTACTATTTTATGATGTATGTATGCGTACATGTATCTATGTTAATTTTTGACAAGTTGTCAGGGATCATTCTTATGAAGGAATGATTTCTTATGTAGGTGAATGACATTAAGAGGTTCTTAGTTTATGAGGAATCAATTGGAAGAATAGTCATGAAAAATATATGAGGTCAGTATCATGTGGTTATGAGTTGATATTATGTGATTATATTATGTCTATGTTATGGACATGCTATACCAAGGGATACATGAGCGAAATGAAAGCAATGTGGTCTACGAAATACTAGGATAAGCACAAATAAGACACTAGAAGCAAGGTTTCTTGGTAAGGATAGTGTGGTTTCATATGTGTGGTATTATTGTTGTGCATATGTTGTATATGTTGTGCATGTTTCATCTATGATGATTGTGCTCATGCAATATTGTGCATATGTAGTGTTTGTACATGTTGTTTATGAAATATTATGTACAGTGTGTTATTATATATAGTGTTGTATGAATGTTGCATATTCAGTGTTGGGTACAGATGATGTTATGTACAGGTTGGATATATGGTGTTGTGTACTTATTGTACTGTGTGCATGATGGATATACGTTGTTGTATGCATATGGTGCTCTGCGCATGTTGGATATGCAATGTTGTGTACAAATGATGTTATGTACATGTTGGATATGCAGTTCTCGGTACATGTGGTGTTGCATGCATGTTGTACATGTGGTGCTATGTACATATGGTGTGGTGTTCATGATTGTACAAGTGGTGTTGTGTGCATTTGGTGTTGTGTACATGTTGTACAAGAGGCATTTTGTGCAGGTGGTGCTGTGTACATGTCATGCATGTGGCATTGTGTACAAGTGGTGTCGTGTACATGTCTTGCATGTGGTACTATGTACATGTGTTATTGTGTACATGTTGTACAAGTGGTGTAGTGTACATGTGGCATTGTGTACACGTTGTGCGGGTGGTTTCGTGTACATGTGATGTTGTGCAAAATTTGTGCAGGTAGTGTGGTGTACAAGTGGTACTGTGTACATGTTGTACATATGGTACTCTTGCATGTGTGGTATTGTGTGCATGTCGTACATGCTATGTTGAAGGAATGTGGTACTAGGTATGTGCATTGTGTACGTGCATTTATTGGTGTTCTACATTGGGTATAGATGTATTGTGTTGTGTTGTACGACATGTGTAGGTGTATGTATTATGATATGCACTGGATGTTGAAATATGTATTGTATTGTATACAATGGGTGTAGGTGTATGTGTTGTATGTCAGGTGTAGGTGCATGTATTTCATGGAGTTGTATGTTGTGTGTGGTAGTATGTGTGTGATGCACACTATGTATATGTGCACATGGTTGAGGAAAAGGAATTGGGTGTTGTCGGGTATGGCAATCGATCCAGTGTGCGTACAAAATAAGAGCAAAGGGAAAAGTAAGGATCGATGAAGGATAAGTATCAATATTTTATTTTAGCTTTATTATACATGTGGTTTATGATTATTGTTTATGATGATTACATGTGACCTATGATTATGGTTATGATGGTTACATGTGATTTATGATTTTGATGGTTATGTTTTGAGCTAGCTTAATGTGATATTTTTATATATGTTTTGGTCAAATAAACTAGTTTGACTTATTGTGACAAGAAGCGAACATGATTGCAAATGTACCTTATTGACGAGCTACCAATGAGGTATGATGTGAATTTATTTCAATTTATTTTAAATCTAATGGAAGTTATGTGCTTGGTACATGAATGCATTAAATGCCCAGTTGGGTGGTTTAAATCGATTGCAAGAATCAACAACAACAGTGAAAACAATTGGAATATGCAAGAGTATGTTGGTAAAGCATTCAAGAACATGGCCATTGCGGGACATTGGTACCCAATAGTGTCCATTGATTTCCATGAGAATGCTATGACCGGTATGATGGTTTTGAGGTAGGGATATGCCTTGGTTTTTGTATCTTTTGATGAAAGGAAGCCTTTCCAGGGGATTAACTACCAGAGATGGGCGTGCCAGTGGAACTTGGAAGGTGAGTGACTGCACAGAAGGGGCTGACCAGATTTCTTAAAGGACTGTGTAGAAGAGAAGAAGAGACAGGGGATGGATTTTTTTTAGTCATGAGCATTGCTAGATGGAATCGAATGCAAATTAGGAGTGTGCCTTGGAACAATGAGTTGGTAACTATTAACTGAGAGGACAAGTGGCACATGATTATAGCATTAGACATAGGATGCAGTTTGACTATGGTAGTGGATCTTGGACTTCCTGGGAAGGAGGTGAATTCTGGTATTATTTTGAGGGTGGAGGTGTGAGCCTCTGGATTCCCTTCTGCAGATGTAGGCATCATATCCTTTTTGTTGTTTGAGCTAATGTGTATATGTGTATATTATTGTAAATACTGTATTGAGCTAGTTTATAAAGCCCCATAGATAGTATGGATATTTTCTGTTTGAAGCAAATGTGTATGTGTATATATGGTTATTTGTAAATATCGTAATGATTTGTGTTATAAAACTCCAGTAAACGCTAGTTTTGTCATGTTTTAGCATATGGTCATTGTAAATACTCCAACGAGCTGTGTTATAAAGCTCCATGGGCAGTATGTTTTGTTTTCAGTAGTCTTGCTAGATATAAGTGTCATTGAACATTGAGGATGGTGTTCCCCCAAGGGGGAAGGTTCTGTAACAACCCTGGTTAAAAATCCATGTAAAAAAACATATAAGGCCATGGTGATGGGACATGTATTCCAAGCTAAATGGTAGGGGAAACATCCTAGTGGTTGTTGATTAAGTTTATTATGGCCAAGGAAGCTGGCAGAGGTAGTGGCTAAGGCTTTGGAAAGGCATGAGGCATTAATTGGCATTTTATTTACGAAAATATTGAAAATTAGGAGAAAAATGGAGCTAAAATATCACAGGTTGCATGTGAGGAGGAAATTGAAGGAGAATAATGGAAAATGAAGAAAATAGCAGCCTCATTAAAAAAAAGGCTTCTGAGGATGAGTGGGAAAGACTTGATCAACTCAGTTTTGGAGCTCTTTCATTATTCTCTCTCTCTCTCATTCTCTTGGACACTTAGAGTTTTCTTGGAGCACTCTTGGAGGGTGTGCCATACTTGGATTCTTGGAGCAAGAAATCAAATAAAAAGCAGAAAGTGCAAGAAGGCATTGGGTTCAACAGCTACATCATATTTTCTTGCATGTACCAAGTTACATATATGATTTCTTCACTAGTTTTGGCATGCAAGGCATATGCATGTGGGTTTTTTGTCATGATCTGTCATTGGCATGGAGGATTTTCTAGATTGACAGTGGATTTCCTAGCCCTTCCATTTCCTAGATAGCCATGGAGTTTGTGGGTTTATTTCCTTTTTGTGTTTTTGGTTGGTTCTCATGTTTCCTTAGCTTGGGTTGAGTTACTAGTTCCCGTAGCCTTGGTTGGACAAATGTTATGGAGCCCTATAACAGTTTGGGTTGAGTTACTAGTCTCGTAGCCTTGGTTAGACAAATGATCTCGAGCCCTTTTTGGGTTAAGTTACTAGTCCTGAAGCCTTGGTTGGACAAATGCTCTAGAGCCCGACGACAACTCTAGGTTGAGTTACTAGTCCTGCAGGCTTGGTTCGAACAAACACTTTGGAGCTCTGGATGGCTAGGATGGGGATTGATCTGGTGTTGGTTTTGGTGATGTTCGATCGTGAGGTGGAATTATTATTTGATGGATTGAGGTGTATGGCCTCTACAATCCCTGGATGAGTTTTGATTGATGTGTTCTATGAGATCCCACATTCATTATTGGAATATGGCACGAGGGTGAATAGATGAAGAGAGATTTGGCTAAGCCATTCTACAGTCGAGTGGAATGTGGAAGTCCCATGCTGGGTTTGGATTTTGCATCATTAATGAAAGGTGATATCTCATGGTATTTCTATGAGTATTATGATGGATTATATGTGGTGTATATGGTTGTGATTTTATTGATATTTTTGTCCCTAGTATGTTGTTTATATGTATATTTTATGACAACAACTATGTATGGCTCTCAACATGTTTTTACATGTATCTGAATGGATAATGTGTCCATGACCTAATAGATGAATATGCAGTGAATGACATGAGGAATCAAACGTTCATAGTTATTCTTAAATAAGTTTGATATCCCTACACTTAATTATGTTGTTTACACCTGTAGGCTACATGTTCACCATATGTTTGATGAACCGAATGTTGTGGCTAGTATGAGTCTGGATAAGCTATTGATCATCTCATTGCTTCTGCATCATTGTTTCCATGTAATCTTCTTGATTCTAAGAATTCATTCCATTTTGGGTAGTGGTCCAGGCTCTGGGCTTGAAAAAGTGGCTTAAATCCAGGGGTTCCTAGCATAGAATTGAAAATTTTGGTCCATAGTCACAGGCAGGCAGGCCTATGAGAGCGACTTTTGGTTTATGGTCACTCGCTTTCCCATAGAATGAGAGCGAATATGGCCTAAGAGGTCTAGAACAACATTAGGACCCAGGGATATTCTATCTGAGTGGCTGACTTGTCTGATGAGGGTTCTGTTGATGATGTTGGATAACTGTGTGTGACATTCTATCGATTACATTTCCTTGAGGTTACCTAGGAGGTCGAATCATATCATAGTGGTCTCTCGTCGCATGTTTACCTCGGCTGGCCAGTTGCTTGGGTAGATGTGGGAGGAGGGTGTTAAAATTGGGGAGAAGAAGTAGCTTCTATCCCTTTGCCATTGATGTCAAAGGGGGAGAGAATATTAATCAAGAAGTTGTGATGGCCCATGTAGAAGAGAGAAAATCATTGGTGTTTCATGCTAGGAGAAGTGTGGAAGCAACATGAGGGTTGGCCATCATTGTGGAGAAGTGATGATATGTTGCTATCAATGCCCAAGTGGGAGATTGTTGGAAAATTAGCATTGTCTGTCTATATAGTGGCAGTAAGTGTGTTGGCATTGATGTCAACAGTCATGCTGGGAGATCATGTTGAGTAGCTGACATTTCCTAACAGTTATCAAGTGTGTTGGCATTGATGTCAACGAGATTAACATGGATGTATGTGATAGCATGATGTTAATAAAGAAAAATTACATGTCCACTAAGCTAGCTATGATAGCAGTAGATGATAACATTGATGTGCATGGTGTATCAAGCTTAGGGGGAGTCCTATGGTTGCTGCAGTCTCTGGTAGAGAATTACCATAGTAGCAGGCCTATTGGAAAAGTCATAAAAATATGAATATGGTGGTTGGGAATCCGATTGTTTGGAAGATATTATGCCTAAATATATCAACTCAGATACTCTTGGAGATAGAACAGGTGGTTAGTACTTAGAAAGAGCTTTCCAATGGTATGTGGAAGTCCATAAATGGATCTTAGGATCAAAAGTTATTGATGGCCAAAGTAAGGATCTTGAAGTCCTTAAGAGCAGGTTGAATTTTAGAACCAAGGAAGCAGGCTGAATTTTAGAGGTTGAACTTCGGAACTAGAAAGCAGGCCAAACTTTAGAATTTTGTAACTTCGGAGTGCTGGAGCCTCGAGATGTCCGAAAGTCAGAATATTGGGCCTCGAAGGTTTATTTAAAAGAAACTTGAGATAGCATGGAACCAGGGAAGCAGGCCAAATTTTGGACCCCTCATAAATTTGAGACCTCTGAAGGTCAGAATATGAAAACCCCTTAGAACTTTGGTACTTTGGAATTTTGGAATTCAGAGTCTCGAGACCTCGAAAGGAAGGAATATTGGAACCTGTTGGAACTTGAGAATTTCAGAATTTCATAAGTACACTTTGATAGAGTGAATGGCAGAACGATGGCTAACAGATACAACATCAATCACTGTGTTTCAGTGAAATAAAACCCAGGATTTTAGTTGAGAAACTGGGGGTAAGAAACATTATGGCAAGAGAGATGTGCAGAGAGCTCTTTGGGTGTGTGTGCATTGCTAAGGAGAGGTCGTGTGAGCCTATGCTACAAACAAGAGGCCAAAAGAGCCTATGTAGAGGAAAGAGATTTAAAGTGGCAGAATAAAAGAAGAATATTGAGATATGAGTGTATATTGTTGAGCTAAACAATGTGTTGTTGCAGAGTGTGCAAAAGACAGAGTGTTGTGTGGGTTGTATATTACTGAATGTTGTTGAGTAGAATAGTGGGTTGCTACAAAATGAGAAGAGGAAATAGAATGTTGTGTGGGCCAAGGGTAAAGAAGAGAAAAGAGTTGAAAACAAGTAGAGAGGCTGCCAATTACACTGAGCAGTAAATTTTATTTTGAGTGTGGGTTGGAGCCTGCATACATGAAGTTTTTTCATCCAAGTCTAGTGGGTTTCTAAGAATTCTTGTGGTGCCTCCTGCAAGTTAGTGCTTGCATAAATCCAAGAAGATGCAAGTTTGTGATTGCAACAAATCCATGAAGTTGGTGCTTCAGATGGTGTTTTTGGTAGGATGATTAGGTGTCTTCAAAAGAAGGGAGTTGGTATTGCCTGCTACTGGGTGATAGCAAAAAATCAAAGGGATTTGGTGCTTCTTGTGGGTGGTGGCGCACAAATAGATTGATGTAATAGAGTAGGTGCTCTTATTTTTAAATCAATAAAAACAACAAGTTTTGGTGGTGTGTTTCTTAGAATGGTTTCCATGCTAAACATTTGTGTCATATCTGTGTTGCTCATGATGTGTATGCTTGTGTTGATTCATGTGGCTACTATTATGGCATTTTAATGGTTTATCTCATATAATGGATGCCAAATTTGAATGAGTAAAGATAAATTTTCATAAAAGTTAAAATTAGCCTTAATACCGATTCACCCCCCTCTGAGTATTAACATTGTTTCCAACACTTTAGTAATGATATAAATTTTGTTGTTGTATAATACTTTCAAAAAAGAAAAAGTAGATATCCCACATGTACTATGGGCCAATGCAATATGTTATCTATATATATATATATATATATATATATATATATATATACTGATGTCACTGCCCAATTTTTCGATGATGATGAGGTCCATTGGGTGGCCTTGGGACCTTGACTTGAACCTTTGCATAGTTAATGAGCCCACATATTTAATAATACACATTGGCATTTGATAATGATAAAAAATGGACACAAAAGTTTCCGAGAGCTTAGTGAGGAAAGATTTTTATAAAGAAACTTATATACTCATCTTTTTTTTTGGTAAAATAACTTGAATAGTTGTCATGGAAATTTGATACATAAGAGAGACTGATTTCTTTCTTTTCTTCAATCACATCAAAATTTATAGGACAAGCCTAGCCATATTTTTACAAATGGAACTAGGGGACATAGTGGATGAAAGTGATATGAGGAGTAGATTACAAGAATGCGATGAGCCGAGAGATTTAGTTGACCCAGAATAAGAAAATGTTGACAGACATTTTGTCAACAATTTTCCAACCAACAAGTAATAATTTCAAGGAATTTAGGATTTATAGAGTCAAGAATTCGGAAAGAGTGAAGCAAGCTAGTCAAAAAGTACAAAACTATCATGAAAAAGATCAAATGATTGTCAATGCGGAATAATACAAGTCTATAAGGATCTGCATGTGGGTAAGCCAATGCACTCATAGTGAAAAGGAAAAAATGGGAAGGCAAAAAAATCCACATGAACAAGAATTATTTCTTTCAAGCAGGAGCCTCCACATAAGAGAATCAAAATTAGATCAAGAAGGCCCTATGAGGATGAGCTCGAGAGGTATATAAGGTTTTTCTACTTTCATATATTTATCAATGCATTGGCATGTTAGTGATAAATAATGCATAACATGTTCTCCTTCTCACCTTTGATTCATTCAATCTTGATTGGGGTACACATAACTTCATGACGATGGAAAAACAAATGAGATAAAAAGAAATAGAGCTGACTAATGAATGGAAACATAAAGTGAAAAGAATAAAATTACAGATCATAAGTGAAAACCATAACATAAACAAAACTTAAAGGAAATCAAATAAAAACATAATGTTGAAATGAAAGAAAGCTCAAAAAGAGGAAAAAAAAGAATTAAAACAAAAAATTTACCTTTTTTTAAGTATTATAATTTTTATTTTTTATTTTGTAAGGTTTTATTTATGTACATGATTAGACTATAAGACATAATTAAATTCATACTAGATGAAACTTAGTGAAGAGGAAAGAGTTTTGAGTCTTATATGCAATATTTATGGCTTGTTGGGTGGTAATAAAGCAAGGACATATGTCTTGCCAACCAATGATTGTGCATAATGATGATAATGGCTTGAAAAAAAGCTAAAAGTATTGCTGGCCATCTCGTATGACATGCCAACCAACAAGAATTGGTTTTCATTTTCTTACCATGCTGGAAACATAAAAATACTCATGCACAATAAGACCAAGGCTCGTATCAAGAAATGCATTGATGTGATCCTGAACATCCTTCGCATTACAAACAAAGTAAGTCATCTATGCCTTGGGCATTTCAAAATAAAACTATTCAAGTTCAACCGAACCAACTAACAAGGCATCCCCAAGATCAAAAGTATAAACCTCATTATCAATATCCTCAAAGAAGTTTTCATCACACAAACCATGAAAACTATCTTGATCACTAAGATTTGACTTTTATTCATTGTAATAATCATAAATGACATTGTTAATGGTGTAAAGGAGGTTGAAATTGGTTTTAGGATCATGGTTATCATTGCATGGATGAGAGTTAGGATATGTTTGAAAGAGAAAATAATCAAATGAAAAGGTATGAAATAAGGTTTCTTGGTCAATCGGGTAGGGATCAGAAACGATCTCTTCGTATGAACTAGGAGACATAGGCTAAGATCTGCAAACTCCCATCCATATGAAGTGATAAGATTCTCATTTTCAAGCTTATACTAATTTTTAGCATCTAATAATATTGACAAGTTAAAGGGTCATGAGGACATTCATAGAAATTACACCACAGTCTAGAATGTAGAGAGATGGGTAAGGTAAAATCATCAATAAATTTCTCGAAGAGGGTGGCCCAACAACATTAGGGCACTAGTATTTTTATTTTCCAAAACGTGTAAGAGGGAATAAGCGAGAGGTAGTATGTGTGTCATGAATTCTTGCAGATTGACAAAAATGAATGAATTTATGAACATGGTCACGAGAATATTCTGAAGGATGAACCACAAAGGTAGGGAAATCATGCCAAGGAAAACTATCGATCAAAACTTGAAAATACTTGTGCATCCTATAAAATCGAAATGAAAAATCAAGGAGAGAAATTAATCACTCCATAGTATGGTCTCCAAGGTGATGTTAATGTTTTAAGATTATGTCACGTTGGCATCAACACCTCAAACATATCGACGACTGTTGAGGCAAGTTAATTACCTATCATTTAATTGTCAACCCGGGGGTTTCTTAAAACTTGTGAAGCATGCGTGCACTATATATTCTAGATATTAACTTTCAATTTAGATCAACCTAACTACAAAACCAAATAATGACAAACCAAATTCTCCTATTCTAATTCAACAATCAACTCAAAATAAATTATAGTACAGCGTGCGGAATTGAAATCTTAATCTTTAAATCTTGCAGGAATTAAAAAGCACACCATTCTTTCAGAAATGAAAGCAAAAACAATCATTCTTAACCTCTCACACAGGAAAAGATATGAAAGCAAATAAAAAACAAGTGCTCTTAACTTCTAGGTAGAAAGAAAATAAAAATAATCACTCTTAACCTCTCACACAGGAAAATAGATGAAAGAAAATAAAAACAAATTCTCTTAACTTCTAGGTAGAAAGCAAATAAAGAAAATCACTCTTAACATTTCACACAGGGAAAGATATGAAAGAAATAAATCTTAATCTATGAAAGTAATAAATCTTAATCTATGAAAAACAATAAATCTCACACATTGTAGGTGGCCAATCCAAAATCATGAGAGATGACAAGTTGAGAGGCTCCAAATGCAAGCATAACCAAATCAAGGTGAACATCACTCATGAGCATGGTGCGAAATCGAAATTCTATATTCAAAACATGAGCATTTCCCCAACTTTACACATGCCTTTCAAAGGAGAAGGCTCTCCTATTTATACAAAAACATAAGAAGCTACCTCATTAATGGAGGTCCATTATTCTCTCCCTAGATCCCTAGAAAATCTCGTCGAGTTACAACTCAAATAGGTAATGATGAGACACATATCGTATTTGACTTTTATCCAAATCTTCTTCCATATCTTGAAGATAATTCGAATTTGAGCATTGGAGGCCACTTAAGGGAGCCTTGGAAGCTTCCAAATGACCTACACATGTCATGAAACTCAAGCCACTTTTAAGTATTAGAAAGTATATGTCATTTTTCTAAGTTTTAACCATTTAATTCACTTATAATACTAGAAATCGTTAAATTTTGGAAAACACAAAGGTAACCCATATAATTATGAAAACAAAGGCTAATGAAAGGTTATATGGTCATGGAGTTGTGACATGTGAGTGAAATGATGGTGATAAAGGTGAAAGTGGATGGTATTTTGAATACATTTTGGAAACTCTACGTTCCCCCCAACTGATGTTATTGCATGTCCTCATGCAATCTAATACGCTGCTTAATATTGATTTTCTTTTGAATGAGCTTGGCTTACATCATATATCCTTAAACTTTGCATTTGATAGTATTTGAAAATTTTATTTCATTTTGCAAAGTATTACTTGTCATACATTGAATTGCAACATGTTTGGTTGGTTCTTGTGTGACAACCAAATCTTAATTGGTATTGGTTCTTGTGTTTCAATACCTTGTTTCTTTTTGATGCTGCAAGCTTCATTGAACATATTTAAGAACGCATCTTTAAATCAGCCATATAATATGCTCATCATTTAAGCATTTATTTGCAAATCACATAACTTTTGAACCATAATGCAATTATAATGATTAGGACAAGTATGTTAGGATGAAATGAAGTGAAATGGAATGAAGTGATATGGATGTGATAATAAATGGATGTCCCTTCCCCCAACTAAAGGTGTTTACGGTTTTTTTTCAAATGAGAAAGGAAATATGGTGAAGTATTTTCCAAAAATTATAATTTTAGTATTCAAGGAATTTTATGATTAAAATCTAGAAAAGAACATACCTTTACTTACCTAGGAAGTGGACAAACTGTGCATATGTAGAGAAGTTGTAGCTGCTGCTGGATCATGGACTAAAATATAGAATTTCATCTGCTTCTCGGTTGCATAAATGGTGGATGAGGTGGTGAAAGTGGATTATTTATTTCTACTACTAAATCTATTGTATCTGTTGCAAAACATTGAAATGATATAGTCTTCACCTGCTACAAAACCCGATGGTACAATTCTAGTCATGTGAATAAATGTGTTGTTGTCGAGCATGAAGAGAAGTCATTGGATTACCGGCCGCTGATGAATGTCGTTAACCAATGCGAGGAAAACTCATCATTAATGTCAACGATTGCCAAGGTACCTAAGTACATCTTGCTAAGTGTGAATAGATGAGTTGATGTCGAGCCTCTCGCAAGATCTAACGATCAAGGGAAATTGATGTATTCCCATGATTGTCAGTGAGAGAACTTGTCATTGATGCATGTAAGCCTCAAGGTACTAATAAGGACTCTAGCCCTGAACTTAGATAATGTGCTGATGTTGATAGGCCAAGACTTGTTAGAAGGGAGGCCTTAATGAATCCTCCACCATCTAACGCAAGTATGAAATGATGATTTTGGAAGGACTATGAATGAAAATTTTTGCAGTGGATCAAAGTTTATTTAATGGAAAGGAAACTGACAAGAGGTGTTACACAGTATTTTGTCATCGACCAAGTATCCCCTGATCCAAGATAGCGTCAGTCCCTAAATGGCATCTGCTCTGTGTCATACATCAAAATATGTTTCCACATCTTCCATATCACTAAAGAAGATTAACCATGCTCATTAATCCTGAAGTTGACCGTTTTTGCCTATGTTTCGAGATTTTCGCAAGACATTAGAATTCTGCCTATGACGATAGCCCAGAGTAAACAAGAACCTCGCCACACTGTCGCAAGAGTACATCTGTTCTTAGCGACGATCAGATTTTAGGGATCGTCGCAATTCATCAGTATCTTGCTTGCAACGATAGCTCTGAATACATTGTTGCCTCACGATGTCATCTTTGAGTCTTAGTGTTTGACTCTCGATGACCCAGATACGGAAAATTAGTTCAAATAGAATGCTTCTGGGTGGTTCTGGAACTGGTTGTCGGGTCAAGGAAGTTCACCTTTTCTCATTTGAGATGGTGGTTCCACCTTTTGAGTAACCTCCCATGAATATAAGCTTCCTTTCGCTCATTTATGTAGGCTCCTCCTCCTATAAAAGTGTCCTCCATGACTATGATTAGCTAGTTTTTTTGGTAGTGAGAAAATTATCTAGTTCTTGGTGTTGGATTGCTAGTTTGTAGTGTGAATTGATGATAGTCTAGCAATTGGTTGTGGATTGATAGTGTGAAATGGTTTTATAGAGAGAAATCCTTGTAGTGATTGCCATAGTCTCATACTAGTGCTTTTGGGTGAGAGAGAGAGTCATCAGTCCTTCTGGGAGACCTCTGAGAGTGAATGCTTATGGAGACATACTGATCGGACCCTTCAAGGAAGCTTGTGACATCAAAGCATGGTTGTAAGTGTTACACAGTAATTTTTCACCATTGGTCACCGTCCCTATCGCCCTGTTTCCATACATTGGAGGACGCATTTCGGGACCTATGAGCAGTGACATAACCCAAAAACACTTGCATTATGTTCCCCTGAGTATGTACTTCATGTTCCCTGAAGACACCTTCTGCAAATTCTCCCTGAAAAGTACTCTTTTTCCATTGGCGCAGGTCCACAGTATCTTACCCGCGCCAATCACTGAGATCCTCAAAAGAGGGCGCGACCATTGGCGCTCTGTCACAGAACAACACCCGCGCCAGCCCAGTTTGGTAATGATTTTTGCTAAACGCACGCCCATCTTTTTTTTCCCTTCAGATCACGAAGTCCTTTGAGGGAAAAATCCATCTGATAGAGGTCGAGAGTCATCATCTATCCTTGACATCTATCCACAGTGGCTTTTCAAAGATAATGCCAATCCACAATGGGTGTCCTGGTTCATCGAATCTTTCTCCCTTCTCCATCTATAAATATCTGTCCTCATGCATTAGACAAGGGAGTTTTTGGAGGAATGCTAGTTGTAATCACTCTTGTCGTGGGTGATAGTGAAGCATAGAGAGGTTATGCTGCCGGAGAGGAGGTACATTGCAAGACACATATAGTTGCTCGCCCAGCCAGAGGAGAGGTTCAACGTCAGAACCTTGATTGTAACTTTTCCTGTCTATTATTCATTAATGAACGACTGCTATTATAGTTCCAATCTCATTGTCTATTATAGTGATGTTTGATTTATTTCCTTTCTGACTGAAATATAGTTGTGCCTTGGTGGATTTTATGCTTGTATTTGTTTCTTCCTTTGCATGTGCAGTTGTCCGTTTGCAAGGATCGCAAGGATTGTGACCTGCCGGAGCGAGGGAGCGGGAATACCAGCTCTGCTTCGACTATAGCGTTGGATTCCAGGTTGGTCTTCTTAATTCACCTTTGATGTACAACTAGGAACTTGCGTGGCAGCGTGAATTGATTGTGGCTAGTTCTGTTTTAGGCCAGTGGGATCGCCTCTGTCCGCAGAGGGGATTTACCTATCCAACAATTTGGCGACTCCACTGGGGAGAAGCTATTTGGAGTTTGTCTTGCATGTTAATTTTCTCTTGCTTGCTTGAGTGAATGAGCTTTCTGGGTCAGTTTTGAGATTGTTATTTACTGTTTGATCCATCTGAGTACTGTCGGCCCGACCTGGGGTCGTGTTATTTATTTTTAGCCGGCAACCTTAGTTGGCGTGGTTTTTACTTTGACAGTCGCGCCAGTTGGCGCATGTTGCCCAATAGCAACTCGCGCCAATATTTTGGTAGCGCAAGTTGCAGGCTGACAGTCGCGCCAGCCCTGTGAATTTTGCCTGTGTGTCGGTTGGAAGCTCTTTCGACCCAGATTTTTATCTTTTTATACCTCTTACAGCCTCTGGAAGTGTGTTGAACCTCTGTTTGACTGGTTTTGGCCTTTATCCTTCAGTTGTTTGCTTATTTCTATTGATTTTCGTCCCAGCCCTAGAACATCTAGTGGCTTCGTGTGTCTAGCCTTCTGTGGGAAGTTTCAGTCTTTTGATTTTCCAGTCAACTTGTTGGTTGTGTTCCGCACTTATCTAGTGGTTTGTTAAAGCTTGGTCTTCTATGCTTTGGGTGATTCACTTCTAGCTTCTCTGGATTTTGCTCGACTTCATTTGAGCTTAGATTACATGGTTCATTGAAAGTCTTTGTGTTTCTCCTTGCTTGGATAGTTCATCTTGGTGTTTCAGAATTGGTTCCATTTCATCGAGTGAACTTGGTTTGTTTATACTTGTGAATATCTCTTAAGATTTGTTTAAATGCATCATGCCATCCTAAAGGAAAGAAAAACAAAAGATCTTTTGCATCATATTAGTTAGTGTTTATTGTTATTTTTTGCTATTAAAAAGAAAAAGAAAAATTTTCATTTCTTGTTATTAGCTGCATTAGGATCTTTGCTGTTTGCCAAGTGATCATTTCGTGTGTGTAAAGATCTCAACCCTCCTGTAGATAGAATTCATCGAATAAAATGGTATAGTTTTGGCATGTAGTTTGCATCTAAGAAGCTTTTGAGATATCACATACGGTAGGACCAAAAAACTGAAACATAATTGAAGATAAACTTTAAAATAAACTCAATGAACATAACAACGCATTGGAACCTAACACAAACATTCTAGAGGTCTAGGTTAGAGACGTGTTCCGACGTCTTTAAACCTGGTAGCTTACCGTTGAGTGGTTGGGTGATTCCTCCACGGTGAAACGATAGGTGCCAATACGGACTGAGCTCCCACGTACCGTCGCGTATATACGGGAGACCCCACTAGGCTATCATCCTTTATCCATAGGAAGCCGAGTCTACCGCCTTACAAGCCGTAATGCACTGAACACAGCATTCGGGAAGATTGACTGCAGTACGGGAAGTCCTTGGTTTTCATCTGATTGCCGAGGTGTATAAGCAGTTTTACGGATTGTTTGGTAAACCTTTTTGCCTAGAGTCTCCAGAGTAGTCACTTTTGATCCTTTTCGGACTCCCTAAAAGAAAAGGTGCCTATGAGCGTCTTGTCACTTCGTGCTCATTAAATATTCGAAGGAGACTAGAGTCATCTTTTGTCCTTTTCTCGACTCTTAAAACATGAAAAGGTCAAGTTGTGTCTTTGCGTCCTAAAATTTATCGGCCACGATAACATCTACCCAATTAGATTTTGTTTGCGTTAGCTTGAGTAGGATTATTTCTCATTCAATGGCATCCGTCCCTGTGTCCACCGGCCAAGGTGTTCCCCCTGATGGAAGCCCTAGTCCATTTCCCTCTGTTGGAAATGTCGGTGTTCAGTATATCGCAACTTTGTCTTTGCCTGGGTTAACCATCGGTTTGCCCGTATGGTTGTTTTCAAACTCGGTGGTCTCGAGTGTGATAACTCTTGTTCCACCACCACCTCCTCCACCCGAACAACATCATGTTGATTCCAAGGGGGAACCCTCCCCTTCTTCGCCTATTGCTATGTCCTCATCTTCTACTTCGCCTGGTGAAACTCTAGATTTAAGTAACCAGGTGGCTAAGAAGAAGAAGAAGAAGACCAAAAAGAAGAAGTCTCCCAAGGGAAAGGTCGCATCTACCCTGAGTATACCTCAAGTAGAGCCACCTTCTGCTCCTCCGTGGAAGGCTAAGTTTCCTTGTAAGTTGTGCAAGGAAGACCACCTTCTCCGCGATTGTCCTGGCATTTCCAGGGTTTTAGAGGTATGGTCTCATGATCCGGACCGCCCTGCATCGTCCTCTGTAGATCATGGCGATGTTACCTTATCACCTGGAAACGCTAAGGGAAAAGAGAAGGTTCGAATCCCTTGTAAACTTTGTGACGGCAATCATCCCCTTCACCTTTGCCCATTCATGGATAGAGCCTCTCTTGTATTGAAAAGTCTTACAGCTCCCTCAACCCAACTTCCTACTGGTTATCAACGTCTTTCTACAATTGCAGAACGTTCCCCTGCTGACAAAGAAATCAACCAAGATTCCTCTCTTGTCCAGCCTTCTCTTCCCGAACCTGGCTGTGCTCAGCCTGTTCTAGACCAGTCCCTGGTCGGAAAGAGTGTTCCGGGAGTGTTTATCATCAAGGATGAACCATCTGAATCCAAACCAGACGAAAGTCCAAAGGTCCAAATGATAGTTGACCCGGTCTTTCAAAAGGTCCAGATGACAGTTGACCCGGTTTTGCCTTCAGAAGTTCCATCCTCAGATGATGTTATCACTGTAAAGAATGAAGACCACACCGTCCAAATTCTATTCATAAACACAGACTCTTATGATCAAGTGAGCATCCCTCTCATTCCTTCGCAGCAGGAAGGAAGTTCATCAGAGTCATATCTGGCCATTTATCCGGTCCCACCTCCAAGCAACCTAGTTGTTTCCTTCAATTGGGATCAACTAGGCAATCCCCGGTTACCAGCTTCCATACCATTTCGAATTATAGTTCAAGTCTACCGAATGGTTATGGCTGGTACCATTATTGATGAGGGATCTCCTGTGAGCATCCTTTCTTCAACAGCTTGGGAAGCACTTGGTTCGCCACTGCTTCTGCCTGAGATGAGAAACCTTACAGGTTTTCATCGAGAAACCATTCGACCTTTAGGAATTCTTCCCAATGTACCTATCACATTAGAAGGGAAGACCGTTCAAATGGGCGTCATGGTAGTCCAAGGTCCGTTAGATTACAATTTACTCCTTGGGCAAGACTATATTTATCGCATACGCGCAATTGTGTCCTCACTCTTCAGAGTGATGTGTTTTCCGCACGAAGGAAGGACGATCAAGATCATAGACCAACTTTCGTTCCCCGGTTCACACTTCACATATAGTCATCTACCATTCCTAAATGGTCTTATTTCCACAGGAAATGCCTCAACATCCAGTCCGTCATCCTGATGACGGCAGCTGACCCGGGCGCGTGACTGAAGCCCGGGGGGCATGCATCCTCCTTTTCAAAATCGAGTCTTTCCAAGTGAACCTTCATTCCATCCACTCCGTGAATGCCATGAAGCTTGGGAGGCATGTACCTCGACTTGCATTATCATGCTGGGGGCATGCGAATTTATAGCAAGCATAGTTTTTCGTTTCAAGCTTGTGTAAACATGAAACCGAATCCAAGCAAAGTTCTCCATGGTTCAAGCTTGTGTAAAAATGAACCCATACCTGATTCACATCTTGTGATTGCCGCCTATCCGCTAAATTTTGTTAGATGAGCCTTGGTTGTTTTCATTCCATCGCCACCATCTCTTTGGCCGATCATATGCTTTCACTTGGTTGTTTCTCCCTTCTTGAGGAACCGCAGCGATGAGTGGTTTGTATTAGCCAGCCTCTTGACCATTACATGTTTTGAGCAGTTCCACCATTGCCGGAACCAGTTGCTACCCTTTATACCACTCGTTCCTTCAGGACGAGTCGCCTTTACGCTCTTTTCTGACTCGTAAAATATGAAAAGATTGCCGAGTATTTTTTCCTTTTTGACTCGTTAAAGAGAATAAAAATGGAGGTCCGCTTTTAGCCCTTTTCTGACCATTTAAAGACGAAAAGATTGCCGAGTCGCTCCTCTTGACTCGTTAAACGTTAATAAGGGGCGGTCGTTTTAAGTTCTTTTTGTCGACCGTTAAAACATAAAAAGATTACCGGGTTTTGTCGTTTCAAACTCGTTAATGGTCATGAAACGACGTGATTTTGATCACTTTTTTACTTTTTCAGGTCGAAATCACTATTTATGAAAAGTACTCCTCGATCGTAATGGTCGGGCGGTTCTTTCGGGCATTATTTTATACTTTTTCGGGCCCGAGAGACACAACTTTACGAAAAAGGACACCCCTGGAGTTTCCTTTTCTGTTGTCTTTTCAAACTCTCTAAACATGAAAAGACGCCGAGTTCTTCCTTTGTCAGACTCGTTAAAACCTGATGACATCGGATTTTGTCGAAATGACGTACCACAAGCATATGCTATCCCCATCAAGCTTGTTAAAAATAATTGGGGTACTCGCCAGAAATGGCGGGGGAAAAAAAAGGAACCATACTTACCGTCGTGTCGGCAGTATGTCACTCTTGAACATGGCACTTCTCTGCTTTCGTGTCCAGGGTGGGGATATCTCATCTCATTTTTCACTGGCCTCCGTGGATTTGGGTAATCCTACTCGACCTCTCATCTGCTCATTGCCTCGTCATCATGACCTTTGTTCCATCGATGTCAAATACTGCCAATTCCACTGTCGTGCCGCCGATATGTTCAAGAGAAGTTGACATCTGAAAAGAAACAACCTCCATCTGATAGTTCACATGATCTTGATTCACAACATTATCTCTCTGTCTCGTGTCGATGATGTGGGAAACATTATGGCCCACCTTCGATCAAGGTCACTTCCTGTTGACTCCAACTCATTATCCAGGAAGCTGATCTAGAGACTCCCTTCCGGTGCCTTGGAGCCTGCATGCCTCAATGGCAGGTTCTTCGTGTTCGACGTGAGGTTTTCATCATTGGCCTCCGATCGAATGATTCTATGGGTGTTCGACGCCAGCTCATTAATTCGCACGCCGTAGATTGTACCTATAGTACCTTGAGGGCCATTGTCATTATTGGTGGTACCTCTCGCGTCTGTTAACAGTTTCCACTATTGACTGGTAATCAGACGATGTTCATGCATGTTCGACTTCAGCTCATATATTCGCATGCTTGAACTTGTACTCTTGTTCGGGTCGAGATGGAGTGCAAGACCCTAGATTGTGTCTGTTGTAATCCAGGCGTGATTCTTGATACATGACTCATTCACTGGATGGCTGCGACCATGCCTGAGTCTATTCATTGATCCTAACCAGATGGCTACGTCCATACTATGGATCTAGATTATTTATGTACTCTCTTATGGATGGCTGCGACCATACCACGTACATCATGTAATTGAACTATCAGTCGTGTCTCTCAATGCAGATCCTCGGCGGCAGCTATATGTGTTCTTGTGTGTTCCTATAAAGCATTTCACCCCTCTCTCTCCCTCTCGGACTTCATGCTTTAGGGGGCATCTATTACACAGTAATTTGTCACCATTGGTCACCGTCCCTATCGCCCTGTTTCCATACATTGGAGGACGCATTACGGGACCTGTGAGCAGTGACATAACCCAAAAACACTTGCATTATGTTCCCCTGAGTATGTACTTCATGTTTGATTTATTTCCTTTCTGACTGAAATATAGTTGTGCCTTGGTGGATTTTATGCTTGTATTTGTTTCTTCCTTTGCATGTGCAGGTGTCCGTTTGCAAGGATCGCAAGGATTGTGACCTGCCGGAGCGAGGGAGCGGGAATACCAGCTTTGCTTCGACTATAGCGTTGGATTCCAGGTTGGTCTTCTTAATTCACCTTTGATGTACAACTAGGAACTTGCATGGCAGCGTGAATTGATTGTGGCTAGTTTTGTTTTAGGCTAGTGGGATCGCCTCTGTCCGCAGAGGGGATTTACCTATCCAACAGTAAGCTTTACTTTTTCTCATATTAATACAATCAATGGTTATTTCCTATATCATGTATGAAATGTGTTTGATAGCTTATGGTTCCTTGACACTGTAAGTAGATAGTTCATTGTTGTGCTCTATTATGTGTTTCGTTGTTCTCTTATGTTGTTTCAGGTGAATCACTCATCAAGGAGAAGAAAACGATAGTTTTGTGATGTAGGTAGAGTTCCCTCTGCAGACAGAGGCAACCCCTCTGGCCCTAGAGTGGGTCTAGTCACAACAAGACAAATACAACAGCTAATTCCTCAAATAGTCATCATTGAAAGAGCCTAACTTATACTGGTGATTGATACAGTCTTCGTTACACTGCTTCAGTTATCGTTTTCTTCTCCTTGATGAGTGATTCACCTGAAACAAAATAAGAGAACAACGAAACACATAATAGAGCACAACAATGAACTATATACTTATAGAGTCAAGGAACCATAAGCTATCAAATACATTTCATACATGATATAGGAAATAACCATTGATTGTATTAATATGAGGAAAAGTAAAGCTTACAACCACACCTTGACATCGCAAGCTTCCTTGAAGGGTCTGATCAGTATGTCTACATAAGCATTCACTCTCAGAGGTCTCCCAGAAGGACTGGTGATTCTCTCTCTCACACAAAAGCACTAGTATGAGACTAAGGAAATTGCTACAAGGCTTTCTCTTTAAAAAACCATTTCACACTTTCAATCCACAACCAATTGCTAGACTATCAGCAATTCACACTGCAAACTATCAATCCAACACCAAGAACTAGCTACTTTTCTCACTACCAAAAAACTAGTTGATCATAGTCATGGAGGATGCTTTTATAGGAGGAGGAGCCTCCATAAATGAGGGAGAGGAATCTTATCTTCATGGGAGTTTACTCAAAATGTGGAACCACCATCTCAAATGAGGAAAGGCGAACTTCCTTGACCCAACAAACAGTTCCAGAACCACCCAGAAGCATTATGTTTGAACTAATTCGCTATATCTGGGTCGTCGCGAGTCAAACACTAAGACTTAGAGACGACATTGTGAGGCGACAGTGTATTCAAAGCTATCATCGTAAGCAGGATATTGATGACTTGCGACGATGTTAGGCCCCTATACTACTAGTGTAAACCCTTATTGTTATTAGTATAACCCACTTATTATATTGATGTACCCATGTAGTGCCCATATTGTTACTATTGTGCCCCATAGAATCCCACTATTGTTATTATTGTGCCCTTACATTATTATTGTTATGTCGGCTCTGATTATGTTATGACCCCTTAGACTCCTATATATGAAAGGAGATCTTTTCATTTGTATCAACCAAGAATTGTTCATTTATGTAATGTAAAGGAGGTTTCCCTCTCGAAGAGGCTGAATTCTAAGGCGTTGATCTATCTTTTCTATCCTTTCTTGAGCTGGTTTCATAACATTTGGTATCAGAGCTTTGGATTCTAGGGTTTCGCTGCTCCAAACAGGTCATCGTGGCATTTTCGCTATAACTTTTTTTTTTTCTTTTTTCTGTGATGTTTCAAAAGTCGCAAAAAAACCCATTTGATAAGAAATCGCGTTGAACATTGGGTCCAAATTTCAGATCTTTTCGCACGATATTTGCGGAGATATGATCTGAGGAAGTTGGTATTTTTGCAGACTCCTGAATTACATTCAAAATAGGTGACCTGGGGAAAATCGTCATAACTTTCTCTCTGGGAATCAGATTGAAATTTCATAAGAAGGTACAGAAAGAGGACAGACTGTAGTTTCTTGTATGCATTTTTCAGATCCAAAGGTTGAAACAGTGACGCGTGGCACGTCGTACAAGTTCGCTCTACTGAACTAGTCTATAATCAGGTCATCTTGGGAGATTGTGCATAACTCTTTCTTGGAGAATCCAATTTGGATCAGACTAGTGGCATTAGAAAGAGGACACAGAGGGCTACTACAGGTCACAATTTCAGAACTTAAAGATCCGAAAGTATAGAGTTACAGTCGTTTCAAGGTAGAGCTCCTAAAATCAAGAAAAAGCAAGATGAGGAAGTTTGATGGCAAGGATCTGGTAAATTGGATACTTCAGATGGAGCAATATTTTGATATACATGGTGTACAACTGTTACAAAAGGTATGTATTGCATCTTCATATTTAGAACCAGATCAATTTTTATGGTACAAAGGGCTTTGTTCTCGTAAACAACTTGTTACATGGTCAATTTTCACGGAGGAAATGATAGCACATTATGAGGATACAAAGAGCAACACCTTCTTTAGAGCAACACCACAACAATTGGAAAGAGTAAAAGGGCTTTGTGACATAGTGGAAAGCAAAATTATGGAAACCAGGAAGTGTACCCCTCACAAATATAAATATGGAAGTGTTGTTTCTCCTAGCCTTCCACAACCTACAAGGGTTACACCACAACAATTGGAAGAAAAAAGAGAAAAAGGGCTTTGTTACAATTGTGATAGCAAATGAACTAAAGGTCATAAGTGTGCTGAGAAGAAATTATTTTACATAGAATATGAAGAGGACGAAGAAAAGGATCAAGAAACAACAAAAGAAGGAGATATACTCCAGGACCCCACCCCAGAGAAAGAAGAAATGAATCAGACCATATCTTGTAAAGCATTGGCAAGAATTACCACTCCTCAAACTCTCAAGATAGAAGGACATATCAAGAAGAAAAAGGTGCAAGAAGTGAAAGATCACATTGAGAAAGAAGAAATGAATCCAACCATATCTTGTAATTCATTGTTCGAAATTACCACTCCTCAAACTATCAAGATAGAAGGACATATAAAGAAGAAAAATGTTCAAGAAGTGAAATATCACATCGAGCATAAAGAAATAAATCCGACCATATCTCGTAAAGGATTGGAAGAAATTACCACTCCTCAAACTCTAGAGATAGAAGGACATATCAAGAAGAAAAAGGTTCAAGCAGTGAAAGATCACATCGAGCATCAACAACAAGTTCTCCAACTTTTAAAGGATAATGCCACTTCGGTGCAAAATCAAATGAAATAACAGGCACTTAAAAAATGGCGACCTTACCGAATGGGAAGACTCTTCAAGGATGAGGATGTGGAAGCATTGTTTTGTGCTATTTATATTATCCTACTAGATTGGATAAACGAAGCAAGGGATGAATGGAAGAAGGACGAAGAAGTATGGCCACTTATTCAAAAGTTGCAAAAGATCCCAATTCAAACAATATTGCCAGAAATTAAAGAGGAAGGAAAAATCATATTGGAACCTGGAGCAGTCACAGAAACAAGAACCCGACAGCTATGAAATCGATCATTTTAGAGTATCTCATCAAGTGGAATAACTTACCTGTTGAATATTCCACATGGGAGGACAAGAATTTTATACAGAAGCATCAAGAACTACTCAAGCGTTGAGGACAATGCTTTTTGAAGGAGAGGGGCATGTTAGGCCCCTATACTACTAGTGTAAAACCTTATTGTTAGTATTATAACCCACTTATTATATTGATGTACCCATGTAGTGCCCATATTGTTACTATTGTGCCCCATAGAAGCCCACTATTGTTATTATTGTGCCCTTACATTATTATTGTTATGTCAGCTCTGATTATGTTATGACCCCTTAGACTCTTATATAGAAAGGAGGTCTTTTCATTTGTATCATCCAAGAATTGTTCATTCATGTAATGTAAAGGAGGTTTCCCCCTTGAAGAGGCTAAATTCTAAGGCGTTGATCTATCTTTTCTATCCTTTCCTGAGCTGGTTTCATAATAGACGATCCCTAAAATCTGATTATCGCTAAGAAAAAATGTACTCTTGCGACGGTGTCATGAGGTTCTTGTTTACTCTAGGCTATCGTCACAGGAAGAATTCTAATGTCTTGTGGCAATCTCGAAACATAGGCAAAAAGGTTCAACTTCAGGATTAATGAGCATGGTTAATCTTCTCGAGTGATCTGGAAGATGTGGACACATATTTTGATGTATGACACAGAGAAAATGCCATTCAGGGACCAACTCTACTCAGGATCAGGGGATACGGGGTTGGTGACAAAATACTGTGTAATAGATGCCCCCTAAAGCATGAAGGTCGAGCAAGTGGGAGGAGTGAAATTCTTTATGAAACCATAACTGATCCGAAACACCATCGCGAAGGACTTGCAGATGCAAGTACAATTGATATCTCTGACAGTGAAAGAAACACATATAGTCTAGGTATGGGCGCAACCATCCAAAAGACAAATAGAATTGGCCTGTGGTATGGATGCAACCATCCAATCGATAAGACCATATGAAAATACGGGTATGGTCACAGCCATCCAATTGATAAGACCATATGAAAATACGGGTATGGTCACAACCATCTAGAAAGACGTAAGTATGGTCGCAGCCATCCAATCAAAGAGTCATGTATGCAAACACGAACCAATCCACACAACCCGAACTTATGTAATCTGATTCCGGAGTCTTGAAGCCAACCCGATCATAGTACAATTTCTAATATGCGAATAAATATGTTTAAGTTGATCATACTAGAAAATCGCTTGATTACCAGCCAATGATGTGAACCATTAACAAGTGCGAGAGAGACCACCAGTAATGTCAATGGTTCTCAAGGTACTGCTAGTACAATCCACAAAGTGTAAAGAATGATCTGGAGTCGAAAAATTGTGGAATCACCTGATCAAAGACCAATGATGCAAGTTTGTTGTCGAATGCGAAGAACTTGCCATTCATGCATGTAAGCTCCAAGGTACCCGAAAGGAGTCTCTAGATTGACTTCTTGGATAATAAGTTGATGTCGACAGGAAGCGATTTGTTGCAGGAGGGCCATAATGTTTCCCACATTAACGAAGCGAGACAAAGGAACAAGATGGATGAAACAGAGAATCAGAGGAGGATGTAAGGGTGCAAACTACAGAATGATTAAGCTCTTGAACATATCGATGACATGACTCTGGAATGTGGTAGCATTTTGGTACTAAGGGATCGAAGTTCATGCGGAGACAGAAGGGATTGAATGGAATGAGGCAAAATGAAGAATCCAAACCCCGAAAGGCCAATGATGAAGTGAGGATGTCCCAAACCTGGCGAGAAGCAACAAAGGTGTCAATGTTCAAGAGCGACAAGCTGTCGTAGCTAATCAACATAATATTTCCAAATTCCCCCCCCACCATTACTGGTGAGTACCCCAATTATTTTAGAAAAACAAGCTTGAAGGGGATAACATATGCTTGCAATATAAGTTTGTCCTTCGGACAAATCCAACCTAGTGAAATCTTAACATGCCCTAAGGAGGAGAAGCTCGGGTCTCATCATGGCAATGAGTCCAATGTCATCAGGGTTTAACGAGTCCAACATAGATAAAATTCGGAGTCTTTTTCACATTCAGAGAGTTTGAAAAATACATGGAGGGCCCCTTTTCGTATGTTTGTGTCTCTCAAGCTCGAAAAGGTAGAAAACGATACTTGAGAGAACCGTTTGACTATTTCAGTCAAGGAGTACTTTTCGTAAATAGTGTCTCCAATCCAAAAAAGTAAAAAGCTTACTGGATACATGACATTTCGCAACCATTAATGAGCTTGAAATGAGAAGGGCTCAGAAATCTTTTCACATTTCAAGATTCAGAAAAGAGCTTAAAGTGGACCCCCCATTTTTATTCTCTTTAACGAATCAAAAAGGGAAAAAATACTCGGCAATCTTTTCATCTTTTATGAGTTACAAAAGAGCTTAAATATGACTCATCTTAGAGGAACAAGTGGTATAAAGGGTAGCAACTCGTTCCGACAATGGTGGAACTGCTCAAAACATGTAATGGTCAAGAGGCTGGCTAATAAAACCACTCATCACTTCGGTCCCTTAAGAAAGGAAAAACAACCAAGTGAAAGCATATGATTGGCCAAAGAGATGGTGACGATGGAAGAAACAACCAAGGCTCATCTAGCATAAATTAGCCGATAAAAATGGCAATTACGAGGGTGAAAAGTGGGTGTGGGTTCATTTTTACACAAGCTTGAACCATGGAGAACTCTGCTTGAATTCAGTTTCATGTTTACACAAGCTTGAAACGAAAAACTGTGCTTGAATAAGTTTTGCATGCCCTCAGCATGATGAATCAATTGAGGTACATGCCCCCCAAGCTTTATTGCATTCCACTAAGTGGATGTAATGAAGGTTCACTTTCGAGATCCAGGAAAGACTTGACTAGGATTTTACGAGATCTTAATCAAAGACTCGATTGGGAAAAGGGAGTTGGTTCATTTTCTTAACTTGGTTGACACAATGAAAGAACTATCCTCAATAGGCCTTGATTCATTTTTTAACGAGCTTGACACAAGACAAGGAACTATGATCCATATTCCTTGTTTCATTTTGTAGCGAGGTTGACATAGGAACAAACTATCCTCGTAACTCCTTGTTTCACTTTTTAACACGGTCGACACAAGAAAAGAACTATTGTCGGGACTCGTTGTTTCATTTTTTAACGAGGTCGACACAAGAAAATAACTATCGTTGGCGAAATTGTTCATGGACCATATGAAAACAGGGCTCCCAAGAGGTCTTCACTAGACGGAAGGAACACACTCCAGGAGGAATATAGGTCATTGGGTGCCAATGATAGATCGAGTTCCAATGCCCCCAGTACATGGTGTATGAGACCATCTTCATGGTCATCAACAGATGCAGAGATGGAACGGGTAGCCACATAATTGACTTGTGGCGGGGAAGGTACCGCTGGCAAATAAGAGCCGATAGGGGATGACGGTGGCAAAGGAGGTACCTAGTGACCAAAGAATGACAATTGATCTATAGTCACAATTCTTCCATCATGTGGAAAACAAACCACATGGAAAAGCAAAGAAACAAGAGCTCCCATGACATAAATATAGTCGTGGCCAAGGATCCCTAAGGGTTGACTGGTTCCTCCATCGAAAGCCAATAGATTCTATGTGACAGGCACAAGATGTGGGGAACCCAAAGCTTGCCAGGTAGTAGAAGACATGATGCTAACAGACGCCCCTTCCTCAAGTAGAGTGCTAGGTACTACCATATTATAGGTGTGTACTGTGATCTGGAAAAGCACATGAGACGGGAGGTGAAAAGCAGTCAAGTGACTCCAATCGAAGGAAACGATAGAACTACTTGCTAGAGGAATCATATGATTTCCCGCATTCTCTACAAAGAATCAAAGAAGGACTCTCTTGATTAGCCGAGACAGGAGGGTCACTCTTTGATTCAGGAGGATTTGACGAGACGAGAAGCACATGAGCAGTATGATCATTGTGCTCTTCTAGAACAGAGTGAACAACTCGCGGAGAAATCAAGTCGACACTCGTTTTGACCAATGGTTGGTCAAGAACAGACATAACATAGTCAGGTTTAGGAAGAACAGGCTCGGTAAGAGATGAATCTAAGTCAATCTTTGCACTAATCGAAGGAGGGTCAGAAGAAAGTCTTTAATAACCAACAGGAAGTTGGGGGGAAGAAGCCATAAGGTTTTCCAAAAATGTGGATGCTTTATCCATAAGAGGACAAAGGTGAGGAGGATGTTTTCCTTCACATAACCTACAGGGAAATATAATCTTCCCTTTCTTCTTACCATCGTTGGCCACGAGCGCAGCATTGACATGATCTCCATGGGTTGATGAGGATGGTCGATCCGAAATCCGAGACCATACCTCCAAGACGCTGGGAATTCCAGGGTAGTCTCGAAGGAAATGGTCACCCTTGCATAGCTTACAAGGATATTTGACCTTTTGTGGAGGATCAAAAGATTTTTCTATTGAAGGTGCACTCAAAGAAATAGTCGCACAGTTGGCCTCTCGCTTATCTAACTTCTTGTTCTACATCTTCCTCTTCTTCTTCTTAGTTTCCTAGTTACTGGATTTGGAACTTTCACCAGGTGAAGTAGAAGAGAAGGGTGAACAAATAGCGGAAGAAGGCAAAGGGTCAACCCTAGAATCATCTTTTCATGATTCAAATGAAGGAGACAGTGGAACAGGAGTTGGGACGCTCAGGACCACCAAGGTTGAAAACAACCAAATAGGTAAACCAATGGTTAACCCAGGTAGGGACAACATCACCATATAAGGAGCACCAACATTTCCAAAAGAAGGAAAAGGACGAAGATTCCCATCCGGGGGGAGACCTTGACTAGTAGACTCTGGAAATGTTGCCATTGGAATCGACCTTGAAAGGAACGCTAACTGTAACCAGGAATATTTCGTGGGTAGTTAATTTTATGACACTGAAACAAAACTGTGCCTTTTCATATTTTAGGAGTCAAGAAAAGGACGAGAGGTGACTCTATCTCTTTCGAGGTTTAATGAGCCTGAAAGGACAAGTGCTTAGATGATCCTTTTACTTTTAAAGAGTCAAAAAGGAATGAAAGTGACTGCTCTGGAATTATAGGCAAGAGGTTTACCAGACAAATCGTAAAACTGCATATACACCTTGGTAATAAAATGAAAGAGAAATGACCAAGGACTTTCCGTACGACAGTGAATCTTCTCGAATGGTGTGTTCGGTGTGTTACGACTTGTAAGGTGGCAAAATCGGCTTCCTATGGATAATAGGATGATAGCATAGTGGGGTCTCCCAATATATACGTGACGGTATGGGGAGCACAAGTCCGTACTAGCATCTATTCTATCACAAAAGGAGGAATCACCCAACCTTACTGAGAACAATAGAAACTAGGTTTAATGATGCTAGAACATGTCTCTAGCATAGACCTCTAGATATGTGAGCATTAGGTTCCAATGCATTTTTCAGTTCATTCAATAGATTTTAACAGTTAATATTGAATTAAGTTTCGATTTCAAGGCCTTACCGAATGTATTCCAACAAGCTCTAGTATGCAACTACTATGATGGAAAATGAAAGATTTGAAGTTTGCTTTTAAATTTCTCAATCATGAAAAGTTCACTAATGCAAACACACTTTCACTTTCGTATGCTATATGAGTGCAATGTTTTTGATTTTTTTTTTGACTTAATAACAAACAAGCAAATGCAAGCTTGATTGATCAAAACAAATTTAATCTATGTTCGATAGAGAACGGAAATCAAATCAACACAACAAACTGGTTTGATGACCAATCACTATAGACCAATCAGAAAGAATCGACAAGCAGTAAGGGAACAACTTCATACAAGTAAACAGGATGGTTGTGGACATAGTTCAGAATCTTGGAAGGAAAAGCAACCCAAAACAAGTGACTTCTTGAAGAAACCTCAAAAGACTTAGGTCACACAGCCAAAAAACCCAAAACTCAGACAAACGGAACCAAGAAGGATATACCTTAGCAAACACAATCAAAACAAACTTGATAAGATGTAAGAGACATCAGAGGACAAGATATACTGGCCTATTCAGGAGGCAAGGCTGTGAAAGGCAACCCTACAGGAATCGTCACAGGGGTTAGACTAGCAACATGAGATGAACGCCAAATCGTCCCAGGCACGATGTTAGCAACTGTGCGACATCGTCGCAATAGTACACCTATCGTCGGTGATGGTCTGATTTTAGGAATCGTCACAGCTATTTGACGGGATATCTGCGACGTATAGCTTGATCAAAGAGGACAAGGGGATTCATCGCAACTGTTAAGAGCTAAACAACGGTGATCTTAATAAAGAGGGAAAACAAGGCAAAAACAGCTGAAAGACACTAGGCTTATCACTCAGACAGTGAGGTGGACTACTAGATTGACTCAAGTGATCCAAATCACTGATGGTTTAGTCCCAAAACAAAGAGACACTATGTAATTCAATTGAAAACAACAAGAGCAAAAGGAAGAGACAACACACCAATCAAGTCCCCAGTATGGTCGCCAACTTGTGATGTAGGTAAAGTTCCCTTTGCAAACAGAAGCAACCCCTCTAGCCCTAGAGTGGGTCTAGTCATAGCAAGGAAAATACAACAGCTAATTCCTCAAATAGTCATCATTGAAAGAGCCTACCTTATACTGATTTTTGATACAGTCTTTGTTATGCTGCTTCAGCTATCGTTTTCTTCTCCTTGATGAATGATTCACCTGAAACAACATAAGAGAATAACGAAACCATAAGCTATCAAATACATTTCATAAGGAACCATAAGCTATCAAATACATTTCATACGTGATATAGGAAATAACCATTGATTGTATTAATATGAGAAAAAGTAAAGCTTACAACCATGCCTTGACGTCGCAAGCTTCCTTGAAGTGTCCGATCAATATGTCTCCATAAGCATTCACTCTTAGAAGTCTCCCAGAAGGACTGATGACTCTCTCTCACCCAAAAGCACTAATATGAGACTAAGGCAATCACTACAAGGCTTTCTCTCTATAAAACCATTTCACACTATCAATCCACAACCAATTGCTAGACTATCAGCAATTCACACTGCAAACTATCAATCCAATACCAAGAACTAGCTGATTTGCTCACTACGAAAAAACTAGCTGATCATAGTCATGGAGGATGCTTTTATAGGAGGAAGAGACTCCATAAATGAGGGAGAGGAAGCTTATCTTCATGGGAGGTTACTCAAAAGGCCATCTCAAATGAGGAAAGGCAAACTTCCTTGACCCAACAACCAGTTCCAGAACCACCTAGAAGCATTCTGTTTGAACTAATTTGCCATATCTGTGTTGTCATGAGTCAAACACTAAGACTCAGAGATGACATCACAAGGTAACAATGTATTCAGAGCTATTGTCACAAGCAGGATACTGATGACTTGCAACGATCCCTAGAATCTAGCAGTTGCTAAGAATAGATGTACTCTTGCGATGGTGTCGCGAGGTTCTTGTTTACTCTGGGCAATCATTGTAAGCAGAATTCTAATGTCTTGAGACAATCTCGAAACATAGGCAAAAAGGGTCAACTTCAGGATTAATGAGCATGGTTAATCTTCTTGAGTGATATGGAAGATGTGGACACATATTTTGATGTATGACACAGAGCAGATGCCATTCAGGGACCGACTCTACCTGGGATCAGGGGATACAGGTCGATGACAAAATACTGTGTAACAAGAGGGTAAATAGGTGAACAGAAAGAAAAAGGACAAATCAGCATGTAAGCAAGTTGAATGTCTCTATTAATGGGTTAATGAATGGAAATTATGGAAAATGTGAAAGGAAAACTTAAGTGGAAAACATGCGACTCTTTGCAAGGAAAATGATGATGACGATTCTTAGTGAAAATATCGACATTATGATACAGGTGTTGTCCTTGATGGCAACTAACTCAGACGAAATATCATAGTACAACATGTCAACAACAAAGAATTACAGATTATACTACAAATAATGAAGAAAGAGAGGTAGTTCACCTTGACCAAGCTACGTATACACGTAGGTTCACTAAACACAAGTAGCATATACATACACACGCACTTTCACAGAAGGAAAAGTGCGTATATCTTAGAAAACTAAGTTTTTGGTCCGAGGTGTTTGGTCCAAGGTATTTTGATCCAAGGTATTGATCCAAGGTATTTGGTTCGAGGTATTGACCCTAGGTATTTGGTCCAAGGTATTGGTCCTAAGTGGTTTTGGTCCATGGTATTGAGAAAGGCCTAAAACTATATAAGGAGGAGAAGATCATTAGGCCAAGTGTGCAAGTATCGAATATCTGATGAAGTGTGAGATCTAGTATGTAGGTTATTGGCTTATGGTGTTGTGCTTGATCTGAACCAAGGATGAACCTTAGTGGTTGATGAAGGATAAGATCTAATGATGGATCAAGATCTTAAGGCTTGAAATGAATTATCATTATGTGGTTTGATCATGTATAGTCTAGATCTGAATACTGACACATGTGTTATTCTGTAAATATTATGATCTGGGTATAACTGAAGTCCGGAATAGCTGCAAAATTATGAATTAATATTTGCAGATGTGTACGCTAGTTGGCTTTGATAAAAGTGCATATACACGCTGGTTTGACACATGGAAGTAGCATATACCTTATGAAGTATGTTTCAGTTGTTTCTGTTTGCTGTTGTAGAGTTCTGGGTTCTACTTTAGGTTCTGGTGACTATATTCTAGTAATAGTGTTCTGAATGATCAGATTGATTGTGATTTGCTACAGTGATGATGGGTTGTCAAATTGATTGATTGATTCAGTTGTTGGTTGATTTAGAAAGTGATGACTGAGTTTCAGTGATTTCTTGATGATTGTATTGCAGTTATGATGTTGTTGATGGATCCAGTCTGAAAATTTATGAAACATGGTCCTTGGAGGAAGAAAGAAGGTCATAGCCTTCTGTAGGTCACTGCCTACATACTAGTAAATATATCGGCTCATACAAGAGCTAGGGGGTTGTAGCTCCATTCCAGTAGAAGCTGGAGAACGAGAGAAGGTTGTAACCTTTTGCAGGTAGAATCCTACGTACTGGTATGAGTCTGTACTAGTACAAGATTGTAAATAGGTTTTCTTATTATTAAAATAAGACAGAAACAATAGCAGCAGGTTGTTTTTACCCACATTGGGTTTCCACCTTATATATTGGTGTTCATGTGTGTTGCTTATGTGTGATGCTTTATTATGCTTTCACTGCACTGTCTAATAAATCTCTAATATACTGGTTAAGGTTCAATGCATGTTAAATTGGCTAAATCAAAAGTTCTCTACATATACACTGGTTTCTTTAAGTACAGTTGCATGTACATGCTAGCTCACTTAGTTGAAGTAGCGTATATAAATTTGTTTGGGAAATAAAATTATTGATTTGATAATACTGATTCACCCCCCCTCTTAGTATTATTTCCAACAATTGGTATCAGAGCAGGTCCTTCTGAAGAAGCTTGATTGCTTGAAGGGAGATCCATCATCATGAGTAATCAAGAAAGCGTGGGATCCATCAAACCACCAATCTTTGATGGGAGCAACTTTGTTTATTGGAAAACAAGAACCACATCCTATCTACAATCACTTGGAATGGATGTCTGGGAAATTGTGGAAGGAGGATATACATTTCCAACAAAAATTCCTACAGATACAGCAAGTAAAAAGCAATATGAAACCAATGTTAGGGTTGTCAATTTTATTGGGAAGACTGTTACAATTAGAGTTTTTCAAAGTCATGCAGTTCAAATCAGCCAAAGAAATATGGGAAAAAAATGTTCTGAGCTACGAAGGAGGCTATCAGGTAAAACGTGCTAAACTTCAAACCCTCAGAATTCAGTATGAAACTCTTAGTATGCATAGTGATGAAAGTATAGCTAGTTACTTCTTACGTATAGATGAGGTTGTCAATTGTATGAAGAATTTGGGTGAAGATATTAAAGAAGTTACCTTAGTTGAGAAAGTTTTAAGATCCTTGTCTGCTAAATTTGAATCAATAGTGTTTTCCATAGAAGAAAAACAGGATCTACAGACTATCACTATGACTCAGCTCCACGGAATCTTAACTTCCTTTGAGATGAGAAAAGTAGGTCCATTAGATATGAGAGAAGCTGCATTTAAAGCTTCAACAAAAGGAAAGGAAGAACTCAATGAATCAGGACATATTTCAGAAGAAGAAGATGAAGTAAACTTTGTCAAGAAGCTTCAACGGGGTTCCGGAAGATTTAGAGGTAAGCTACGCTTCAAATGCTTTGCTTGTGGCAAAGTCAGTCATTATGCTACCAAATGTCTTCATAAAGATAAATATTAAAAAGGGAAGGAATATGCAAAATGGAATAGAAAACAAGTTGTAAATAAAAGGAGTTACTACACTCATGAAGATAGCCATGGTTTATCAAATAGTGATGAAGATGAAAATAGTAATGACTACAGACTTCTAATGGCTTATGATGATGATAATTTTTGGGATGCTTTAGAAGAAGATGACCTTCATGAAGAAATCACTAAAGTCAAAATCTTTTTAGAAGAAAAGAATATGATTATAGATACCTCGACATACCAACTTGCTGAAAAAGAAAAACACAATGAAAAACTAGAATGTGAAATTGTGGGTCTAAGAAAGGATCTTGAGAAAATGAAATCTCTCAATATTAGATTTGCTAAAGGATCAAAAACCTTAAATGAAATTATCAAAGTGCAACATTCTCCTCTGATAAAGACATGTCTCGGATATACTGAAGAATCATCTCAATCACAGAAGCTGTCAACCTCCACTAAAAGCTATCTTGATGTAGCAAAGACCAGTGAACAGTATGACAATCGTCAGCGAAGGCATAAAGCAGATCACTAGGTAAATCAGACTCAATTTATTCCAAGGATGAATAGAAGCCACAACCAACCTCAGGTAAATCATACTCAATTTGCTCCGAAGATGAATATCAATAGAAATTACAATCACCAGGTCAATAGATTTGATAGTCGCAGGAACTTCTTTAATGGGCAATGTTTTTCAAGTCATAATTTTGGACACAAAGCTTCTCAATGTGTTTCTTATAAAACCATCATGACTAGAGAAGCACGAAATCAAAGGAAGGTAACAGGGGTCAAGAAAAGTTCCTATAATAACTTTTCTCTTCTTGAAAATGAAATAGAATGCTCAATCTGTAACAACTTTGGTCATGAAGAATCTGAATGCAAGAGAAAATTTCAGCAAACATCTCAAAAAGAGCAAATTCCATTAAATCCCAAGATATGGAGAAGGAAAGATTCTCAAACAGAAATATGTGGTATAGATTTGTATGCAAAAGGACAATAAAATCAGTGGTACATCGATAACAGATGCTCAAAACACATGACAGGTGACAAAGAAAAACTTCACTCATATAATGCCTTAGAAAAGGAAAAGAATGTCTCATTTGGAAACAACACTCTTGCTGTCATAAAAGGTAAAGGATCTGTTTTCTTGAAAGAAAAGGTTAAAGCTGGAAATGTTATGTATGTAGACGGTTTAAAGCATAACCTATTAAGTGTCATTCAAATGTGTGATCAAGGAAATGAAGTGGTGTTTCAATCAAATAGATGTGTTGTTCATGAGCTTGATACTGGGGAGACCGTGATTAAAAGTACAAGAACTCCAAACAACTTATACATACTCAAGGGAGGACAAAAACAATGCTATCTAAACAAAAATGATGAAAAATGGCTGTGGCATAGAAGATTGGGACATCTTAGCTTTTCAAATAAGAAAAGCATGCATATTCAAGGTTTTTCATGATCTTCCAGATATCAACATCCCTGAAAAATATAATATGCAAACCATGCCAATTCGGTAAGCAAACCAAAGTTCACTTCATTGAAAAAGAAGGGTCAGCTAGTAAGCCTCTTGATCTTGTCCATACTTATTTATGTGGACCATCAAGAAAGAAGTCAACTCATGGAGAAGAGTACTTTATTTTGTTCATTGATGATTTTTCCAAAATGTGTTGGATAGGTTTGCTAAAGCATAAATATGAATCATTTTAAAAGTTCCAAGCCTTCAAAGCTTTGGTTGAAAATGAATCAGATCGAAAAACAAATGCCTCAGATCTGATCGAGGAAGGGAATTTACCTCAGATGAATTCTTTGACTTTTGTGAACAACATGGAATAAAAAGGTAATTATCCACCGCAAGGACTCCTCAGCAAAATGGAGTGGTAAAAATAATGAACAAAACTGTTCAACAAATGGGTTGAGCTATGCTACATGAATCTGGAACTCCTACAACCTTCTAGGGTGAATATGCATTCACCGTCGTAACTATTCTCAACCAAGCAAATGTTCGGGTAAATAGCGCTCAAACTCCACATGAACTTTGGTATGGTAAGAATCCTACTGTAAAATACTTTTGAGTTTTTGGAAGCAAATGTTATATCAAAAGGACTGATGAAAAACTTGGTAAGTTTGAGCCCAGAGAAGATGAAGGTATTCTTCTTGGTTACTCTTCCCGAAGTAAAGGGTATAAATTTTATAATAAAAGACTTGGAAAAATTGTTGAAAGTATTGATGTAGTAGTTGATGAAGCATGAAAAAGTCTAGAACAAACAAAAATAGAAGATTATGACAATGAAGAATATGGGGAGTATTTTCCCACATCAAATCACAATGATTCTGAAGAAGAAACCAATGAAGCACTAGAAGAAGAGATAACAATATAAGAAAAGACTCCGTCCAGGTATGTTCAGAAAAATCATCCAGAAACTCAAATTTTAGGGGAAAAAGAGGCAAGTGTACAAACAAGAGGAACTATTACAGAAAAATCAAGCTATCTAGCATTACTATCCTCCACCGAACCTCAAAATGTAAATGAAGCATGCAAATATGAATGTTGGGTCAAGGCCATGAATGAAGAACTTGAGCAAATTGGAAAGAATAATACTTGGGAATTAGTTCCTAAATCTCATGATAAAAATATTATAGGAACTAAATGGATATTTAAAAACAAGCTGAGTGAAAATAGAGAAGTTATTAGAAACAAAGCTAGACTTGTTTGTAAAGGGTATGCTCAACAAGAAGGTATAGATTTTGAAGAAACTTTTGCACCTGTTGCTAGACTTGAAACCATAAGGATGTTTCTTTCTCTTTGTAGCTTTTAGAAATCCAAAGTATACCAAATGGATATAAAATCTTCTTTCCTTAATGGAGATTTAGAAGAAGAAGTTTATATTGAACAACTGGAAGGATTCATTCTTGAGAATGATGTAAAACTTGTATACAAACTCAAAAAGGATCTCTATGGTCTGAAACAGGCTCCAAGGGCCTGGTATTACCGCCTTGACAAATATCTACACCAATAAGGTTTTTCAAAAGGGTCAGTAGATATCAATCTATATACAAATATTGACACTGATAAACTGATAATAATTGTTGTTTATGTTGATGATATCATTTTTGGTAGTAATGAAGAATCCATGAGTCATAATTTTTCTTCAGTAATGCAGCCAGAATTTGAAATGTCCTTGCTTGGTGAACTTACCTATTTTCTTGGTCTACAAGTTCAACAAAATAAAGATGGTATTTTTCTTTCACAAACCAAATATCTCAAACAGAGCTTGAAAAAGTACAACATGGAAGATTCTAAACCTGTTTGTACCCCAATGGTAATAGGATGCAGTCTCAGCTCAAATGATGAATCAACAACAGTACATCAACCAACTTACAAATCCATTATTGGTAGTCTTCTTTATCTAACAGGTACCTGACCTAGCATCATGCATCCAGTAGGAATAGTTGGAAGTTTCCAAGCAAATCCAAAGGAATCACACCTTCAGGTAGTCAAAAGGATTTTCAAATATCTTCAAGGAACACAAAACTTTGGTTTATGGTAACCTAGAGATATAGATCTTACTCTTCATGCATATACATATGCAGATTGGGCAGGAAGTGTTGATGACAGAAAAAGCACTAGTGGTGGTGCATTCTATATGGGTTCCAGGTTAGTGTCTTGGTTCAGCAAGAAACAAAGTTCAATTGCATTATCTACAGCTAAAGCAGAATATGTGGTTGTTGCATCTTACTACACAAAACTACTTTGGATGATGCAAACATTGCAAGACATTCAGATCACATGTACTCCACCCATCTCTATTCTATGTGATAATACAAGTGCCATCATTATTTCAAAGAATCCAGTCATGCACTCCAAGACCAAGCACATACCCATCAAATACCATTTTCTACGTGAACAAGTGCTTGAACAAAAGGTCAAATTGGAATATGTTCCCTCCAAAGAATATGTTGCTGATATATTCACTAAACCACTGCCCAGAGAGACATTTGAATATCTCAGACAAAAGCTGGGAGTACTTGCTGCATCACCCTATTGTTAAATCAATTTTTTCAGAGAATATTATACACGTGTTTCATGAAGTATAGTCATGTACACACACGGGTTTCTATGGGTCAAGGAGCATATATGTTTTTCAGACAAGAAAAATAGTGGGGCAGGCTTTGATATGGGTGCTCTGACTGATATTGATGATTAATATGCTCTGTTCATTAATTTTATCTAACTAACAAAGATGACTTGATCATTGTCCTGTTAACAATGCACAGGTAGCACCGGCTCAGGGGAGCATTAGCCTTCATGTACATTCAACATTGTTGGCATTATGGTTGTTGAGTCCAGCTATGTCTTCAAATATTTATACCATTTGTTGATCAAGTCATGTAAAATTCTAAGGTGTGATATGTCTTCTCATACATTTGAATGAGTCCTCTTGGACAAATGATGTAATTTGTATCCCCACTTTACATGGGATGGATGATGTAATATATCTTTTTTTCTTCATGTATAAACAATTGGTACATCCCCACTTGGATGGGTGGATGAGTCAAATTTGGTATATCCCTACTTGGTTGGAATATGGATGTATGTATGAGTCATGGGTGATAGGAAGGTCATCCTCACATAGTTGAGTTATAGAGACATGTTATTCTTTTATAAAATATTTTTGCAGACTTTGCTTATGCTCAGGGGGAGCATGGATGGTTTCAGTACATCTCATCATGTACAAAAGGGGATCTCAATTAGAGAATTCAGCATGTACTTAGGGGGAGCATGACTAGCATAATGTATGTCAAAGGTTGAAATTATCTTGGTCCACCCTTTGCCCTTGATGTCAAAGGGGGAGAGTGACTTGGTGTTGTTGTTGCCATCAAGTCCAAAAGGGGAGATTGTTGGCATTATGATATAGGTGTTGTCCTTGATGGAAACTCACTCAGATGAAAGATCACAGTACAACAAGTCAACAACAAAGAATTACATATCAGACTACAAAGAATGAAGAAAGAGAGGTATACGTAGGTTCACCTTGAACAAGCTGTGTATACAGGCAGGTTCGCTGAACAAAAGTAGCGTATACATACACACACACTTTCATAGAAGGAAAAGCGCGTATATCTTAGAAAACTAAGTTTTTGGTCCAAGGTGTTCGGTCCAAGGTATTTTGATCCTAGGTATTGGTCCAAGGTATTTGGTCTGAGGTATTGACCCTAGGTATTTTTTCCAAGGTATTGGTCCTAAGTGGTTTTGGTCCATGGTATTGAGAAAGGCCTAAAACTATATAAGGAGGAGAAGATCATTAGGTCATGTGTGAAAGTATCAAATATCTGATGAAGTGTGAGATCTAGTATGCAGGTTATTCGCTTATGGTGTTGTGCTTGATCTGAACCAAGGATGAACCTTAGCGGTTGATGAAGGATAAGATCTAATGATGGATCGGGATCTTAAGGCTTGAAATGAATTATCATTATGTGGTTTGATCATGTATAGTCTAGATCTGAATACTAACGCAAGTGTTATTCTGTAAATATTATGATCTGGGTATAATTGAAGTCCGGAATAGCTGCAGAATTATGAATTAATATTTTTAGATGTGTACACTGGTTGGCTTTGATAAAAGCGCGTATACACGCTGGTTCGACACATGGAAGTAGCGTATACCTTTTGAAGTATGTTTCAATTGTTTTTGTTTGCTATTGCAGGGTTCTGGATTCTGCTTTGGGTTCTGTTGACTGTATTCTGGTAATAGTGTTCTGAATGATCAGATTGATTGTGATTTGCTACAATGACGATGGGTTGTGAAAGTAACTAATTGATTCAGTTGTTGGTTGATTCAGAAAGTGATGATTGAGTTTCATTGATTGGTTGATGATTGTATTGTAGTTATGATGTTGTTGATGGATCCAGTCTGAAAATTTATGAAACATGGTCCTTGGAGGAAGAAAGAAGGTCATAGCCTTCTGTAGGTAGAAGCCTGCATACTGGAATGAGTATGCAATAATACAAGATTGTAAACAGATTTTCTTATTATTAAAAGAAGACAGAGACGACAGCAGTAGGTGGTTTTTACCCACATTGTGTTTCCACCTTATATCTTGGTGTTCATGTGTGTTTCTTAGGTGTGATGCTTTATTCTGCTTTTATTGCACTGTCTAATAAATCTCTGATATATTGGTTAAAGTTCAATGCATGATAAATTGGCTAAATCAAAAGTTCTCTACATATAAGCTAGTTTCTTTAAGTACAGTTGTGTGTACACACTAGTTCACTTAGTTGAAATAGCGTATATAAATCTATTTGGGAAATAAAATTATTGATCTGATAATACTGATTCACCACCCCTCTCAGTATTATTTCCAATAGAAAATGCTTGGATAGTTTGTGAGTTTGGAGAGGAAAAATGATGGCATTTATGGATGATAGAAATGGATTTAATTGATTCATGTCTCTTGGAATTGGTCGTAGAAAACCAATCGTGCACAAATTGTCCTCCTTCAATTCTCTAATTGTCCTGGAACTTAATAGGTTCATGACGTGTCTTCATTTCAAATGGTTAGTCCAATTTCACAATCACGATAATAAATCCAATTTCTAAAAGAAAACAATTTCCTCAATAAAAAAAAATCATCAATCGATCTTGCGGATAAAGTGTCTTCATAGTTCTTCTTCTTTCCTGCATCATGCTTGAAAACATCATCATTAGACAAATCCAATAAATTTTGATCATGATTTTCTGATTAGAATGCATTGTTGACAAATAGACCATTGAGTTAAATACATAGCTACAGAATTGTGGTTCCGCTACAGAATTGTGCAGTTTTTGTAGCTAAAATCTTGAACAGACAGTTAAGTACACACAACTATGCATTATTATTATGAACAAATAACCAGTCCAATCTTCAAATTGATCAATACTTCTTCCAGAAAAATTAGCAATTAGATTTTTTTTTTCTTTATATATATATATATATATATATATATATATATATATATATATATATATATATATATATATATAGTTTGAATGGACCATCACAATAATCTTTTTCTCAATTTGCTCCATATTTTGCATCAAATCTTTTCCGACAATTTTTCTCATGGCATTTTGTTGAAAAACATTAAAATATACAATCTAAAAAAAATTAAAGAAATATTCACCAAAATAAAATAAAAAATAGATATACATAATAGAAAAACATAACAAGAAAAATATATTTACAAACTAAAATATATATACAAGCAAATATAAAAAAAAAAAATACTATAACATAAATGTACATACGTAACAAAAAAAAACATAACATTATACATTAGACATTAAAACACATTAAAAAAAATGTAACATATAACATAAATATTATATAACATTCTTAAAAAAAATAAAAATAAAAATACAACGTAACAAAAAAAAAGAATACAACACAACAACGTAATCAAAAGAAAACGAAGTTGCCATGAAAACCATTTTATCGAAGTCATAGTGGAAAATTTTCACTCCGGGGTTAAAACTAACGTGGAAGTGATTGGCATAAAGTTTGATAGGGCTGATGGCTCTCCAAATCTCTGGACTTTATCCTTCATGGGATGCAACTGATTTTTGTTCCAAATGGCAGCTAAGAAACTGCAACATGTCTTCCTAGAGATACCATTACCATTGTTGAGCCAACCTTGTATGTAGTCAATTTGAGCATAGAATTCAGCATCAACTTCTTAATATTTCCAGCCACCACTGTTGTATACCTCTCAGCAAGGAAGCCTTACTTGATTTCCTTAACATCCACAATATCTCTAATTGAAAAGACGTTGGTTTTCCCTCTTATTCGCAGACAATCATCAACTTTCAGGTGCCCATCCTTATCAATGGGGTCTTTGAAAACGGATTCTTGAAGCCAAGAGGAGGAAACATGGTTTCCCACACACATGAAATGACAATCTACAGAGATAGTCATTCCACTTGATGTGGTATATGTGTTGTTTGATTCTGAGAGGCTTTCCAAATCAATCCGTTCATTCATGTGCACCTCAATATTTTTGGAAACTAACAAATCCAAAGCTTTCTGTGACCTGCATGTATGATAATTACCTTCTTATCAGGAAAATCTACTTTGATTTCTGTAGGTAATTCAATAATCTCGATCCTCGCTATACTTGACAACAAAACCATGATGTTTATCAAGAGTTGAGCTAGCAACATCTGAGTATGTCCATGGCGGATCTACCACCTGTAGATCAAGATCAGATTAGGGATGCAACTTTCTCTGTGCATTCACTAAAAACTATATTTTCTTATGCAATTTGCCAAGTAAGTCTCTAGAGAACCCTGAATATCTCCCAATCGGTTACGAATTTGCTAAAATAATTCCTATGTTTTATAACTGACCCCGTTCTGAGAAAAATCATATTTTATTTTTTTCAAATTCGTTCTCATTTGTCCATAAATCACGATTTAAAACCGATGTTTTTAAATTGTTGCATTGGACAAGGAAGGATCATGGATCGATGGATGGATTCTTGTTTAAAATCGCAATGAAGCATACATTTATCCAACCACTACAGAGGATCTTTTATGGCATCTGTCAATGCTGAAGTATACTTTCGAGTAGTGGATCCCTCTTCATCATCGACAGATCTTGAAAATTCACAGTCCTCCATGCCTCGAACCAGGGAGTTTTCATCATCAAATTTATTGTGATCGAAAAGGAGATTCTAGCCAAAAGGGATCGATCTGTGATTTCCGCTCCCATGATATCAACAAATTGATAATGATGCCAACAAATTTCTAAAAAAAAGGGTTGCGATGGTTGTTTTTTAATCCAAGTTTGTACCCTTGGAGATTTAAAACAGTAGCCACACCAAGCTCCCATCGCCAACATACGGGAAGATACATTACCATTGTCATCATAGCAGTACACAGCAAAAAGCCTCCTCTTCTCTTCAGATCAAGGCTGATTGTGTTCATGCTAGGCCTAAAATCAAAGTTCTTTTCAATTAGCTCCAGATATCAGCTACGAAGTGCCCTGTGAAATACCCTCAGATGCACAGTCCCAAATTTAAAGATTGTTAAGTACACCTTTCGATTATAAATCCTTGTGAAATCGACCATACCCACAATGCATCAAGCGATCCTACAACTAAGTCTCGTGGATTGGTCAGATCAGGGTAGGCTTCAGAAACTAGTCATTTCTACAACTATGCACATTCAAGCAAGTTTTTTTTTTTAATTATTATTATGAACTTTGAATTTTGATTTTTAAGCGAATGCATTTGAATTTTTTCTTTGTAGGTCGCATGAGAGTTTAATTGTAAATTTCTCAATTTTCTTAAGAAAAATAATTGATAATTTTTATTAAAAATTTACATTTCCCTTATTCAAAAACATGAAGATTTTTTTTTTTAATGTTATTTTTTTTTATTGAAGTCTAACTTGATTTTTTTATTATTATTAAAAATCCATTTACGGATTAGAAATTCTAGAATGTTCATATCCAAATTTACAAAATGTACCTGATTGTGTATGAGGACATGAGAAATCATTTTAACCTTTAGATTTTCCGCAAAGATCTCTTGAAGAATGGATGAATGTCGTGGCACAATCGTGTTTCAATACCATTCCTCAATGTAGTCTTTATGCTCCAAAGAATGTTTGATCTGCATCCTAGATCCTTTGTCCATAAATGGTTAATATCGAATTTTTTATATTTTATAAATGATATGCAGCTAAGTGATTTCTGCATCTACATGCTTTAATCATGCATCAGGGAAAAAACTGAAAAAATGAACTCTAGACTGAAAGCTAGTTCCTATGCACACTTCCCTGGTAGCGGTGCCAAAATGTTGAGGCAAGTTAATTACCTATCATTTAATTGTCAACCCGAGGGTTTTGTAAAACTTGCAAAGCGTGCGTGCATTGTATATGCTAGAAATTAACTTTCAATTTATATCAACCTAACTACGAAACCAAATAACGACAAACCAAATTCTCCTATTCTAATTCAATAATCAACTCAAAAGAAATTATAGTACAATTATAGTACAGCACACAGAATTGAAATCCTAATCTTTAAATCTTGCAACAATTAAAAAGCACACCACTCTTTCATAAATGAAGGCAAAAACAATCATTCTTAACCTCTCACACAGGAAAAGATATGAAATCAAATAAAAACAAGTGCTCTTAACTTCTAGGTAGAAAGAAAATAAAAACAATCACTCGTAACCTCTCACATAGGAAAAGATATCAAAGAAAATAAAAATAAATGCTCTTAACTTCTAGGTAGAAAGAAAATAAAGACAATCACTCTTAACCTCTCAGATGTGAAAGGATATGAAAGAAATAAATCTTAATCTATGAAAGTAATAAATCTTAATCAATGAAAAACAATAAATCTCACACATTGTAGGTGGCCAATCCAAAAGCATGAGAGATGGCAAGTTGAGAGGCTCCAAATGCAAGCATAACCAAATCAAGGTGAACGTCACTCATGAGCATGGTGCCAAATCAAAATTCTATATCCAAAACATGAGCATTTCCCCAACTTTACACATGCCTTTCAAAGGAGAAGGCTCTCCTATTTATACAAAAACATAAGAAGCTACCTCATTAATGGAGGTCCATTATTCTCTCCCTAGATCCCTAGAAAATCTCATAGAGTTACAAATCAAATAGGTAATGATGAGACACATATCCTCTTTGACCTTTATCCAATTCTTCTTCCATATCTTGAAGATAATTCGAATTTGAGCATTGAAGGCCACATAAGGGTGCCTTGGAAGCTTCCAAGTGACCTACACATGTCATGAAACTCAAGCCACTTTTAAGTATTAGCAAGTATATGTCATTTTTCTAAGTTTTAACCAATTAATTCACTTATAATACTAGAAATCATTAACTTTTGGAAAACACAAAGGTAACCCATATAATTATGAAAACGGAGGCTAATGAAAGGTTATATGGTCATGGATTTGTGACATGTGAGTGAAATGGTGGTGATAAAGGTGAAAGTGGATGATATTTTGTATACATTTGGAGACTCTACATTCCCCCCAACTGATGTTATTGCATGTCCTCATGCAATCTACTGCATTGCTTAATCCTGATTTTCTTTTGAATGAGTTTTGTTGAGAATGCAACAAGATGATGGAGCTTAGTGGAAAGGAGTTGTCTTCACTAAGTGGGCCCACAGGCTATTTTTGGCGCAAAGTCTATTTTTAGACTATGTTTATTTTTAGACATATGGATCATGGTCTATGAGTTGCGGGATGATATTTATGGATGATTGGTCATGTTGGGAAAAATAGATGGACTTCTATTTTTGGTTCACAGTGGAGTGATCAAAGTCTATTTTTAGACTGCCAGGCAAAAATTAGAAACAGTCAAATATTATTAGCCCTTAGTAATATTTGGACTCTAAACATTATCTTATTCTCTTGGAGCACTTCAGTTCGAGCTACAGATGTGGCACATGCAGCTGATAGAGGGAATCACGTGGTTTCTTATGTGTTAGTTGAGCTATTGCATGGAGGACTTCAGTTAGAACCCATGCATGTGAGTTTTGTGGAGTTGGATGTGGTGTTGATGGAGTTGTGTTCAGTTTGACTTAGTTGAACTAGTTGTATTTAGTCTAACTAAAGAATACACTAGTGATGAGTTGTGTGAATTGATTGTTAATTAATTCACTAATTATTAAATCATAAAGAAACTAAAGAATACATCAGTTAACTCAGTGCATGGACAGTTCAACAGAGACAGGTGTTAGAGGTAAGTGAAAGGGTGAGTTGTGACTATTAGTTGTGCATGAGATTTGCACATGCATGGATTGAGTAATGCCAATGAGGATTGCAGAGTGCGGGCCAATATCCAAGCAATTGTAGCTTGTGATCACATGATTTTGGATCAGCCAAGGTAAATAGGAGTTTGGATCAGCCATTCTCATTCATTCTCTTGCAAGGTTGTGCAGTGGACGCAGACAAAGCAGCGGAGGAGATTTGAACCAGTGACTTGTTCGGATCTGAGCTAGTTTTGTGTGTAACAGGTGGAGATAGTATTGAGTACTTGTGAGGGGTATTATACTATGTATTGTTACATGTTCTCAATCATTATAATATACAGATAGTGTGGGGTTTTCAATTGTATGCTTTCCCTGGGTTACATATTGTGTTAATGTGTGCATGCGATTGATGTTTCATTGATTTTAATGCTGCTAAATTGATGATCAATGTAGAGGAGGTTATGTATTATGCATATATTCCGCAATAGTGTATAATCGGGATAATATCTGTGAATAAGTGTCATATTATTCAAAATTTCTACATGGTATCAGAGCTGTTAATCATCAGATCTATTATTCAGAAAGTGTTTACATTTTATTTCTTCAGGCAGAGTCTGTAATCGGGCCAGGTAGCCTCTGGATTCATTCTTCCTTTGGAAGGTGAGATATCCGGTAAAAGGCCATACATTCAATCTCTGTACAAGAACTACTTTATTCTCACGAATCTTAGATCAGAGGCGGTTGAGTTTTGAGCTGGTGGAATTTGAATTTGCAGTGGTGTTTTCTTGGTGTCAACATTGCAATGTCATTCAACGGATTGCGATTGGAGTATGCTCTTGAAGGCAGCTCGAACTATATTGCATGGAAAGATAAGATGGAGGCGGTATTAGATGATAATGGGCTGAAGGAGTTCATAGAGGCTGAGGTCCCAAAGCCTATTGATGTTGCTGAAGTTGTGGCTTGGCAAAAGAAGACAACAAAGTGTCGAAGGATTCTGTTGGAGGGCATGAAGGATCACATTGTGTCTAGCCTGCATGGAAAGGCTTCTCCATATTTGATGTGGAAAGTGTTGATAGATCTATTCCAAAGCAAGAGTGACCAGAGGAAGTTGGTGCTCAAGGATAAACTTAGAAACATTAAGTGTGAGAATGGAGATAGTATGCCCAGGTACCTCACGAAGTTCACCCAGTGTCGAGATGAGCTGGGAAGTGTGGTGGTAATTGTTGATGATGAGGACTTGGTGAGCTTGGCTCTGCTTGGTCTTCAAAATATTTGGCATTCCTATCAGGACTCTGTCAATGGTCGGGAGAAATTGCCAGGATGGGAGAGAATTTGGTCAGATCTTGTGCAGGAGGAGATCAGATGGAGCACCAGAGACAGTTCTTCATCCATGCATGATGAGGAGAACTGTGACTTAGCGAGTAAGGTGAAGAAGGGGAAGGAGAAGGGTTCTCTTTTTGAATCCAGTTCTTCCAATGATGGGAAGAAGTTTGACAAGTCGAAGGTGAGATGCTTTCGTTGTCATGAGTTGGGCCATTATGCTACTAATTGCCCAAAGAAGAAATCCAAGAAGGGATCTAGGGAAGGATCTGAAGGTGAGGCACTTGCTTCACAGTTCGATTTGGATTTCACACTCTTCGCATGCATGGTTTCATCCATGGTGGGAAGTGGTTGGTTTCTTGACAGTGGAGCTTCTTTCCACATGACCGGTGATAAGAGTTTGTTTAGTACTTTGGAGGAGAAATATCTCCAGATACTCATAGCGATGCATAATGATGAGAAGTATAGTGTCTCAGGTGTAGGCACGGTTATTTTTAAGAGGGAGCATGGAGCTCGCCTTACCTTGACCAATGTCAAGTATATACCAGGGCTGAAGAGAAACTTGGTGTTGATCGTGATGCTGGAAGATAGAGGCTGTGATGTAGTCTTCAGTAAGGGAAAGGTTTTCCTTAGACACATCATCACTAGACAGGTGAAGTAGATTGGTTCACGAGTCAAGAACTTGTAAGCTCTTGAGGTTCAAGATGCATGCAAAGCCTTTAGCAGCGAGGCAACTAATGGAGACTTGGTGGTTGAGAGGGAGCGTATATTACCTCTCAACATGTAGAGCCAGAAGAAGTCTCAGACGATTGTGGAGGAGCCACGATTGGTGCAGCAGCTTCAGGAGGTTGTGGAGTAGCCACAATAAGGGAAGCTAAGAGGAGATTGAGTAGAGACATATACTCATGCAGAGACCTCCAGTAGGGGGAAACTTCAAGCCAGGTGGGCAGAGGGATCGCATGCAGCCATACCTCTAGGTAGGAGGTGGGGCGATCTGGATTGATCGTCCCAAGGAGGAGGGACAATATCCTTGAGGTACCCAACCTCATGGATTAGACCTTGCTACGCAAGCCCCGATGTGGAGTAGCAGGAACTGACTGATTGGGTAGGGAAAAATGCGGATGGAGCGGCAGAGAGAGCAATAGTGCAAGGAATCCCAGGACATTGCATAGCTAGCAGGCTGCAGCAATGCGAGAGGCACAAGTGTGTTGCACAGTGCTAGGTGGCATAGAGAAGTGTGCAATGGTGCAAGATGCATGGAGATGTTGCAGTAGCGCAGATGTCAGAGAGGGAGCACTTGTCAGCAGGAGGAAGAGCTTCAGCATTAGAGCATGTTCCTAGCCCAATAGAGTGGTTAATTGGGAGTGTTTTTGTTCCAAGTGTTGTTGGAGCAAGTGGACCGGGAAAATGTGTTGCATGCAGAACATTCGAGTTGCAGGATAGGGGTTGCTGATAATCCATGTTGTGGAGGTAAATCCTCTCTGCGGATAGAGACGATCCCTACTAGCCTAGACCGGGTCTAGCAACAATCAAACAATTCTACCACGCAAGTTCCTAATTGCAAATAAAAGGTGGATGATGAGAACCTACTTGGATTCCAACGCTAATATTCATAGAAGAAACGTCGCCCTCGTTCCTTTGCCTCGGCTGGTCACGATCCCCACGATCTCCGTGATTGGACACCTGCACATGCAAAGAACAACACAAATACAAGCATAAAATCAAATGGATGCAACTATATATCAGTCAAATAAGATATAACTCAACATCAATCATAAGACAATGAGAGTGGAACCATAATGATAGTCATCTATTATTGATAAATAACAAAGAAGAATACAACCGTTGTTCTGACGTCAAATCCTCCTTTGGCTGAGTAGTCAGCTACACAAGTCTTGCAAAGCTTGTTGGGATGGGAAACAAGCCTCTCTCTCTTGGGTGACAAGAATCTCCTCACTTAGATTTGGCCTTATGGGTGCAAAGAAGGCTCTTGCAGCTTCAAACTCTTGAACTCCTGGTATTCTCTATCACTATGCTGGAACTAGCTTGCTCAAGGCATTGAGACAAGCTTTTATAGATAGAGAGGAAAGAGATAGGATCAACCACATTATTCATGGGATTGGCTTTATCACTTAGAAACTTCCATGAAAGGTGGCAAACCACTTCCCTTCTATGGAGATTCGAAGCCAAACCATCCTAGCTCAACATAGGTTCAGTTGGTGAATGGGTTAAGGAGAACCTTCGGAAGCTTGTTGGTTGAAAACTTTACTCAATTCGGTTGGCGCGAGTGCAACTCTGAGACAGAGCACCAATAGCGCGCCCACTTTAGAGGATTTCCCTCATTGGCGCGGGCAGTACACTGTGGACCCGCACTAATGCAAAAAGAGCTGTTTTCATGGGCATTCTGCAGGAGATGTCTTCAGGGCATATAAAGCTCATACTTAGAGGAATATGATGCAAGTGGTTTCAGGTCATGTCACTTCTCACAGGTCCCGGAATGAGTCCTCTAGTGTGCGGGTGAAGGGTAACAGGGACGGTGAAAAATGGTGACAAATTGTTGTGTAACAGATGCCCCCTAAAGCATGAGGCCCGAGGGAGAGAGAGGGGTGAAGTGCTTTACAAGAACATGCGTAACTGAAAACACTGCCACCGGAGAACCTGCGTAAAGAAGTACAACTAATATCTCAAGTACATGATATATGTGGTATGTGCGCAACCATCCATAACAGAGTACATAACAATCTAGATCCAAGGTATGGGCGCAGCCATCTAGAGAGGATCGATAAATAGACTCAGGCATGGTCGCATCCATCCAGTGAATGAGTCATGTAATGATCATAATAAGCCACAATTCACAGCCTGGATTCCAACAAACAAAATCCAGGGTCTTGCACTCCATCTCGGCCCGAACAGAGTACAAGTTCAAGCATGTGAATACATAAGTTGGAGTCGAACATGCATGAACATCGTCTAATTACCAGTCAATGATGAAAACTATTAACAGACACGAGAGGTACCACCAATAATGACAATGGCCCTCAAGGTACTATAGGTACAATCCACGGCGTGCGAATGAGTGAGCTGGCATCGAACACCCGTAGAATCATTCGATTGGAGGCCAATAATGAAAACCTTGCATCGAACACGAAGAACCTTCCATTGAGGCATGCAGGCTCTAAGGCACCGGAAGGGAGTCTCTAGATCAGCTTCCTGGATAATGAGCTGAAGTCGACAGGAAGTGACCTTGATCAAAGGTGGGCCATAATGTTTCCCACATCATTGACACGAGACAGAGGAAAGATGTTGTGGTGAATCAGAATTATGTGAGGTATCAGAGGGAGGTTGTAATGCTGCAGAGGTCAACTTCTCTTGAACATATCGGCGGCACGACAGTAGACTTGGCAGTATTTGACATCAAATGAACAAAGGTCATGGTGACAAGGCAATGAGTAGATGAGAGGTCAAATAGGATAACCCAAACCAATGGAGGCTAATGTGAAACAAGATGAGATGTTCCCACCCAGACACGAATGCAGACTAGTGCCATGTTCAAGAGCGACATACTGCTAACACGACGACAATTATAGGTCCATTTTCCCCACCATTTCTGGCGAGTACCCTGATTATTTTTTGATGACAAGATTGACGGGGATAGCATATGCTTGGAAGGCATCATTATGACAGAATCCGATGTCATTAAGTTTTAACGAGTCTGACAAAGGAAGAACTCGACGTCTTTTCCTGTTTAGAGAGTCTGAAAAGACAGCAGAAAAGAAAACTCCAGGGGGGTCCTTTTTCGTAAAGTTGTGTCTCCCGAGCCCGAAAAAGTATAAAACAATGCTCGAAAGAACCGCCCAATCATTACGATCGAGGAGTACTTTTCATATGTAGTGACACCGACCTGAAAAAGTAAAAAAGTGATCGATATCACGTCGTTTCGTAACCATTAACGAACTGGAAACGACAAGGGTCTGACGATCTTTTCATTTTTTACACGGTCGGAAAAGAGTTTAAAGACGACCGCCTCTTATTTATGTTTAACAAGTCAAGAGGGGTAACTCAGCGAGCTTTTCCTGTTTAGCGAGTTCGAAAAGAGCTGAAAGATGACTCCACAGTGACTTTTTCGTGTATTTACCGAGTCCGAAAAAGTATAAAATACAATTCGTTTCACCATCAAAGTTGCGTAAAAGACCTGTCGCTGCACAAGAAGCAAGTGTAAAATCCATTCTCGACCAAAATATATTAAAATATTCAAAAAATAACTTTTTAAACCTATAAATAAGTCAAAAAGTCTATAAATATGGTGAAAATGTAAAAAATAGAATTACTTTTACTTTTTACCTCTTGAATAGTAGGAGTGGTCCATTTGGGGCGCAAACTTCGGACGGTGATTTCAACCAATCTGTGCAACCATTCGGGATTTCGTCGGTTCCAGGTAAGAGGCGCTTTCCTTAGCTCCATTTCCATACCCTTTTTACGCGTTTTGTTCCCTGATTGAGCCTCTGCAAGGAGGATTTTAAAATTTAGGGCCGCGCCCCATTGGCACAGGTATCCGGCACGGAGCCGTGCCAATGGGGTGATTTACCCAAAGGTGTCGCGCCATTGGCGCGACTGTTTTAGAAACAGCCGCGCCAACCGCACGACCTAATTTTTACATGGAGTTTTGTCATTATTTTTGAAATTTGTCCAGTTTGTAAGCTTACCAGTGTTCTAATAATGATTTATTCATACTTGTGGGTGGAGGAAACAAGCAAAAATGGTGGTGGAATGGAAAGAACGGGAACATGATGCCGTAGATGCCTTGGCCATAGAGGATGAGGGATGCATGAACGCTTTAAGAGACTGTGGTCTCAAGAAATTCTTCCTCACATCTTATCTGCGAGCTCAGCCCGAGTTATTGCAGTTCATAGTGGATGCTTGGGATGTTGATGAACAAGTATTTCGCTTATGGGACCAAACCTTAGAGCTGGATGTATCTGATGTGTATTTCATTACTGGGCTGTCACAGAGAGGGGTGAACCCTATTTTGACCGGAAGCAGACCTTCCGGAGAGAAGATAGGTGAAGTGAAGGCCCGAGTGTGTCCAGAGGCCCAATTTGGGAGAAACAGTGCCAAGGTGGATATTGCCACCATCCAGGACTTGGTTCTTAAGGTGATACTGTTCACCATCACGCGTGCAGCTGGGGTACAGGCACCCCATGAGGCGAGCAAGAATCATCTGTTACTAGCGACAGAATGCCTCAGCCCCACCATCTTTGACTGGGCTACAATGGTGACTACCAACATCAAAAGACAGCTTACAAAGTGTAAGCGTGGAGGAGTGAAACAGTTCGGGTATGGCTCAATTATGGTGTCGTTCTTCTTGGAACAATTACCCCTTTTTTAGATTCAGGGAGCTGTAGTGGTTGATCCATTGTCATGAGAGCCTAGGATGACTCGCTGGGCAGCATTGATGCCCAGAGGAGGAGGGGGCCAGCAGATGTCTTGGCGGCCCGAATTCTTCATATGGCTCCGTCGTCAGCTAATCGTAGTGGAGGATTGGCCATACGCGGGGACTAACTTCATCGGGGATCCAGACCTCCCACTGCCAGAGGGAGAGGAGTGGGACGAGGAGTTAGGTATGATCTCTTCATTTTCGATGTTTTATGTATTTTCATTTTTTTGTTAATACATGCATGTTCTGATGACAGTCGTATGTATATGCAGATGTAGGCCCAGAGTGACCAGCCGGCTTGTCTCCTATAGCGCGGAGGGGCCAACCCGCAGCTGACCCTTAGGCAAGGGGTGCCGTGGGAGAAGAGCTGGTGCAGAATCTCGAGGGACTCACCCAAGGGATTCCGGGTTACGCTAGATTTGTGGACGTGCCTTTTGCATACCAGAGGCACACAGTGGGGGTGCCGACTCGCATCCATCGTCTGTTGAGACGATTGGTGCGCGCGGTGACGTGCTATCATGAGCACCACCGCGACTAGACTTCTAGGCTTCTTTCATGCATATTTTTTGAGGGACATGTCGTCCCAGGATGTATCAGGATGAACATGTATTATTTTTTGGATTATGTAACGCACGCGGTGCAAACATTATGACACACATATATATATACATATGCCTATGGTTTATTATTATGCTTTTATGTGCTTGCTTGTATGATGTTTTGATTATAAATTACGCAAATGTCTATCTAATACATGATTAGCCAATGCATCAGATAATGTGTTTAATCGTCGTGGAATATGCTGATATGTGATAAAGTCAAAATTCCTTTCTAACAATTTAACACGTAAGTACAACCTTAAAATGTGATGGTCTCTGACGGAATATCGCCTGTTGAGCTGATGGACAACAAGTTGAGAGTCTAGGTTAACAACCAATGTACGAATACCGAGATTAATTGCCTCGGATAATAATTCAATAACAGCACTATATTCAACAACATTGTCTGTAGTACAGCCTAAACATACACCTTGAAGATCTATCAACTCACCATGAGGATCGTAGATCACCCACGCCGCAGAGGACAAATTGCGAGTGCTGCGGCAGGCACCATCAGCGAAACCAACATAAGGTGCACTTGACATCTGCACAAGAAGCAAAAACACAATAAGGGGCAATCACGCCTTCACACCAAGCCAAAAACATGAAAACACACACACACACACACACACATGTATAAATCGAAGTGCATGAATCATGCATAGTACTTTTTCAAGTACAGCCCATTGCGGGGCTTATCAAGAGGATTACCTTCGTAGTCAACTAGCTCATATGCCCCTTTCTGCAACACTCTCTTTACAATATAAGGGCCTAGCCACATGGGCTCGAGTTTTCTTTCCCCTAGCTCGTCATTTGCTTGGTCGTATAGCAGGACTAGGTCTCCCTCAACAAAGGAACGAGGATGGATGGTATGGTCGAAGTGAGTTTTGACTCTCTTCTTTTGAGCTTCGATGGCTAGAGAGGCTAGGCGACGGGTCTCATCCAACCGTTCTAGATAAAGAAGCCGTTCCTCTACCGGAGTAGTGTTGGGAAGCAACTCGACGGCTATTTTCAACGAAGGAATTTCACATTCTATAGGAAGGCTAGCCTCCAGTCCATAAACTAGTTGAAATGGAGTGAAACTGGTGGCGTCCTTCACAGAGGTTCGGTAGGCCCACAAGGAGGGAAACAACATCAGATGCCAATTAGACTTATGCATGTCAATAGTATGTTGAAGCATCGTAAACAAAATCTTGTTAACAGCTTCAACCTGGCCGTTAGACTGAGGATAGTACGGGGTCGAACTATCATGCCGTAAGCCTAGTTGGGTTGTCAGTTCGGTCATCATGTGATTACGGAAATTCTTTCCGTGATCCGTGACGATGGCATGTGGAACTCTGAACCGCATAATAACATGATTGAACAAAAACTGTGCCGCTGTGTGACCGTCTTCAGTTAATGTGGGCATCGCCTCGGCCCATTTTGTAAAGTAATCGACGGCAACGATAATAAACCCATGCCCCTCGGCCAAGCGAGGCTTACAGGTTGCATAATCAAAGACCCATTTTGCAAAAGGGCCAACGGTCACTACAGGGTGCAGCGGAGCTGGTGGCACACGCATCTTCCGCTGGTATATCTAGCATGCATGACATGAACGGACGAAAAGAATGCAATCCTTAAAAATGGAGGGCCAGAAATAACCAACGCGAAGGATTTTTTGAGTTGTGGCATATCCGGACATGTGACCACCACAGGCACCAGAGTGGCAGTCATTCAGAACTCTCTCAGCTTCCTCGAGGGTTAGACATCGGCGGAGGACGGAGTCAATGCCGAGACAGTACAGGGTGTCCCCAATGATACGATAGGGTTGAGACTGATGACGGATCTGCCGCCGAGCATCTTTGGACATAGCGGGGCGGAAAGAGGATGTCTGGAAATAGACAATAATATCCCCGTACCAGGGATCGAGGGTGCTGATCAGAAAAGAGTTTCATCCGGGATATGATCCTCTGAAAAAGAGGGTATAGAAGGAGATGGCAACGAGAAAAGTAACTCAGCAAAGACCAGGGACTTCTTAGACTTGCCAGCAGTAAATTCCAAGTCAAACTCTTGAAGGATGACGATCCACTTTGAGTATTTGCCCCCCAGCAACTGACGTGACAAAATGTACGTCATCGGGTTGTAGTCAGAAATAACGGTCGTGGTGCGCAACAAGATATAATGCCGGAAGCGTTGGATGGCACAAACGGTAGCCAATGCCAACTTCTCGACGTAAGCGTAGCGAGTTTCCATATCCAGGAGGTTGCGTCTGAGGTAATATATAACGTGCTCATTGCCATCATCATTGTCTTGCACGAGAACCATGCCGATAGTGGTATCGGCGGCGGCCAGATACAAAGTATAATCACGATGGTAATTCGGAGGTCGCAATAATGGAGCAGAAACAAGGAGACCCTTGAGATGCTTGAAAGACTCCTGAGCGATAGCATCCCAATGAAAGGGTGTGTCTCACTTCAATAACCGTGTAAAACCTTTAGCCACCTCGGCATAATTTGGAACGAATCGTCTTAAGAAATTTGCTTTGCCCTGCAAGCTCTGCAATTGCTGCAAAGAAGCAGGGGGAGGAAGATTCAGAATAGCCTTGACTTTGAGGGGATCCAGACGGATGCCATCTCGAGAGACGATAAACCCAAGTAGTCGGCCTGATTCAATGCAGAAGACACATTTATGAGGATTAAGCCTGATACGGTAGTGTCGACAGCGGAGAAAGATTTCACGAAGATGGGAAGGATGGTCCTGACGTTTGACTGAATGAGCTGGAAGATCATCCAGATACGGCTGTACAATGTGACGGATGTCATGAAAAGCATAGGACATTGCACGTTGGAAGGTAGCACCAGCATTCTTTAAACCGAAAGGGAGCTTCTTGTAGGCAAAAGTGCCCCAAGGACAGATAAAGGCCGTCTTATGTTGATCAGTGGACATGATATTGATCTGGTTATACCCAGAAAAACTGTCCATAAACGAGTAGATTTCGCTTCCTGCACACTCATCAATGAGCTGATCGATGAAGGGTTTGGGGAAGTTATCCTTAGGGCAGGCGCGATTGATATCACGGTAATCAACACAGACTTGAATGGTGCCCTGCTTTTTGTTCACAGGGACTATATTAGACACCCAATCCGTAAGTGGAATGGGGTAAATGAAACCAGCCTTGAGAAGCTTTTCGACTTCTACTTTAATGGCTGCAGCCTTTCGGGGGTGCACGGGGTGTAGGCGTTGACGAACGGGCTTAGCACCCGGATACGTAGGTATCTCATGCACCACTATGCTAGGGTCAATGCTGGGCATCTCTTCGTAGGACCAAGCGAAGACATCACGAAATTCGCGAAACAGATCGGTGTAGAGTTGAACTTCCTCTGGAGTGCAAGTGACTCCAATGTGAATGTGCTTGACAATCCCTGGTTTCACAGAGATGTCGATGGGTTGGGTCTGCGTAATGTTTCCCATATTGCCTTCAGAAGACACTTGATAAATTTGAATAGGTGTTTGAAGGGGTTGAAATGGGATACAAGAAGCAAACCATTCGAGACAGGCGATCATTTCCTAATGGGCAGGGAGGAACAAGGAACAGTGGTGATAATCAGACCAAGGGGGTTCCTCAAGAGACATGGTCTCTATAATGGCTTCATCGGAAGGAAATATTTCCTTCAATGGATCCGAAGTAGCATCGTCTCCAAGCCAAGGGGAATGAACATACGAGTCGGGGACACCACTCGAAGGAGCAGGTTCGGGAGGGGGAGCTGATGCAGCAACGATTTCGACGTAGTTGAGCTCGACGAGACTCAACGACATCATATCGCCCCAAGATTCTATCTGATCGGCAGGAGGAAGGACCCACGGATCAGAGCGCATGGAAATCATGTTAATAGGAGCGAGATTAGGAGGTGGGAGGGGAAAGACACCCATCAGGGCGGGATCTTTAAAGAGTCCGACTCCCACGCTCTCACACGATTTAGAGGTATGCTCCACGAAAGGCACGTTGCCTTCGGAAGAGGAGGCGAAGAAGGAGAGTTGGTCCACAGTGACAATCTTCCCTTGATGGGGGAAACGAATGACACGGAAAAGAGAGGAGGCCACGGCTTGCATGGCGTATGTCCAGCTACGTCCGAGGAGGAGGTTGTAGGTAAGATTAGCATCGACAACTTTGACTTCCACTTCTACCGTCTTCCCTTCCAAAGAAATGGGCAACCGTTGCAGGATAGCATAAGGACGGGATTCTCTTCCGTCGAAGGCTTCCAATGTTGTAGGAGACTGGCTCAATGTCGGAGAACCAATAGCTTTCCAACAAGCAAAAGACATGATGCAAGTTGAGGCACCTTCATCAATGACTATACGATGAATCGTTTTAGTATTGATAATGACCTATATGAGGAAAGTGACTTGGTGAGGCAGTCTTAGCATATGGCCCTCGAGGTTAAAAGAAATCAGATTCGAGTCAGTCGGGTCTATGCCACCAATGGCCGATAGCAAGGACTTCCTCTGGGAGGGGCAGCTCTGGAGTACTTCTAGAGCGGACATAGCAAACAGGGCCTAAGCTAAGTCCTCAACGATGCTGTAGTGCTGGGCGGCATGAGCATTAGGGTTGTAAGAAGACTTCCGGAGTACACCTTTTGGAGGGGGTCAGATAGTCGTCTCAGTGCTAGGTCTCTCGATGTGGAGTGGACCAGAACTAGATGGACGAGTGCTGGAGGGGACCTTAGGCTCTTTCTCGGCATGAGATGGATATTCTTTTGCTCGAGTAGTGACATGGATGGGAATCGTCCCAGCCATAAATACTTGAGAGCCGAATGAAGAAGAGGGTTGCGATGGATCTGCCACCATTTGAGTTTTCTGTGAAGGGAAAGGTTTTTTAAGCACAGCAGGAGTCCCAGGAGCACCTTTCAACAATCGACTAACTTCAGACCGCCTAGGGCAGTCTTTAGTGTAGTGATCCTTATCACAGATAAGACAAGGATACTTAGGTTTACATTTGGCTCCTTCCTCGGGTGGAGGTTTAGGGGAGTCCTATCTGGGTTGTTTGGATTTATTCTTGGCTTTCCCTTTCTTTTTCCCTTTCGAGGATTTATCCGTTGTGGTGGACTAGACGGCATTAACCTTGGAGGTGTTTCCACAATTAGATTGACCCTGGGAAGTGTTTTCGCTAGAAGCATTCGGTTTTTGCTTCCCAGGGTTCGCGGATGATTTCTTTGAAGATGTGTTTACAGAGCCAATAACACTGTCAACAGATGGTTTTGGCGGAGCTTTGGATGTTCCGGGTCTCGGGGCGTCTGGCAAATAATCATATAAAGTACCTAACTGAGAATAAACTAGGTCGAGGTACTGAGCACGCGCGATAGCTTGCTCTTCAGTTACACAAGCTCCCATGGCTATGTCTCGCGCGATCGCAGGGACAAAGGAGGTTGTGAACCAATCGATTAGGAGCTGATCAGGAATCCAGAATTTGATCAAGCGACGACGCCGTCTCCATTCATGTATATGATTGGATATATGCGTGGTCGTGTCCTGTTTGAGAGACGTAAGGAGATGTGTCCCTGTCTCATACCGAATGGGTAACTAAAAATGATTTAGGAAATCCATAGCCAACGAGTTGAAATCTTGAAATGTTCCGCGATTCAACTCAATATACCACTTAGCGGCCGAGTCAATGAGAGTCCTTTGGAAGAGGCGGAGCCGGATGGAATCATCAAGCCACGAGTTGGATGAACACTAAAGGTGATAGGTCATGACGTGGGCTTGAGGGTCCTTGCCAACTTTGCCATCGAATTTCGGGCAATCACCGGGTATCTTAGTTGGAACTCGTGGCCAATATGGATTATGAAGAATGGGATCATTTGTCAATTTGGACACATCTGGCAGTTTCAATGTTGCTAAGAAGGGTAACTGAGGATTGAAGGACATTTGTGGCTGTGGAAGAGAGGTAGTACCAGGGTTCCAACCAGGTGGTGGTTGCCCCCATGGACTTTGTCCGGATGGGCATGGCCCATAAGGGTTCTGTCCATGGGGATTTTGCCCATAGGGGTTCTGTCCATAAGGATTTTGTCCAAAAGTAGACAGCTAACCCTAGATCTGCCCCCCAGCACCCCATGCATTAGCAACTTGACTTGCAGGTGCAGCATACTGTTGCTGATAATTCTGATAAGGGGTGACCTGCATTTGTTGATAATTTTGATAAGGGGTAAACTGAGTTTGCCCCTGGGGTTGCTGGTAACCATACGGTTGCTGAGCTCCATACTGAGCCTGGTAGGAAGGTTGCGCTTGGTAAGAAGGTTGGGATTGTAACCCACCTTGCATCTGATAACCAATTTCAGTTTGGGGCCCAGAAGGATGTCCTTAAACAGGTTGAGCTTGGACCATCTAGCCGGAAGGTTGTCCTGGTTGGGTTTGGGATGGACCCGTTTGCCCAGAAGGATGACTTTGCTGGGTACCGAGTTTTCCTTGTGCAACCAAGGGTTGTCCTTGCGAAACAGATGGTTGAGCAGGCTGGACGGCTGGTTGACCTTGAGGTTGACCAGCTTGACTAGAAGGATGACTAGGCTGGGCAGTGGGTTGGCCCTGTTGTACGGAAGGCTGACCCCCTTGCCCAGAAAGATGGCTAGGCTGGGCAGTGGGTTGGCCCTGCTATACGTAAGGCTGCCCCCCTTGCCCAGAAGGGTACCCCTGTTGGACTGCCGGTTGACCTTGTTGAATATAAGTTTGTCCTGCTTGTCCAAAGGGATAACCTTGCTGGACACCAGGTTGAGCTTGTTGGATGTAAGGTTGTCCTGGTTGTCCAGATGGGTAACCTTGCTGGGTACCAGGTTGCCCCAGATAACCAGAAGGTTGATTCAGATAAGTAAAAGATGGACCACCAGCGGCCAAAGGTTGTCCCTGATAGGGTTGTCCTTGTGGCCCCCAGGTTGTCCTGGGTAAGGCTGGCTGTAATATTGCTATCCTTGGGGGGTTTGCATATAAGATGGCTGGCCCTGGTTAGGTGGTCCCTGAAGCTGTGCAGGCATTGCTTGGCCTCCATGGAAAGTGGTGGCATTCCAAGCAACGGATAATGGTACCGAGACCTCAACAATAGGTTGAGTAGGCAAGGGTCCGGAACGATAAAGGAATTGACCAGTAGAATCGTAATAATAGAATGGACCTTGCGCATTCAGATCCTGAACAGCTTGCCCATACTGATCATACGGCCCCCCTCCTGGAACGAGACCAGAAGAGGGTGGTGCACTTTGTGCAGGGTGAACAACTTTGGGTGTGTGTGCCGGCTGGTCGCTACTCACTTGACCGTGACGGGGACCAGCACCAGTATTCAGAGCTGAAGACGCGGTAACGGCACTAACAACCGGAGTTGAATGTGCTACACAAACAGTTGGATTCGTTGGAACTGAAGTGACAGGTGTGCTGTGGACTTGTGAAACAAAAGATCCCGTAGTGGGAGTGATTTGGAGGTCTCACATGGTACTCGAAGCGGGGATCCTGGCATTTATGTTATCCCTCAACGACTTATAGTGTGAGGGTACCGGAGAAGTAGTCGGGATAGGAGTGTCAATATTCGACAAAAAGGGTGTCTCACTTACTCTAGGAGATGTCTCATCCATGTGAGTGGTAGACATTGGAGACGAAACACCAAGGGGGGTAAAAGGAATATCTTCCTCTTCAGGCTCCCAGATGGGGTTCCAATGAATTTCGTAATCCTTGTCGTCTGGGGCACGAGATTTTATCGGTTGGATACTCGGGATAACAGGAAGAGTATCACTCACAACCGGTACCTCAGGAGCAACGGAAGACGGAGACCCTTGATCACTTGGAACGGGAGTCGATGGTTCAGCCAGGATGACAAACTTCAAACAAAACCTAAGGGAATCTAACGATAAAGGACCCTACTCAAACTAACGCACACAAGATCTAACCAGGTAATGTTAGTCGCGGCCAAATAAATTTTAAGACGCAAGGACACAACTTGACCTTTTCATGTTTTAAGAGTCAAGAAAAGGACAAAAAGGTGACTCTAGTCGCCTTCAAATGTTTTGTGAGCCCGAAGTGACAAACTGCTCAAGTGAGCCTTTTCTTTTAAGGAGTCCGAAAAGGATCAAAAGTGACTACTCTAGAGAGACTAGGCAAAGGGTTTACCAAACAAATCCGTAAAACTGCATATACACCTTGGCAGTCATATGAAAACCATGGACTTCCCGTACGGCAGTCAATCTTCCCGAATGCTGTGTTCGGTGTGTTACGGCTTGTAAGGCGGCAGACACGGCTTCCTGTGGATAAAGGATGATAACCTAGTGGGGTCTCCCTTATATACGCGACGGTACGTGGGAGCTCAAGTCCGTGCTAGACCACTATCGAGTCACAAAAGGAGGAATCACCCAACCGTAATGTGAAACAACAGTGACTAGGTTTAACGACGCCGGAGCACGTCTCTAGCCTAGACCTCTAAACAGTGAGTGTTATATTCCAATTCATTTTTAAGTTCATTCAGTTCATTTTATGGTTGATCTTTGATTAGGTTACGATTTCCAGGTCCTACCGTATGTAATCTCTCACAATTCCCTAAATGCAAGCTATATGCCAAAGAATATCATTTCGTTCGATGAACACTAACTACGAGAGAGTTGAGAATTTTTCAATCAAACAAAATGACCACAAACAATCAAGAACCACTCTAATGCAGCTAATGGCAATAAACGAAACTTTTTCTTTTTCCAAGATCACTAATCAATGAAAAGCTCTAATTTCCATTAACTAATTCAATGCAAAAGAGACTTGTTCATTTTCTTTTCAATGGCAAAGTGCACTAAACAAATTTTGAGAGATAATAACACCGAGTAAAAGAGACAAATTTCACTCAATGAGAACACAATCAAATCCCCAAAACACCAAGACAGTCCTTCAAACCAAGAAGAAAGCACAAAGACCTCTATGAGCTATGTGATCTAAGCCCAAACGAAGCCAAGTGAAACCCAAGCGAAAAGAAGCAAATCACTTGAATAACAAGAAAAAGCTTTGACAACTACTGAGCAAATGCAAACGAGTAATCACAAAGTTGACTGGACGATCAAAGAACCTAAGACTCCTACGGGAGGCTCGATACACAAGGCCACTAGATGCCCTAGGGTCACAAATGTGAAATCGATAGAAAGAGGCAAACACCTGAAGGATGGAGGTCTAAAACCAGTCAAACAAGGATCAAACACACTCCAGTAATTGAAAAAGACGCAGCAAGATACAAATCCAAGCTCAGAGGGCTCAAAAACAAGCAAACTGGAAAAGTTGACAGGCCTGGTGCGACTGTCAGGCTGTAACTCGCGCTTTTAAGGGATTGGCGCGGGTTGACTTTGAGCAACTTGTGCCAATTGGCGCGACTGTCAGGCTAAAAAGCACGCTAATCAAGCTTGCTAGGCCAAAATAAACACAAGTAGTCTAGGGCTTGGTTAACAGTATCCAGGTAGACCAGGAAGCAAGACACAGCAAGAAATCCAACCCAGAAAGCTATCTAAGCAATCAAACGAGAGAACCAAAGAGACAAGACTAACTCCCCAGTGGATTTGCCAAATTGTTGTGGAGGTAAATCCTCTTTGCGGGTAGAGACGATCGCTACTAGCCTAGACCAGGTCTAGCAAAAATCAAACAATGCTACCACGCAAGTTCCTAATTGCAAATAAAAGGTGGATGATGAGAACCTACTTGGATTCCAACGCTAATATTCGTAGAAGAGACGTCGCCCTCGTTCCTTTGCCTCGGCTGGTCACGATCCCCACGATCTCCGTGATTGGACACCTGCACATGCAAAGAACAACACAAATACAAGCATAAAATCCAATGGATGCAACTATATATCAGTCAGAAAAGATATAACTCAACATCAATCATAAGACAATGAGAGTGGAACCATAATGATAGTCATCTATTATTGATAAATAACAAAGAAGAATACAACCATTGTTTTGACGTCAAATCCTCCTTTGGCTGGGTAGTCAGCTACACAAGTCTTGCAAAGCTTGTTGGGATGGGAAACAAGCCTCTCTCTCTTGGGTGACAAGAATCTCCTCACTTAGATTTGGCCTTATGGGAGCAAAGAAGGCTCTTGCAACTTCAAACTCTTGAACTCCTGGTATTCTCTATCACTATGCTGGAACTAGCTTGCTAAAGGCATTGAGACAAACTTTTATAGATAGAGAGGAAAGAGTTAGGATCAACCACATTATTCATGGGATTGGCTTTATCACTTAGAAACTTCCATGAAAGGTGGCAAACCACTTCCCTTCTATGGAGATTCAAAGCCAAACCATCCTAGCTCAACATAGGTTTAGTTGGTGAATGGGTTAAGGAGAACCTTCAGAAGCTTGTTGGTTGAAAACTTTACTCAATTCGGTTGGCGCGAGTGCAACTCTGAGACAGAGCGCCAATAGCGCGCCCGCTTTAGAGGATTTCCCTCATTGGCGCGGGCAGTACACTGTGGACCCACGCTAAGGCAAAAAGAGCTGTTTTCATGGGCATTCTGCAGGAGATGTCTTCAGGGCATATAAAGCTCATACTTAGAGGAATATGATGCAAGTGGTTTCAGGTCATGTCACTTCTCACAGGTCTCGAAATGAGTCCTCCAGTGTGCGGGTGAAGGGTAACAGGGACAGTGACAAACGATGACAAATTGTTGTGTAACAATCCATATCTTGTTGAGAGGGAGTGTTGAGAATGCAACAAGATGATGGAGCATAGTGGAAAGGAGTCACCTTCACTAAGTGGGCTCGCAGGCTATTTTTGGCGCAAAGTCTATTTTTAGACTATGTTTATTTTTAGACATATGGATCATGGTCTATGAGTTGCAGGATGTTGTTTATGGATGATTGGTCATGTTGGGAAAAATAGATGGACTTCTAATTTTGGTTCATAGCGGAGTGATCAGAGTCTATTTTTAGACTGCTAGGCAAAGAATAGAAACAGTCAAATATTATTAGCCCTTAGTAATATTTGGACTCTAAACATTATCTTATTCTCTTGGAGCACTTCGGTTCGAGCTACAGATGTGGCACATGTAGCTGACAGAAGGAATCACGTGGTTTCTTATGTGTTAGTTGAGCTATTGCATGGAGGACTTCAGTTAGAACTCATGCATGTGAGTTATGTGGAGTTGATGGAGTTGTGTTCAGTTTGACTTAGTTGAACTAGTTGTATTTAGTCTAACTAAAGAATACACTAGTGATGAGTTGTGTGAATTGATTGTTAATTAATTCATTAATTATTAACTCATAAAGAAACTAAAGAATACATTAGTTAACTCAGTGCATGGACAGTTCAACAGAGACAGGTGTTAGAAGTAAGTGAAAGGGTGAGTTGTGACTATCAGTTGTGCATGAGATTTGCACATGCATGGACTGAGTAATGCCAATGAGGATTGCAGAGTGTGGGCCAATATCCAAGCAATTGTAGCTTGTGATCACGTGATTTTGGATCAGCCAAGGTAAATAGGAGTTTGGATCATCCATTCTCATTCATTCTCTTGCAAGGTTGTGCAGTGGAGGTAGACAAAGCAGCGGAGGAGATTTGAACCTGTGACTTGTTCGGATCTGAGCTAGTTTTGTGTGTAACAGGTGGAGATAGTACTGAGTACTTGTGATGAGTATTGTACTATGTATTGTTACATGTTCTCAATCATTATAATATACAGATACTGTGGGGTTTTCAACTGTATGCTTTCCCCGGGTTACGTACTATGTTAATGTGTGCATGCGATTGATGTTTCATTGATTTTAATGCTGCTAAATTGATGATCAACATAGAGGAGGTTATGTATTATGCATGTATTCTGCAATAGTGTATAATCGGGATAATCTCTGTGAATAAGTGTCATATTATTCAAAATTTCTACATGGTATCAGAGCTATTGATCATCAAATCTATTATTTAGAAAGTGTTTACATTTTATTTCTTCAGGCAGAGTCTATAATCGGGCCAGGTAGCCTCTGGATTCATCCTTCCTTTGGAAGGTGAGATATCCGGTAAAAGCCCATACATTCAATCTCTGTACAAGAACTACTTTATTCTCACGAATCTTAGATCAGAGGCGGTTGAGTTTTGAGATGGTAGAATTTGAATTTGCGGCAGTGTTTTCTTAGTGTCAACATTGCAATGTCTTTCAACGGATTGCGATTGGAGTATGATCTTGAAGGCAGCTCGAACTATATTGCATGGAAAGATAGGATGGAGGCGGTGTTAGATGATAATGGGTTGAAGGAGTTCATATAGGTTGAGGTCCCAAAGCCTACTGATGCTGCTGAAGCTGTGGCTTGGCAAAAGAAGACAGCAAAGTGTCGAAGGATTCTGTTGGAGGGCATGAAGGATCACATTGTGTCCAACCTGCATGGAAAGGCTTCTCTATATTTGATGTGGAAATTGTTGACAGATCTATTCCAAAGAAAGAGTGACCAGAGGAAGTTGGCACTCAAGGATAAACTCAGAAACATTAAGTGTGAGAATGGAGATAGTATGCCCAGGTATCTAACGAAGTTCACCCAGTGTCGGGATGAGCTGGGAAGTGTGTGGGTGACTGTTGATGATGACAACTTGGTGAGCTTGGCTCCACTTGGTCTTCCAAAGATTTGGCATTCCTATCAGGACTCTATCAATGGTTGGGAGAAATTGCCAGGATGGGAGAGAATTTGGTCAGATCTTGTGCAGGAGGAGATCAGACGGAGCACCAGAGACAGTTCTTCATCCATGCATGATGAGGAGAACTGTGCCTTAGCGAGTAAGGTGAGGAAGGGGAAGGAGAAGGGTTCTCTTTCCGAATCCAGTTCTTCCAATGATGGGAAGAAGGTTGACAAGTCGAAGGTGAGATGCTTTCATTGTCATCAGTTGGGCCATTATGCTACTAATTGCCCAAAGACGAAATCCAAGAAGGGATCTAGGGAAGGATCTGAAGGTGAGGCACTTGCTTCACCGTTCGAGTTGGATTTCACACTCTTCGCATGCATGGTTTCATCCGTGGTGGGAAGTGGTTGGTTTCTTGACAGTGGAGCTTCTTTCCACATGACCGGCGACAAGAGTTTGTTCAGTACTTTGGAGGAGAAAGATCTCCAGATACTCATAGCGATGGGTAATGATGAGAAGTATAGTGTCTCAGGTGTAGGCACGGCTATTTTTTAGAGGGAGCATGGAGATCACCTTACCTTGACCGATGTCAAGTATATACCAGGACTAAAGAGAAACTTGGTGTTCATCGCGATGCTGGAAGACAGAGGCTGTGATGTAGTCTTCAGTAAGGGAAAGGTTTTCCTTAGACACATCATCACTAGACAGGTGAAGCAGATTGGTTCACGGGTCAAGAACGTGTATGCTCTTGAGGTTCGAGATGCATGCAAAGCCTTGAGCAGCGAGGCAACTGATGGAGACTTGGTGGTTGAGAGGGAGCGTATATTACCTCTCAACATGCAGAGCCAGAAGAAGTCTCAGACGATTGTGGAGGAGCCACGATTGGTGCAGCAACTTGAGGAGGTTTTGGAGTAGCCACAACAAGGGAAGCTGAGAGGAGATCGAGTAGAGACATCTACTCATGCAGAGACCCCCAGTAGGGGGAAACTTCAAGCCAGGTGGGCAGAGGGATCGCATGCAGCCATACCTCTAGGTAGGAGGTGGGGCGATCTGGATTGATCGTCCCAAGGAGGAGGGACAAGATCCTTGAGGTACCCAACCTCTTGGATGAGACCTTGCTACAGGGAGCCCCAATGTGGAGTAGCAGGAACTGACTGATTGGGTAGGGACAAATGCAGATGGAGCGGCAGAGAGAGCGACAGTGCAGGGAATCTCAGGACATCGCATAGCTAGCAGGCTGCAGCAATGCGAGAGGCACAAGTGTTTTGCACAGTGCTAGGTGGCACAGAGAAGTGTGCAATGGTGCAAGATGCATGGATATGTTGTAGTAGCACAGATGTCAGAGAGGGAGCACTTGTTAGCAGGAGGAAGAGCTTCAGCATCAGAGCATGTTCCTAGCCCAATAGAGTGGTCAGTTGGGAGTGTTTTTGTTCCAAGTGTTGTTGGAGCAAGTGGACTGGGAAAATGTGTTGCATGCAAAACATTCGAGTTGCAGGATAGGGGTGGCTGATAATCCATATCTTGTTGAGAGGGAGTGTTGAGAATGCAACAAGATGATGGAGCTTAGTGGAAAGGAGTCGCCTTCACTAAGTGGGCCCGCAGGCTATTTTTGGCGCAAAGTCTATTTTTAGACATATGGATCATGGTCTATGAGTTGCAGGATGTTGTTTATGGATGATTGGTCATGTTGGGAAAAATAGATGGACTTCTATTTTTGGTTCACAGCAGAGTGATCAGATTCTATTTTTAGACTGCTAGGCAAAAAATAGAAGCAGTCAAATATTATTACCCCTTAGTAATATTTGGACTCTAAACATTATCTTATTCTCTTAGAGCACTTCAGTTCGAGCTACGGATGTGGCACATGTAGCTGAAAGAAGGAATCACGTGGTTTCTTATGTGTTAGTTGAGCTATTGCATGGAGGACTTCAGTTAGAACTCATGCATGTGAGTTCTGTGGAGGTTGATGTGGAGTTGATGGAGTTGTGTTCAGTTTGACTTAGTTGAACTAGTTGTATTTAGTCTAACTAAAGAATACACTAGTGATGAGTTGTGTGAATTGATTGTTTATTAATTCACTAATTCTTAACTCATAAAGAAACTAAAGAATACATCAGTTAACTTAGTGCATGGACAGTTCAACAGAGACAGGTGTTAGAAGTAAGTGAAAGGGTGAGTTGTGACTATCAGTTGTGCATGAGATTTGCACATGCATGGATTGAGTAATGCCAATGAGGATTGCGCAGTGTGGGCCAATATGCAAGCAATTGTAGCTTGTTCTCACGTGATTTTGGATCAGCCAAGGTAAATAGGAGTTTGGACCAGCCATTCTCATTCATTCTCTTGCAGGGTTGTGCAGTGGAGGCAGGAAAAGCAGCGGAGGAGATTTGAACCTGTGACTTGTTCAGATATGAGCTAGTTTTGTTTGTAACAGGTGGAGATAGTACTGAGTACTTGTGAGGAGTATTGTACTATGTATTGTTACATGTTATCAATCATAATAATATATAGATAGTGTGGGGTTTTCAGCTGTATGCTTTCCCCGGGTTACATACTGTGTGAATGTGTGCTTGTGATTGATGTTTCATTAATTTTAATGCTGCTAAATTGATGATCAACATAGAGGAGGTTATGTATTATGCATGTATTCCGCAATAGTGTATAATCGGGATAATATCTGTGAATAAGTGTCATATTATTCAAAATTTCTACAAGTTTTGCTTATATCATATGTCCTTAAACTTTGCATTTGATAGTATTTGACAATTTTATTCGTTTTGCAAAGTATTCCTTGTGATACATTGAATTGCAGCATGTTTGGTTGGTTCTTGTGTGACAACCAAATCTTAATTGGTATTGGTTCTTGTGTTTCAATAACTTGTTTCTTTTTTTTACTGCAAGATTCATTGAACATATTTAAGAATGCATTTTAAAATCAGCCATATGATATGCTCATCATTTAAGCATTTATTTGAAAATCACATAACTTTTGAACCATAATGCAGTTATAATGATTAGGACAAGTATGTTAGGATGAAATGAAGTGAAATGGAATGAAGTGACATGGATGTGTTAATAAATGGGTGTCCCTTCCCCCCAACTAAAGGTGTTTATGATTTTTTTTTCAAATGAGAAAGGAAATATGGTGAAGTATTTTCCAAAAATTATATATATATATATATATATATATATATATATATATATATATATATATATATATATATATATATATATATATATATATATATATATATATATATATATATATATATATATATTTTCTAAGTAAGAGTAATCTATTAAAAAAGAAAAAGTATTTACAGAGTGTCCTGGCCAGAAAGGGACTTGGCTTGAATCAGCATGCTGTCATTAACAAGATCTGAGACTGCCCCAACAGAGGGGAAACCCGTCTGAAAGAGAGGAAGAGATACAAAAAGACACCATAGCAAACCCACAGTTTTTTGAAGAAATAAAAAAAACCAAAAAACCAGAAAACCAGCAGAGCATCCGCACTGGACTGTCAACTTAGACAAATCAAGACAGAAAAGACAATGAACTAGGTGAAATGCCACTTGGCAGACGCGATTTTCGCAACGAAATCCTCCGTGGCGGGTTCCCCCATAATCGGGCAAGCCCAATCATCAAGGTTGTCCGACTCAGCATTGCCCACCACTTGCTGAGCGCTTTCCTTGCTGCCAGCTTCCAGCTGTGGGCTTGACGTGTCCGCTATGAGGCTGCCCACTAGTTGTGTGTCACTTTGCATTCCCAAGTCCTCACGTGAGTAGCCATCAATAATATTCCCTCGCATTCTGTTTCGACCATCATCTGTTGTGGGGAAAAGTATCCGACTCGGATGACCCTATCCCTACTCTAAGGGTGACAGTCCTTAGCAACAACTGAAAGTAAAGCTTTGATATTTTCCTTTATGAAAGTACAGAGAAGGGAGAAAAGATTGACCAACCGGTGTCTTTCGCTTTTGTCGATCCTGTCCTCTCTCTTTGTCTCTTGTTCCCAGCTCCTTGCTCCCTTTGCCAGTCCAGCTACACAAAGATCCTGCACAAACAAGAGAGGGAAAACTACAAGAAACATGTACTCATAACTGATGCATGGATTAGAGTGAATCAGATATACAAGTAAATACAATACATCAATGCAATACAAGTATATAGGAGAACATTCAAAGCTTTATTGATAGAAGTAAAAGGGTTCTGAGAAGGTTACAACCATCAATGGCTCCAATCCAGCAGCACCTCCCCAGCAGCAAGAAATCTCCTCTTCACCTCTATAAAAGCAATCACCCAATAGCTCTAACTATAAACCAACAACACTTCCTTGCTTTGCACAAAATTCCAGCCTCCTTAGACCTCATAGAAGAGCTCTATATATAGGATAGAAGAAGAAAGGATGAGTCAGCTTGAGACTGACATAAAGCTGCCTTGTGTCCTCTCCCTCTTCAGTTAAAATTCAGTTCTTGAGTCCACTTGGAGATCCTTGCTTACACATGGAGATCAAGTACCTCTTACTCATCACAGGGCGAATCCCTTGAACCAAGTGTCAGTTTGGAAGCTTCCTGGGCAATTGACACCTTGCAGAATGACTGTGCCACTTGGCCAATCTCGCCCAGCGCAGGTAGCCTTCATTAGATTTGACTTTCAGCGCAGGTACAAGGAGGAGCAGTTGCATTCCAGCGCAGATGCTCAGTGGAGCAGCTGACATGATCCAAAAATAGCCTGTTTTTGAGTGTTTTCAGGTGGAGAACTGATGGGAAGTGCTGTGGTTTGCTGACCTTGTTCTTCTAGGGGTAAGAACAACATGTTTAGGGACTGAGGATCCCTGTAATTATTGACATTTCATGCTCCATGCTGCGAGGCACAAAAATGTCTATAACAGTTGCCCCCTAAAGTATGAGGCCGTTTATCGGGTGAAATGCTTTATCTAGAGGGTCCGAAGTTCATTCTAGTGCTGAGGAGGCGCCCTGTAATACAATACAATACAATACATTATTTTTCATTCTGTTTTCATGATCTAGCTGAGGCGGGCATTCCCATGCTCAGCTTTATAAATACATTTTGGTACATAGAACAGACGATCGTCTGATGGTAGACTGATAATTCTCTGCTGAAATTATCATCCTTTGAGTAGGATGATCATCTGCTGCAATGATGTATATGACAAATGCTTTTATATTTCCTGAATATATATCGCAGCCCGGATGGATGAAACTAGATCCGGGGTCTTCAAACTCGTTCGATCTTCACTCTAAGTACAAGTCGATCCATGTGAGAATTTCGCTGAAGTCGAACATGGAAAGACATCGCTTGATTACCGGTCAATGATGAAAACCGTTAACAAGCGCGAGAGGAATCACCGATAATGATAATGACCCTCAAGGTACTGCAGTACAATTCACGTGGCGTGAATAAAGGACTTGGCGTCGAACGCCACGCAAAATCTTCTGGTCGAAGGTCATTGATGTATACCTGTCGCCGGAAGTGAGAAACTTGCCATTGAGGCATGCAAGCTTCAAAGTACTGATGGGGTTGTTCCTAGATCAACTTCTTGGATAATGAGCTGAAGTCGACAAGAAGCGATCCGTCAAAGGAGGGCCTTAATGAATCCCACATCAATGACACGGAACGGAGCTAATGATTTTAGTGGAGGTGAAAACAAACTGTGATATATGATTCAGGGTGGCGATCATGAATGGATGAAGGATAATGTATGGCAGTGGATGGGACACGGTTGACACTTTCAGAATGACCTCTCTTGAACATATAACGACACTGATGCGATGGATCGGTAGCATTACCCCAAATGTGGATGGTTTGGCGAAGACCATGGTGATGAGACCGGTGAATGAAACAACCCAACCCGATGTGGAACGGAGGAAAAGTGTCATGTTCAAGAGTGACTTGCTACCATTAAACTTTGATGTTCTCCCAATTTTTCCCCAGTCATTTCTGACCAGTACCTCTTTATTTTTGTCAAGCTTGAGGAGGATAACATATGCTTGTTCTATAACCTGCCCTTCGGGCAAGCCCATCGCTATGATTTAACGAGCTTAGCGATAGGGAAACTCGTTCTCGTCTAAAGACAAGTTTGTCGCTATTTAATTATTTTAACGAGTCTAACGACAAGGAAAACTCGGTCCTTTTCATTTTTAGAGAGTCTGAAAAGGTACAGAAAGTTAACTCCATAATTCCTTTTTCATCATCTAATCCCTTAAGTCCGAAAAAGTATAAAACAATACAGAAGGGATGAATTTTCGATTGCTTTAACGAGCCGAACAAAACAAGCGCTCGATCTTTTTGTGCAATAATCCCTCAGGTCCAAAAAGATTAAAATCTAGAGGAGGGATAGCGTTCCGGTCGTTTAACGAGCTGGAAGGCCAAAACTCGGCAAACTTTTCATATTTTACGAGTCAGTGAAAAGAGCTCAAAGAAGACTCGTCTTTTGAGGAACGAGTGATAAACAGGGATAGCAGCAGATTCCAGGTACAAATTGGAATTTTCCAATCACGGCAGTGTCACAAGGATGGCTAGGTGAAATCACTCTTCGCAGCTGTTTCTCAAAAGAGGTAAACACACAAATGGAGGTGAATGATCGGCCAAATGAAAAGTGGAGGTGACGGTGCACAAACACGGCCAAGGCTTTTATGGCTGATGAATTTACGATCTCAAAAGGTTATTTACCGGTTCATTTTTTCTGAATGAGCTTGAACTCTAAAGGAAAGCTTGCTCATAAACTTATGTTTATTTTTTAACGAGCATGAACTATGCGCTAAAACTGCTCGGATCTTGCGTTTATTTTTTAACGAGCATGAACTATGTGCTAAAATTGCTCGATATACCAGTCATAGAATAAGAACGCCTCCTGTGAGATAGCTATTTTTTAAGGAGCTTTATCTCACGAAGCTATGCTCCAACTTTGGCAAGTTTTACCTTTGCCCCACAGACTTTCTTCATGCAAGGTCGGAATCGGCTAATCCTACGAGTTTAAAGGGTTAGACCTACAGGTTTAAAGGGAGGACCTAAAAATTTAAAAAATAAATAGTCGTCCCTCGCTCACATTCCAAAAGTTTGCATGCCCCCAGGTATAGGGTAGGATTTCGAGGCTGCCCCTCCTCTCCCCCACCTCTGCTTTTCTTTGGGTGTTCACAGCTACTCGTCATCTTGCCAATCTAATGTTAACGATACTAGTCTTCTCGTTATTTTAAGGGGTCTTACGCGGTACTCAGTCTTCCCGTCGGCCCAACTTTTAACGAACAGCTATTTGTGACAAGAGAAGAACACTACTCAAAGACAAAACATTGGTATTATTGAGGGAGGCTTGTCTCTTTCTTATTATCCGAAGAGGGTTCTATTTGCTGCCGCAAATCAATCTCTTTCTCTGGCGATGTCTATCATTGGGTTACTCAAATATGGTTACTCTATATCACAACAATAGAATCTCTTTCTTTGGAGGCTGCCCCTACTTATCCTTCAAAACATTTGTTTTAATGGGTGAGGCTTGCTTTTCCCCAAAGATGGTTACTGATTGTCGCAATAAGGGAATTCCTACTTGGGCAGTGCCCACCTCTTTAGACAAAGGTGAATGACTCTTTTGCCAAACACATAACTTTAACAAAAGAATACTATTCCAGAACAACCCCTCTTCCATCCACGGACGAGGTACGGACTAGTCATATTCTTCTGCGGAAATTCTACCTTATACCCAGGGTTTCTTCTGCCCGAAGCAGACCAGGGTGCATGCCCCCTGGGTTCCAGTCTTTCTTTCCGAAACACTCGCACTCATCGGGAAGGAGGACTGGGGGTGGAGGCGAATCTTGTGTGAACAAACCATTTAGGAATGGTATTTGACTATTTGCGATGCGAGATCCCGGAAATGAAAGTTGGTCTACGAGTTTGACCACCCTTCCTTCGTGTGGAAAACACATTACTCTAAAGAGTGAGGAGACTATCGCTCCCATGCAATAAATATAGTCACGTCCAAGGAGTAGGTTATAATCCAAGGGTCCTTGGACGACCATCACGTTCAAATTAACGGTCTTCCCTTTCAATGTAATAGGCACATTGGGGAGGATTCCTAATGGTCGACTGGTTCCTTTATCAAAACCTGAGAGATTTCTTAACTCAGGTAAAAGCGCTGGGGAACCCAGTGCTTTCCAAGCAACAGAGGAAAGGATACTCACAGACGCCCCTTCATCAATGATAGTGCCAGCCATGATCATTCTATAGATCTGGACAATGATTCTGAATGGTACACTGGCTGGTAACCGGGGTCTGCCTAGTTGATTCCAATCAAAGGATACAACCAGGTTGCTTGGTGGTGGGACCGAATATACGGCCGGATATGACCCTGATGATGTTCCTTCCTGCGATAAAGGAATGGGTGCATTGCCCTGACGCTCATCAGAGTCGGTGCTGATGAAAAGAACCTGGATGGTGTCATCCTTATTCTCTTCAGTGAGGGTGTCGCATGAAGATGACTCTTCGGCGACGGTGTCATTTGAAGATGAAACTTCTGAAGGTAGAACCGAGTCAACTGCCGTATCGACCTTTGGACTTTCGTCCGGTCTGGATTCAGTAGGTTCATTTTCAGTGACTGACGCTTTAGCCGACCACTTGAGCGGGCCAGCTGTATTTTCAACCAACGAAGGACTTGGTACGAGTTTTTTGTATCCAGGAGGAAGTTTTACCGGTGAAACCGGACGATCTTCCAAAACTCTTTTCGCTTCGTCTAAGAAGGGACAACGGTGGATGGCATGACTGCCTTCACACAACTTACAGGGGAATCTTACTCCCCCTTTTTGTCTTGATCTTTCACTTTCACTGGTTGACGGAAAGCAATCAACCTGATGGTCAGAGGTTGATGCCCCCGAATTGTGCAGACGAGGGGACCAGTCCCTTAGTATCCGGGGAATACAGGGACAATCTCTGTGGAAATGGTCTCCTCTACATATGACACATGGCGATTTAGGCCCGGTCTGTGCAGTGGGTGGGTTTTCGTCAGATGTCTTTTGCTTGCCCCCAGTCGCCTTAGGCTCCTTCTTCTTCTTTTCTCTCTTCTTCTTTTCCTTCTTCTCCTTGGGAGGTTGACTTTTGCCAGCTCCACCTTGCGAAGATGAAGGATCAGAGGAAGTATTGTAAGAAGTGGAAGGCTGGTGGGTAGTTCTAGACTGGTCTGACTGTTGATTCGATTGCTCAGGATTAGTGGCGATCTGGACTACATTAGTTGAAAAGAGCCATACAGGGAGGCCGATTGTCAATCCTGGAAGTGACAATGTTGCCATATGAGGCGCACCAACATCTCCCCAAGAGGAGAAGGGATTTGGACTTCCGCCAAGGTTGCCTCCTTGGTTGGTGGGCTCCATACTTTTCAACTGAAAGATCAACGTGGGAATAACAGGTGATTTTGTTCCGCTTAAAATAAATTTTATTAACAACGCTTTTAGACACAAACTTGCTTTTTCATGTTTTAAGAGTCGAGAAAAAGCCAAAGATGACTCTAGTCGCCTTCGATGTATTAACGAGCCCGAAGTGACAAATGCTCGGTTGGACTTTTTCAGTTATAGAGTTTGAAAAAGGCCAAAAGAAACTGCTCTGGAGATCTAGGCAGAGGGTGTGCCAAACCTTTCGCGAAACCACAGAATACGTTTTACGGTACGGGTGGTCGATCTTCGTGAATGTTGTGTTCACTGCATCGCGATCAGTAGGGCGGCCGACACGGATTCCTATGGATAAAGGATAAATGCCTATAGGGGTCTCCCAATATACGCGACGGTACGCGGGAGCACAAGTCCGTATTAATGCCACCGACTCTCAGGAGGAATCACCCACCTTCGTAGAGATCGACAGTCACTATGTTTAACGACGCCGGAACACATCTCTACCTAGACCTCTAGATGTTTGCGTTATGTTACAAAGCGTTGTTATGTAAATTGGATTTATTTTAATGTTGATCTTGCTTAGCAGTTTGCCTTTAAGGATCACCACGAGATGTATATATACAACTTCCTACATGCAATCTAAGATGAGAAGCAAAACTTTTCGATCTTTCAACTTTGAAAACCTTAATCTACTGAGGGAAAAGAGGATATCAACTTTTCTCACAGATCATAGAACACACACTAAAATGCAAATTTTCCTAAATCGTCAAGCACACAGTCAAATGCAAAATGCACAATGCAGATATTTCTTTTCGTTATCCTTAATGTTGATGTAAGACAAAAAGGAAACTGTTGTATAACTTTGAATCTAATTTCGAGCGAAAGTAAACAAGCTTGTCCAAAATCAAAAGACACCTTAAGATCGACTTGTTTAAACACTGGAAATGTATAGATTCAAACCACAAGATGAAAAACAAACAAACTCAAACAGCCATGAACAGTAATAAAACTAGCTCTTAAGATCACAAAGACACTTTTACAGTTCAGGATCTAAGAGGCCACAGCTATACTGGTTCGCTTTTCACAATGGGAAACTGTAGCTGAAACAAGAAATACTGAAAGAACAATCACAGTTTCATCACACAACTGAGGCGGAATAATGTCAAGGAAAGTTGGTTTACAGCAAGTACAATGACAAGCAATCAGCAGCAAAACAACAGTGAAAACAGGGCTAAGACACAGTGGGAAACCTTAGGAAGACATAGCCTAACTGGATCAGCGCAGGCTCTGGTCTGTCAAATTGACTCTCAGCACAGTTCCCGAAGGGAGTACCTGCGCTGGAATGCAGACTGCCTGTGGACAGCCTGCACTGAGACACGAGAGTTGCGTTTACAAGGATTTCCGGGTCATAAAAAGCTCAAAAATTCACTATTTTTGCTGAAATAAAAAGCTATAGGTCAAGTACAAGCTAAGGGATGATCAAGAGGATGAAAAGCTATCACAAAGAGTACAAGAGTCTTTTGTAGATCAGCTCTTCAAATCATGAATCTGCTCAAAAAATGAGCAAGAGTAGCAGCCCCTCTACTTCGCTTTTGATATAGTCAAAAGCTTTTCGATTTGGTACTCTTTGGTTCAGGAAATGAATAGCAAAGATACTACAAACACCAACAAGATACTAGGCTCCCCAGCGGAGTCGCCAGTTTGTTGTGGGGAAAAGTATCCGACTCGGATGACCCTATCCCTACTCTAAGGGTGACAGTCCTTAGCAACAACTGAAAGTAAAGCTTTGATATTTTCCTTTATGAAAGTACAGAGAAGGGAGAAAAGATTGACCAACCGGTGTCTTTCGCTTTTGTCGATCCTGTCCTCTCTCTTTGTCTCTTGTTCCCAGCTCCTTGCTCCCTTTGCCGGTCCAGCTACACAAAGATCCTGCACAAACAAGAGAGGGAAAACTACAAGAAACATGTACTCATAACTGATGCATGGATTAGAGTGAATCAGATATACAAGTAAATACAATACATCAATGCAATACAAGTATATAGGAGAACATTCAAAGCTTTATTGATAGAAGTAAAAGGGTTCTGAGAAGGTTACAACCATCAATGGCTCCAATCCAGCAGCACCTCCCCAGCAGCAAGAAATCTCCTCTTCACCTCTATAAAAGCAATCACCCAATAGCTCTAACTGTAAACCAACAGCACTTCCTTGCTTTGCACAAAATTCCAGCCTCCTTAGACCTCATAGAAGAGCTCTATATATAGGATAGAAGAAGAAAGGATGAGTCAGCTTGAGACTGACATAAAGCTGCCTTGTGTCCTCTCCCTCTTCAGTTAAACTTCAGTTCTTGAGTCCACTTGGAGATCCTTGCTTACACATGGAGATCAAGTACCTCTTACTCATCACAGGGCGAATCCCTTGAACCAAGTGTCAGTTTGGAAGCTTCCTGGGCAATTGACACCTTGCAGAATGACTGTGCCACTTGGCCAATCTCGCCCAGCGTAGGTAGCCTTCATTAGATTTGACTTTCAGCGCAGGTACAAGGAGGAGCAGTTGCATTCCAGCGCAGATGCTCAGTGGAGCAGCTGACATGATCCAAAAATAGCCTGTTTTTGAGTGTTTTCAGGTGGAGAACTGATGGGAAGTGCTGTGGTTTGCTGACCTTGTTCTTCTAGGGGTAAGAACATCATGTTTAGGGACTGAGGATCCCTGTAATTATTGACATTTCATGCTCCATGCTGCGAGGCACAAAAATGTCTATAACATCATCACCACCTTGTTCTTTGTCATTGCCTCTGTTTCGACTTGGACCATCTCTGTGTGTCTCCTCCATGGATATGGTCATAGGGATGTTCTGCTCAGCTTCTTTAGAAATGGAGATGGAGACAGTGGTGACAATGACCAGGCGGTTCAGAGAGCTGTGGAATCGGAATTGCATGGTATGGGGGACCTGGTGTAGGGGCAGAGGGAAGGGAGCAGTGTGCACAGCTGCCTCATTGTGACCAGAGCGGTGGAGGCCTGCTCTGCCTCATTCGCTTCTGGTGTTCAGATAGTGGGGATTTTCCATCGAGGAAGTCGGGGAATCCGAAGTATTTCGTTGCCAAACCTGAGACCGAGAGCTACCACTACGCGTGCTGCCGCGTCTGCTAAGCATATGGTGGCGAACCATGGTGGTAAGAGGAGCAGAGAAAGAGTCAGGGCAAGTTGAAGGGGAATAATCAGGGGAATTTTGCACAGTGGAATCAGAATGATGGAGGGCAGGAGCTGAATTGTAGAGAATTGTTTGGGAATGGTGGTAACCATTGCCTGAATCAAGACAACAGACAATCCAACAGCATCACCTTGTGCTGGTTCTCTCAATAGGTTTTTCCACCTATGGAGGGCAAGCTCAATGGAACAGGGGTAGAATGCCTAGATTGTGATCGGATGCCATGGTTAAACAAGACATGGCTCTGCCTCGACTGTAGCTGGAATTTAATGCCATCTACAAGGTACCCTGGGGATTATTGATTCTAGTCTTGGGAAGATTGTTGAGGGCCAAGTGGCCAGCCCAACCACTGTCATCCCATCTCCTCACCATTAACGCATTAATGGTCACCCACATCTGGGGAATGAGCTTCCTATTGCACTAGGTCAGTGCAGATTTTCAATTGATATTGGTCATCTATTATGTCGAGAGGACTGTAGTTTAGGATCTGGTCTTGATCTGTTCCAATGTTTGCTAAGAGATCAGCAACTTTGTTACAATCCCTTTTGACATGGATAAAAGTTATTGCTTTTCTATTTTTTGTCCATTTCTCTATAGTTTCAAGCCTGGTCATTAGCCTCCAACTGTTGACAACTCGTGAATCAAATCACCCCTATTGTATTTGAGTGGCCATATTGATGAGGATTTGAGTATCCCCTTCTATAATAATTGGATAGAAGTTATGTTGGTCAGCGAGCTTTAAACCTTGCCACAAGCCTTCCAATTCTGCAGAGTTGTTTGTGTCCCATCCAATGGAGCAAAAAAAGGATAATAAGGGTTGACCTTTATGATTTCTCAATATGCCTCCATATCCTGCTTTTCCCGGGTTGCCTTTGGAGGCACCATCAAAGTTTAACTCAATCACTCTTGTAGGGGGGCGTGACCAATATGAAAGCTGCCTGGTTGTGGTGCTGGTTCTATTGGGATTCAATTGAACTTGTGGGAGCTATAGATTCCAATTGGCCCAAATGCTTAATTCATGTGGTTGGGTTGGAAAGTACTTCGTTGTCCATTGATGCATTGCGAGAGTTTCCTTAATGTTCTGACATAGGTTAGACCATATTATTTCTAAGGAGGTTTGATGAGTTTTGAAAATTCGCTTGTTTCCTTCCTTCCAAATTTTCCATAGAAGGAGACTTGGTAGGATGGTCCATAGCTTGTTGAGAATTTTGCTGTTGTAGGGAGCTGGAGTCCAATTGTGGATAGTGCCTCTTAAATCCCCAAGAATTCGGCACTGTCTCTGGCATCTGAATGTGAGCTTTTCCCAGAGTTTATTGGCCAAGTGACAGGAATCCATGAGGTGCTGAATGGTTTCTTCATTATTTTGACAGTTGGGACAGTAAGAAGGACCATGAAATCCTCTTTTAATTAAGTTATCCCATGTGAGAATTCTTTGATGATACAATAGCCAGATAAAAGTGGAGACTTTGGGCCAGATCCCTGTAGTCCAAATACATTGCCAGACAGGATCTATTGGTTCCTGAGTTTGGCACATTAATTGGTATGCCTCTTTGGTGGTGTATGTGCCTTTCGGAGTGTAGCCCCATCTTAGAATATCGCTTTCTGTATGGAATCTGATTCTTCTATTAGTGAGCTCTTTGTGTAGCTCCATGTTATAAGCTTCCATTGCTTATTGTGCTATTTGCCTTACCGGTTTCCATTGCCTGAATCCTTGTGTTATGCCAGGGATCCAAAACTAAGCAACATTGTCTGCTTGGTTAATGTGCTTTGCATGATGATTTGTGTCTGGTAGGAATGCTTCAATTTTGGGTCTCTGTTGCCAGGAGTCCGTCCAGAAACGAGCCGTTCTTCCGTCCCTTATCTCCCAGAAGCTGTGCTGGTAGATGATCTCTCGATGTTGCTTAGCCGCATTCCAGATTAAGGAGCATGTAGGAGTTGTAGTGATTCTGATAAGTTCTTGTTGCGGTCTATTATTGGCATATTTTGCTGTCCATAATTGCGCCCATAGCTTCTGTGGACAGGAAACCCATTGCCACCAAATCCTTGCTCCCATCAAAGTGTTGCTTTGTTGTGGATCCCGTAAACCATGTCCCCCCAGTATTTTGGGCTGGAAAACTTTATCCCACTTGACTAGAGCCCATTTTCTGTTTTTTCGTGTTGAACCCCATAGAAAGTTGTGTTGCAAATTGCGAATTCTTTTCAGTACCCATTTCGACGCAGCCAACACTGAGAACAGATAGAGGGGAATTGATTGTAGAACAACTTTTATCAGGACTAGTCTACTTGCCATATTGAGAGTTTGATATGTCCAAGATAGAAGTTGACTTTCCATTTTCTCTATGAGTTGATGCCAGGAAACATGCTTTAAGGCTGAGTCTATAAGAGGGGCGCCTAAATACTGAGACAAACTCTTGGCTTGAGTGAAACCAATGATGCAAGAGATGATTCTTTGGGTGGGAATAGGAGTATGGAAGAAAAAAAATCTGAGATTTGGAGGTGTTGATGGTGGTACCTGAAGCTTTGGAAAACATATCTAGAATTGCTTTGAAGATTCTGGCTTCTTGTACAGAGGGATGACCAAAGAGCATATTGTCATCCAAAAATTGTTGGTGGGTGATGGCAGGGGATCCATGAATAGAGAGTCCTCTAAGATTATTGGATTGGACTGCATGTTTTATGATACAACCTAGACATTAAGCCATGATTATAAAAAGAAAAGGGGGCAATGGGTCGCCTTGATGAATTCCTATCGAAGGGTGATAAGGTTTAGAGGGGATCCCATTGACAAGAACATAGCAGAGAGGGGAGGATATGAGAGTCATCATCCATCGAACCCAGGTTGGGCTGAAACCAAAGGCCGTTAGCATCTGTTTTGTATATGACCAGCTGAGCTTATCAAAGGTTTTAGAAAGGTCGATTTTCATCAACATACCTACTTACTTGTTTGTTTTGAGCGAATGAATGGTTTCATGAGTTAAAATTATGCCATCCAGAATTTGGCAACCTTCTACATACCCAGATTGCTCTAGACAAATGAGAAGAGGGAGGAGTGGTTTGAGGCGGTTGGCTATGACTTTCGAGATAATTTTGTAGATGACATTGCAGAGGGCAATAGGCCTGAACTTCTCCAGAGTGCTAGGTTGTGCTACTTTGGGAATAAGGGCTATGAAAGTTGAATTGAGCGAAGGGAGTAACCAATGCATTTCTCTTGATTCCTCAACTACATTCCAAACATCTTCTTTAATAAGATCCTAGAAGTGATGATAAAATAGGACGTGAAGCCATCAGGTCCCAGAACTTTCCCTGCCCTTAGTTGATTAGAAGCCTCTTCAACTTCCATGATTGTGACTGGCCTTAGCAGTAATTTGTTATGCTCCTGAGTGATGAGTTTAGGTACGTGCTGTAGAATAACATTGATGGCACTCTGTCTGTTTGTGGGCTGCTCTTGATGAACAGTTTTGAAGTGATTTATTAGCTCTTTCTCTATGTCTTCCTGTTTTTCCAGTTTGTCTCCTTGAGAGTTTTGTATATGTGAGATTGTGTTGTTCATTCTTCTTTGTACTGTTGTACTATGGAAGAACTTCATATTTCGTTCCCCTTCTTTTAGCCATATGATTCTTGATTTCTGTCGCCATAGAAATTCCTCTTTTTTTCCTCTTTTATCTAGCTGTGTTAGTATAGTTTGTTCTTGCTTGGCATACTCCTCTGTTCTGCCTTATAGGATGATTTTCTGCTGAAGCTCTATCATGCTTTGCTCCAAGACATTTTTCTCTTGGAAGATGAAGCCGAAGGTGGTATGGTTCCAGAGTTTGATTTGATTTTTGATATGTTTCAGTCTTTGCTAGAATTGGTACATAAGTGAACCTCCTATGGGGATAAAGTTTTCCCAAGCGGCTTTGACCATGGTGTTGAACTCAAGGTGAGTAAGCCAGAAAGCTTCAGACTTGAATGGTTTTCTGTTGGAGTTTCCTAGATTTTTCCATTTTAAAGAAATGGGCCAACAATCCGAGCCAGATAAGGGTAAGATAAAGGCACTTATATCTCCTCCAAGATGAACAAAGTTGTTTGAGCGTAGAAATCTGTCCAATCTGGATGCAATTTGTTGAGTACCTTCTCTTTTATTGTTCCAAGTGAAGATGCCGTTGTCAAAAGGTGGGTCCATAAGACTGTTGTGTTGAATATATGCTTTGAACTCATTACTTTCTTTGTCCAGCTTTCGTCTGCCTCCCATTTTTTCCTCTAGCTATGTTATCATGTTGAAGTCTCCTCCTATTATCCAAAGTGGATAAGCTCTTGGAGCATTGAGGATCTGCAATGTTTCTAGTTACTTTATCTTTTGCATGCTTTCCTGAGGGAAGTAAACATTTGTGAGGTGACCGTGTATGTTGGTGTCGATCAGGTGAAACATGGCTTGAATGAAATAGTGTGAGGCATGGATATTAGTTAAGGAAATATGCTGAAAATTCCATGCTATGGCTAGTCCTCTTGAAGCACCAGTTGCGTCGACTATTGTTGTTTGACATCCCGTCCAAACTTTGGATAGAATGGGTTCTAAAGTACTGGTACTACATTTTGTTTCTTGCATGAAAACAATTTGTGGTTGCTCTTGCGGGATCAAGTTCTTCAACATTCTGTATTTCCCGGGACCATTAAGTCCTCTTACATCTCAAGAGATGAGCTTCATGATTGACTGGTAGGTAAAGATCAGTAATATTTGCTCAGCTTGGAGCATATTCCCGACTCTACTAGCATTTCCCCATTTAATAGTAGATCTGTCTTTCTGGCTCTTTTTTTCCCATCTTTAATGATATGTTGCCCATCCCATTTTCCTCCTTGCTGTATGCCTAAAGTATTGTGCTGATGCGCCCTTGTGAGCACTACTTCCAAATTTTCCAGTTGTCTTTCTGGTATTAAGTCGAACTCTTTTCTTTTGCATGGCTCCTCTAGACTAGAGATGTCTATTTCTGCCAGATCAATTCTTTCTGGTTCCTCTTCCATTACGCTTTGCTAATTACCTCCTTCCTCGTGGTTTGGTGGCTGAGAAGGTTCTGCTAGAATGTCATCTATATCCATATTTTTATTAGACCATAGGGCTTTGTGGGTAACAGGATTGGGGTTGGGTTGCAAATCAGAGGCTGGCTTTTCAGAGGGGGTAGGTTTCGATGAATGACTGGTGTTGACTTGGGTGGGAGTGGGGGACAGAGGTTTGGAAGGAGCAGAGCTTGGGTTTGCTGGCTTGGGCTTTTCTGTATCGATCTGTTCTAGATCTGTCAGAATGTTAAAGTTGTTGCTAGAGGATGGTTGAGCAGAGGAAGGAGCTGCATTTTTGGGTGCTGAGGGAGGTTTCTTGTTATGCTTTTTCCTGCTGGTGACCTTGGTGAAGCCTGCTAGATCGGATTTGTCACCAGAATTTGTGGATTTAGGCGGCGTATTTAAGGGACAGTCACGAAAGAGGTGACCGTGGGTATGGAATTGTTTGCAGCGGAAGGGTACATGTTCATAGTCAAGGGGCTGAATCCATTCAAAGTCATCATGAAGAAGACTTACCGTGTCCGATAGTGCATGGCCTAGCTTCATGTAAACACAGATCCGTGCATAGGATGTGTATCTTCGGAGCTTGGTTTCCTCTGCCGCATTTATAAACTCACCTAGTCCATTTCCAATTGCTGCTAGTGAATCCTTGTCCCATTATTCCAGTGGAAGCGAGTACAAGCGTACCCAGGCTGGTGCCCAGCTGAAATCTTCCTTATCAGGGTTGAATCTTTCGACCCAGTCATGTAGATAGAGACCTGCTACATTGAAGAAGTAAGGTCCTCCATCCAAGACCCTGTTCCGGTCCTCAAGGCAGTTGAAAGTGGTAGTGAAGAAGCCCTTAGGGCCTAGCTGTAGAGTTACATGACCTTTGGGATTCCATTTTGAGGTGATCCATCCTTGTAGTGCTTTTTCAGTAGGCTAGAAGCTTATGAATTTGCCAATCAATGCATGACCTTTCATGTATTGTATTTGCGCATTGATCCTGTGACTTGGAAGTGTGATCTTGGGCCTCTCCGTGGCGATGAGCTTGCATGTGGGAGATGATGTGTTCATTGGCTTTCCTGAAGTTGCTGGTTTGTCTGTTTTTCCTTGTTCCAAGTCTGCTTGTTTAGTCCTCTTCGTCTGCTACGCAGGCCATGTTTCATCCTTCTGTTATCACAAAATCGTATACTGATGGCTGCTACCAGTTAGATTTTATGTAACTACTTCAGACCAGGCTTTAGACTAAGGTTAGCCTCCTTAGTCAGAGAGGGCTCTCTCACAGATTTATGATAGGAATTATTAACAAGAAAAGATGGCTAACTCTTCAAACATTTTATGAAAATAAGCTGGTTGGAACAACAAAATAACATCTCTTCCATTGGGCTCATGGAGTCAAATACTTCTGCAGTAAACTATAAACCACTCAATCATAGAAGCCAAGGCATATAATGTTTAACACTCAAAACATCTCTCAAAAAGAACCTCAACTCATAAATATACACAGGAAGTCTGAGCACTAGGTGAATTCAGAGTGATTGCATATTTAGTGAGCTGTAAAATATATAAAGGATAATGACAAAACCACACATATTCTGAGCATTGAACACATGATGAATCTTGGGAAGAAAAGTAATCCTTATATTACTGTCAAAAAGTCTTTTTACATAAGCTGATAAAAACTCTGTTTTTTCATAAATCTCCAACCTTTTTTACATCAGAGTTTTTCCTATATATAGGAAAACAAAACTCAAACTATCTTGAGTCTCCTCAACAAGCATGAGGGGAGCTCGAAATCCTATCATTAATTGCCTTATCTATATCTAAACAAACTTATTAAATACAAAGGTATTGCGCTGTGAATACATAGAGTCCCCTTCCTATTGAAACTCTAATTCTATCTCCTCGTGTGCATTGATGCTTTCTTGAACTTTGACACCTGTACCATTTCTGTAGTGGCCGAAATATATTGGAGAGGCATTCACTGAACGAGCTGCCTTGGATTCTAGCTGTGCAGATGACTCATTAGTTGGTGAAGATGTGTGCCCTGTTATTACGGTCCCTGCCTTCCATCAGTCTTCATTTCCAAAAGAACATGCTTCAAACTATTTAATACCTTTAATAACTACGCATAACACCATATGCCTTATGATCTGGATGCTTTGTGAACTGAACAGGTGTCCAACCCAAAATTCTGGTAACCCTACCAGAACCCTAATAATTCGGTCATAAAGTAGCTTTAGGAAAACTTTAGTAAAAAACAAAATATTTCACCTTTTTCTCCAACACTTACACCTGTCACTCTTTGAATGCTTAGATAGCCTTGTATGATCTCTTTACTGGCCTCGAGTTCATCCTTTTCAAGATTTGCTGACCTCAGTTTCAATTTCATTTTTTCTCATAAAACAGTCATCTACAGCAGTTTCGTAGCGCGCTACGAAACTGCTGTAGATAATCAAAACAGAACATATGAATCTTAAAGCACTGTTGACTTAACTTCATGATTTCTTCAGCTACTTTGTACAGGTGTTAGGGATCCAAAAAGTTTCAAAATGATGGAAACCAAAATTTATCAAAACTTGAAAAGCAAATTTCCCCTTAGATTAATCAGCTAGTTTACCTAGCTTCTTCTTCAAACTGCTAACTTCTTTCTTCAAAGCCTTGTTTTCTGCTCTTAGGCTTGTGTTCAGCTGTTTCATGGTTTTTGCCTGCTTCAGAGCTAGCACTGTCCACAAATATGCATCAGACACTGAGTCAGTTTGGCCCATTAGACTTGTTCTGCCTTTTAGTACAACCTTTTTATAATTTGCATATCTCACTGCCCTTTCTTTAGAAATATTTTTAATCTGAGGCACTTCTTCTTGTGTTATTCCTGCCTGTTTCTTGATAGCAATGACATTTCCACCTTGGCTGATGATGACCCTATTTCTCTTGTCTTTACTCCTGGCTGCATGAACTGTTCTGGTCAAAACCTCAAGTACATCTGTACTAGGCACTTCTACAGGTGCCTCCTCTTTCTGCGCTTTCTCCACCTCTTTCATTTGTCTTCTTGTGACTGGCCTACGTGGCTTGAAAGCATATTCTTTACTAGGCTCCTCAAATCTCAACCTTTTTGAAGCTCTTGGTTTCTTAGTACTTTCGGGTGAAGATTGAGTGAGGTCAATATGCATTGGCTGCACTGGGTGATCTTGCTCAAACTCTATTGGTTCAATCTGTATTGGCTGATCTTGTTCAAGTTCAATAGCTACAAGTAAGTCACTTAAACTGCCTTTTGACATAGGGCTTTCTTCCACAGTGATTGACTTACCTTTCTCCTTGTTTAGTTGACCTCTGGTTTTTACCCTTGAAATCTTTTCAACTTCACTTGGTCCAGCTTCATCCTTCTTTTTCTGGATCTTCTGCTTTGATGACTGAGGTGTCTCCTTAGATGATGACTCAGGTGTTTCCTTTGCTGATGATTTAGGTGTCTCCTTTGCCACCACAGACTTCTCTGATTACCTTAACTTGGTTTTAGGCTTCTTTTGGTCTGTCACCTCCTTTTGAGTTCAGCCAGAGTAGGTTCTTCAATTCTTTCTTCCCTTTCCCTTACAGGCAATGGAGTGAGGCCTGTTTTACTTTGAAAGCCGGCCATAAAAACAAAAGAATCCCAATCTCTGCCAATCTTTTGCAAACCATCTAACACTAACAACTTCACCAAACCATGATGGAACAGTGATGTTTCACAGTCATCTTTTTTCAACTGAATTTTATCACACATTTTACTTAGGCTTCTGAATAAATAGAAAGGGATATCAATTGATGCTTTGCCTGTGAAATGTAACAAAAGCTTAAAATGATATGAGTACACTTTGTTATACCTCCCTTCGCATGTTAAATACTTTTGGATGCATGTGAGGAGCAGGGCAAAATGTTCTTTCACATAACTCTTTGGCACAGCTTTCGTGAGATCCTCATTTACATAAGGTTCCTTCAAAAATTCCTTACAGGGGCTCATGTCGAATTTAAAATTTTTGAACCATTCATGTCCACCTCTAGGAATCTCTGTCACATTAGAAATGGCTTCTGGGGACACAGAGAATTCTAGCATTGACACCTTAGAGTTTAAACCGGTAAAATTCAATGCAAAAGCTTTTGTTACCTCTGCGTGCCCTCCCTGCAATTTCTCACAAAACCTCCAGCAGCCAACATCTCTAAAAGCTTTGGCTACTCCTTCATCCTTTAACGCAATATCCAGCCCCTCCGGTTCTGTTCTATGGCACCTTCCTGATCTATGCTCCCTTTTCTTCATTTTGCTTTGAAAACCTTCGGACAGAGGACTAACAGCAGCTTCAACTCAAAAGGCAACTTCGAACTTTGGAATGCAGGCTCGCTTGAGATGATCCCTTTAAATGAGAACTCGGGCTTCTTTGCGTACAGCAGACATGTTTACACATCATGAAAACACATTATGACACAACCATACCTCATAAAATCCCTTAAGATGATATTCATATGCGTGATCCTGGACCTTATGGCGGAATGATGATCTATCATGACCTGGAGAGGACATCAACTGACAAACGTGGACGGACCTATGACTCACCCCTCCCAGACTTGACATTTCAAGAAAAGGCGCTACAAAAACCCCGAAACCCCGATTTCGTAGCGCAGACATTTAAGATTTGACAAAACGCGCTACGAAATGGCTGGTAAACAGTACGCTGCGAAAAGGCGGAAACATCATTGCGCAGCTAAATTGACCAAACAGACAGCGCTGCGAAACTGCGCAAAGTACTAATGACGCAATCAAGACAAGACATGCCTTAACTGACAATGATGGAGGGTATCTAACGATTTTTTACACGGACTTACATCAATACCTTTTGAAATTCTAATTTCAAAGTGACACACACACATATAAACCTATTCACTAAACCAAAGATTTTCATATGAAACTTGTGGACAACATTACATACATGAACTATGGTTCTAAGTGATAACACCTTCTTTGCTGTTTTAGTTCCATTCTCAGTGCAGTTTTCCTTGTTGTGAGTTTGGGGGGGAAGGTGCTGATGCCTCCCCCATTGGTCCATTCATTGTCCTCTGCTATCAGAGCCCCAAAATTAGACCTTACCAATCTGCTGGGGCTTGTAAATCTATGTGCTCAGACTGTGCGTTGTGGAAGAATCTGTCAGGAACCCTAGTTCATGTGTTGGCAAAATGTTGCTACCACCCCAAAAACTATAATTTTAGTATTCAAGGAATTTTATGATTAAAAGCTAGAAAGGAACATACCTTTACTTACCTAGGAAGTGGACAAACTATGCATATGTAGAGAAGTTGTAGTTGTTGCTGGATCATGGAATAGAATGTAGAATTTCATCTGCTTCTTGGTTGCATAAATGGTGGATGAGGTGGTGAAAGTTGATCCTTTATTTCTACTGCTAAATCTATTGTATTTGTTGCAAAATGTTGAAATGATATAGTCTTCACCTACTACAAAACCCGATGGTACAATTCTAGTCATGCGAATAAATGTGTTGTTGTCGAGCATGAAGAGAAGTCATTGGATTACCGCCATTGATGAATGTCGTTAACCAATACAAGGAAAACTCGTCATTAATGTCAACGAGTGCCAAGGTACCTAAGTACATCTTGCTAAGTGCGAAAATATGAGTTGATGTTGAGCCTCTTGCAAGATCTAATGATCAAGGGACATTGATGTATTCCCATGATTGTCAGTGAGAGAACTTGTCATTGATGCATACAAGCCTCAAGGTACTAATAAGGACTCTAGCTCTGAACCTAGATAATGTGCTGATATCAATAGGCCAAGACTTGTTAGAAGGGAGGCCTTAATGAATCCTCCATCATCTAACGCGAGTATGAAATGATGATTTTGGAAGGACTATGAATGAAAATTTTTGCAGTGGATCAAAGTTTATCTAATGGAAAGGAAACTGATAAGAGGGTAAATAGGTGAATGGAAAGCAAAAGAACAAATCAACATGTAAGCGAGCTGAATGTCTCTATTAATGGGCTAATGAATGGAAATTATGGAAAATGTGAATGGAAAATTTAAGTGGAAAACATGCGACTCTTTGCAAGGAAAATGATGATGACGATGCTTAGCAAAAATGCTTGGATAGTTTGTGAGTTTAGAGAGGAAAAATGATGGCATTTATGGATGATAGAAATGGATTTAATTGATTCATGTCTCTTGAAATTGGTCGTAGAAAACCATTCATGCACAAATTGGCCTCCTTCAATTCTTTGATTTTCCTAGAAATTAACAAATTCATGACGTGTCTTCGTTTCAAATGGTTAGTCCAATTTCACAATCATGATAATAAATCCAATTTCTGAAAGAAAACAATTTCCTCAATAAAAAGAATTCATCAATCGATCTTGCGGATAAAGCATCTTCATAGTTCTTCTTCTTTCCTGCATCATGCTTGAAAATATCATCATTAGACAAATCCAATAAACTTTGATCATGATTTCTGATTAGAATGCAATGTTGACAAATAGACCATTGAGTTAAATATTGCAGAATTGTGCAGTTTCTGCAGCTAAAATCTTGAACGGATAGTTAGGTACACACAACTATGCATTTTTATTATGAACAAATAACCAGCCCAATCTTCAAATTGATCAATACTTCTTCCAAAAAAATTAGCAAATAGATTTTTTTTCTTTATTTTATTATTATTATTATTATTATATATATATATATATATATATATATATATATATATATATATATATATTTTTTTTTTTTTTTTTTTTTTTTTTTTTTTTTAATTTCTTGCTTCGACAGGTGTGTTTGAGTGGATCATCACAACAAATTTTTTCTCAATTTGCTCCATATTTCGCATCAAATTTTTTCTGACAATTTTTCTCATGGCAATTTTCTTGAAAAACAATAAAATATACAATCTAAAAACAATTAAAGAAATATTCATAAAAATAAAATAAAATATATATATACATAAAAGGAAAACATAACAAGAAAAATATATTTACAAACTAAAATATATATGCAAGCAAATTTAAAAAATAAAATAAAATCATATATCATAAATGTACATACATAACAAAAAACAAAAAAAACACAACATGATACATTAAACATTAAAACACATTAAAAAAATGTAACATATAACATAAATATTATATAACATTCTTAAAAAAATTTAAAAAATATAACGTAACAAAAAAAAAATGCAACACAACAACGTAATCAAAAGAAAACGAAATTGCCATGAAAACAATTTTATCGAAGTCATAGTGGAAAATTTTCACTCTCGGGTTAAAACTAACATGGAAGTGATTGGCATAAAGTTTGATAGGGCCGATGGCTCTCCAAATCTCTGGACTTTATCCTTCGTGGGATGCAACCGATTATTGTTCCAAATGGTAGCTGAGAAACTGCAACATGTCTCCCCAGAGATACCATTACCATTACTGAGACAACCTTGTATGTAGTCAATTTGGGCGTAGAATTCAGCATCAACTTCTTAATAATTCTAGCCACCACCATTGTACGCCTCTCAACAAGGAAGCCTTGCTTGATTTCCTTAACACCCACAATATCTCTGACTACAAAGATGTTGGTTTTCCCTCTTAATCGCAGACAATCATCAACTTTCAGGGGCCCATCCTTATCAACAGAGTCTTTGAAAATGGATTCCTGAAGCCAAGAGGAGGCAACATGGTTTACCACACACACGAAATGACAATCTGTAGAGATAGTCATTCCACTTGATGTGGTATGTGTGTTGTTTGATTGTGAGAGGCTTTCCAAATCAATGCGTTCATTTAGGTGCACCTCATATTTTTGGAAACTAACAAATCCAAAGCTTTCTGTGTAGCCTTTTCTCCAAGAAATTTTATAAGTCTGTGACCTGCATGTATGATAATTACCTTCTTATTGGGGAAATCTACTTTCATTTCTGCAGGTAACTCAACAATCTCGATCCTCGCCATACTTGACAAAAAAACCATGATGTTTATCAAGAGTTGAGCCACCAACATTTGAGTATCTCCATGGCGGATCTACCTCTGGTAGATTAGGATCAGATTAGGGCCACAACTTTCTCTATGTATTCATTAAAAACCGTTTTTTCTCACGCAATGTGCATTCATTAAAAACCATTTTTTCTCATGCAATTTGCCAAGTAAGGCTCCAGAGAACCCCGAATATCTCCCAATCAGTTATGAATTTGCTAAAATCATTCCTGGGTTTTATAAGGGACCCTGTTTTGAGAAAAACTCATGTTTTATTTTTTCCAAATTCATTCTCATTTGGCTAGAAATCACGTTTTAAAACTAACATTTTTAAGTTGTTGCGCTGGACAAGAAAGGATCATGGATCGATGGATGGCTTCTTGTTTAAAATCGCAATGAAGCATACATTTATCCTACCACTACAGAGGATATTTTCTGGCCTCTATCAATGTTGAAGTATACTTTCGAGTAGTGCATCCCTCTTCATCATCCAGAGATCTTGAAAATTCACAGTTCTCCATGCCTCGAACCAGGGAGTTTTCATCATCAAATTTATTGTGACCGACAAGGAAATTCCAGCCAAAAGGGATTGATCCGTGATTTCCACCCCCATGATCTCAAAAAATCGATAATGCTGCCAACAAGTTCCTAAAAAAAAGTTTGCGATGGTTGTCTTTTTATCCAAGTTTGTACCCTTGGAGATTTAAAACAGTAGCCACGCCAAGCTCCCATCGTTACGTAGATCTCCACAAGTTTTGGAGCTCTCGATAAACAGGTGTGATTTCCTTTGGCTTCTAGCAGTCTGATGCTTCAATTTCTTGCCAAATTGCAGGAATTGTTGGATAGCAAAGTTCACTCCCATTGCTACAGATTAAAGCATCAAATTCATAAGGTAGTATATTTCCAGAGTTTCATCAACTGTCAACGCAGTTGATAGCAAAATTCCTGCAAACTTTGCTGTTATTGTATCACAACGCTCAACTTTGATTACCTCATGAACGATTTCCAACATACAGGAAGATACATTACCATTGTCATCGTATTAGTAGACAGCAAAAAGCCTCCTCTTCTCTTCAGATCAAGGCTAATTGTAATCATGCTAGGCCTAAACTCAAAGTTCTTTTTAATTAGCTCTAGATATCGGCTATGAAGTGCCCTGTGAATTACCCTCAGATGCACAGTCCCATATTTAGAGATTGTTAAGTACACCTTTGGATTATAAATCCTTGTGAAATCGACCATACCCACAACGCATCAAGTGATCCTACAGCTAAGTCTCATGGATGGGTCAAATCAAGCTAGGCTTCAGAAACTAGCCGTTTTTGCAGCTGTGCGCATTCAAAGCAAGATTTTTATTATTATTATTATTATTATGAACTTTGAATTTTGATTTTTAAGCTAATGCATTTGAATTTTTTTCTTTGCAGGTCGCATGAGAGCTTAAATTCTCAATTTGCCAATTTTCTTAAGAAAAAGAATTGATAATTTTTTTTAAAAATTTACATTTCCCTTATTCAAAAACATGAAGAATTTTTTATTTTTTTGTAATGTTATTTTTTTTTATTGAAATCTAGCTTGATTTTTTTTTTTTAATTAAAACATGAATTTTTTTATTGAAAATATTTTTGTAAGGTTAGTGAAAATGTAAGAAAATAAGTAAAAATCTAAAGATTTTAAAGTCTAAAAACTTGAAAAAAATACAATCAAGAACTTAAAAAAAATGTAATCAAGCTTGATTTTATTTTTCCTATTTTATCTACTTGAAATATTTTATTTTTATTTTTAGATTTTTAAGTATATGAATGTTTCCAATGGAGCCATTTACGGATTAGACTTTCTAGAATGTTCATATCCAAATTTACAAAATGTACCTGATTGTATATGAGGACATGAGAAATCGTTTTAACCTTTAGATTTGCTGCAAATATCTCTTGAAGAACGGATGAATGTCGTGGCGCAATCGTGTTTTGATACCATCCTCAATGTAGTCTTTTTGCTCCAAATAATGTTTGATCTTCATTCTAGATCCTTTGTCCATAAATGGTTAATATCAAATTTTTTATATTTTATAAAAATGATATGCAACGAAATGATTTATGCATCTACATGCTTTCATCATGCATCTAGGAAAAAATTGAAAAAATGAATTCTAGATTGAAAGCTAGTTCCTATGCACACTTCCTCGGTAGCCATGCCAAAATGTTGAGGCATGTTAATTGCCTATCATTTAATTGTCAACCCAGGGGTTTCGTAAAACTTGTGAAGCGTACGTGCACTATATATGCTAGAAATCAACTTTCAATTTAGATCAACCTAACTACAAAACCAAATAACGACAGACCAACTTCTCCAATTCTAATTCAAAAATAAACTCAAAAGAAATTATAGTACAATTATAGTATAGCACGTGGAATTGAAATCTTAATATTTAAATCTTGCAACAATTAAAAAACACACCACTCTTTTAGAAATGAAAGCAAAAACAATCATTCTTAACCTCTCACACAGGAAAGATATGAAAGCAAATAAAAACAAGTGCTCTTAACTTCTAGGTAGATAGAAAATAAAAGCAATCACTCTTAACATCTCACACAGGAAAAAATATGAAAGAAAATAAAAACAAATGCTCTTAACTTCTAGGTGGAAAGCAAATAAAGACAATCACTCTTAACCTCTCACACGGGAAAAGATATGAAAGAAATAAATCTTAATCTATGAAAGTAATAAATCTTAATCTATGAAAAACAATAAATCTCACACATTGTAGTTTGCCAATCCAAAATCATGAGAGATGGCAAGTTGAGAGGCTCCAAATTCAAGCATAACCAAATCAAGGTGAACATCACTCATGAGCATGGTGCCAAATCCAAATTCTATATTCAAAATATGAGCATTTCTCCAACTTTACACATGCCTTTCAAAGGAGAAGGCTCTCCTATTCATACAAAAACATAAGAAGCTACCTCATTAATGGAGGTCCATTATTCTCTCCCTAGATCCCTAGAAAATCTCATAGAGTTACAACTCAAATAGGTAATGATGAGACACATATCCTCTTTGACCTTTATCCAAATCTTCTTCCATATCTTGAAGATAATTCGAATTTGAGCATTGGAGGCCACATAAGGGTGCCTTGGAAGCTTCCAAATGACCTACACATTTCATGAAACTCAAGCGACTTTTAAGTATTAGTGAGTATATGTCATTTTTCTAAGTTTTAACCTTTCACTTATAATACTAGAAATCATTAACTTTTGGAAAACACAAAGGTAACCCATATAATTATGAAAACAGAGGCTAATGAAAGGTTATATGGTCATGGATTTGTGACAAGTGAGTGAAATGGTGGTGACAAAGGTGAAAGTGGATGATATTTTGAATACATTTTGGAGACTCTACAATGACTAGCAAGAAGCAATGGGAACACTTGCCTAGGGTTTAAAGTCGTACGAGTAGGAAAAAAATCCATGCCAAGGCTGGTGCAACTCAATCCTCTCATCTTCAACGAGGGGAATCATGGCTCACAATTAACAATCATGTATCCTATGATCTCAATGAAAGAGGGGAAGATAAAACAAGAAAGAACTAACTGCTAAGCATTTTCACACGAAAACAAAATAATAACCACTCCAGTTTAGGTGAAATATCTAATTATTCAATTTAATTAATGAAGGTATTATCATGTTTGTTAGTATGTTCTTGCCTTGTTTAATTGTTGTTTTTTGGTACTTTTAGTTTATAAGAAAAAAAGAAAACAAAATAAAAATGTTTAAAGAATATACACAAATATAAGATTAAATTATGAACGAAGTATATACAAGAAACAAAAATATTAATAAAAAGAAATAAATAAAGTGATTTATATAACATTAAAATTTAATTGTACATATAATCAATGATTTGTAAGTAAATTAATAGAAAGAGGGAATAAAAATAAGATGTTGGAAGAAACCATGAGAGTGATTTTAGACCAACAAAGGAAATTTTATTGCCTCGAAAATTAGATACAAGACTCTGCAAACAAGATGGTAGACTTCAACTATTTCAAAACCTATTTCAAATATGTATATGAAAGAAGAGAGTGAACCATAGCCACATTTAAATGATTCATTGGTTGGAAATCAAATGATGTTTCTTCAAAATCATCACATAGTCATCATTGATGAAGAGAGAATAATTTGTGGAAATTATGCATAAAAACCCAAACCATACCTTCACACGACCATCGATTCATGGAGCCTTGCCTTCAAACTCTCGAATGCATTTGAGAGAACATCCTGCAAATCAACAATCATCATCAAATGTTTTAGAGATCTATGCAAGAAAATAAATTAAGAAACGGATAAGAAAACCTCACAAACTGGCTAAAATTCCTCACTCAAAATTTCAGTAGCATTTGGGTATCAAAGATTGGGGATCTTTTCGATTAAATTGCTGATTTTTCTTATAGATTTCGTTCGGATTGGTGAATGGCTCTGATTATTCTTTGGAAGATTCACTAGACAATGAAATGGGTTTGGGTAGTTGAGTTACAATTGTTAATTATTTTGACAATTGTTTTGAATTCATTTGCCATCAACTTTTAGTGACCGGAAACAACCCTTGGTTTCATGTTGGCTTAGTGGGTCCCAACCCAGGTTCAGAGTTAGTTGCACTAAACAAATCCCTACACTACTGGCCCTTTCAGCATCAATCCACAGAGCGCAGACTAAAGTCTCACCCGAAGCAGTATGGGGGGATGCTGGAACCAAGTTTCCGCACCTAGAGATCAGCGTGATGTCATTTTATGCCCTAAATCCACCTTCGCGCAGATCGATAAGCCTTTATGGCTTATCAATATAACTCCCTTTAATCAGCCTCTAGACCTTCGCGAAGGTCTACGACTGTCTTTTGCGGACCTTGAACAAACTAATCAGTTACTTACGTGCATAAGAGATTACTCTTAACCCAACAATTACTCAGATCAACCTAAGTGTTCGATAACTTTAACATACAACAAGATAATCTTCGTGTAAATAGTTAACATCAATTGCGTTCATATAACAATATAAATCATGTAAAGTCACACATCAATACATCATTATTTCATAAACCCATCATAACATAAAGCACATTCATATAAAACAGAAGTAAGAGATAACATGGGTATTTCTGCAACAATCTTCTTTATTAATATTCAGTTCAACTTACAGACTCAAGACTTCCCTGCACACTCATCTACAGGGGTCTGCGCACTCAGCCGCAGACTCTACTCTAGGCCTCTACGCACACAGAGATAAAGCCTTCCTTAACACTCTTCTCCACTAACTCTTTAGACTTCTCCCATAGACGAACTTCATTTCTTGCCTTAGACATCCTAAGACACACTTATTTATACAATCCCATGGTTCGCGGACCATGGGTAGGTCCTCAAAAAGCCAACTCAACTTACATAAAGAAGGGTAAAAAACTTTAAGGTTCTTCAACTAACTACACACTCCGCGACCACAATTTGCGGAGACTTTACATCTTTATACAACAAAACTTGGAATTTTCCCAAAAATTGGTCTTTTGCCCCAAAACTTGGGCTTTTGCCCCAAAATTGACCCTAGGGGACCCCATCCCAATAGGCCCCCAACACAAATATTGTGACTCGCCCTCAAGTCACTCGGCTGGTGCGGAGATCTTAATGCAAAGACCCCCCCGCTCCACTTGTGCAACTGTTACCTCAACCATGCTCTGCATGGCTGCCTACTTGATTTGTTCCACTAGCTACTCTGTGGCTGGTCTTGCACTGTCCTGATTGATTTTTTGCTATGTACTCTCCAAGTTCACCAATTTCTCCTGAATATTGGTGGAGACGATGTATGCTTCATCCAACGATGGCCCCAATTTGGACTTAAGAATGACCACTTTCTTATGCATTGCTTCCACCTGCGTAAGCAGCTACTTCACCTCCTGAAGCTTGGCAAAGCATTGTGCTATAGAAACGGTGCACACCGTCACCCTCATCATATTGCTGCTGGAGCTCGTGGACCTCTATATTTAAGACCTGTAGGGTGGGATCTTCCTACAGGGCCATGACTACCTCCATAGCTTGCTCAATCAGTGCAGTGCAGTCCACCGCCGTGGCATCCACCATCATGACTCCATCTTTCACAATGGATTTGCGTTGTTCCCTTAACTATGGCGATGTTGAAGGCTACAGCTTGAGCTCTAGTTCTGTTATCTTCAGGTTCAACTCAAACTAGACTCTAGCCACCTCTGCCTTGGCATCGCACATGCCCATAGCAAGTTTTTTGATCTTTACCTCTAATGGTGCGTCCTCCGAGATATGCAGTTCTGACACCATTCTAGATGCTTCTTCCATTGCGACCGCTAGCTGGGTGCTCTACGCTTGGATTGTGTCCTTGCCCTTTAATGCCTCTGTCTTCTCAATTAACATATGTCCGTTGTTCACCCGATACTCACTGATGAGGCTGAGCACATGTTGCTCCCAAGATCTGAAATCTGTTGTCAAACCTTCCTGCAGCGTGTGAAGGTACTCTTTAAAGAACTTACGATGACCTTGTCATCAGTCGCCTCTGAGCTCAAGGATCCATCTAGTAGCACGACTGCTTAGAGATCCAGTGATTGAACCATCTTTGCTGCTTAAGTGGTCCCTGGTGCTAAACTTGTTGATGCAGCGCTGATCTGCCCTGCACCTACCTAGATCCTACTTGTCTGAATCTGTAGCTCACGCAGATCCTTTTGGATGGTACTTAGTGCCTGCAGGTGTTGTTGTTCGAACTGCTGGAACAGTTCTTCGATCGTATCACGCACCTTGTCGCCTATCTCGTCTAGGTCGCCATCTCTTAGAGTGATCGGATATAGTGATGACTTTGTCTCTTTTGATTTCTTTCGTGGCCCTTCCTTTCCTTGTTCCCTATATCTTTTGATCTGGAAAGGAGTGCTCTACTCCTCCTGACCACTGCCAACCTTCTCTAACTACTCCTCCTCCTTTGTTTGGGTCGAAGGAGACTTACCATTGCACTCGGAGTCACACTCTTCTTGTTCGGCATGCTGCTTCGTGGCGCACTCCACTTCCTCCTGGACCTTCTCCTCAACCTCCTTTCTCCAGTTCTTAGCCAACTACTGGACCTTCTGCTTTGTTGCTTCCTTCTTCTTCTTCTCTGTGCATTTACAGTTACCCATAGCCAGATTGGATGGAGTGTGCCAATCTATTGGCTAAGGCTTGATAACCTCTTGAATAAAATCTTCTATAGTGAGGTAAGGTAGGTCAAACCATTTTTTCTATGGAACCTTCCATGACTGACTGTATATGCGGTGGTAGTAAGCTTTAAACTCCGCGTACTTTGAAAGTTGCTCAAACACGGTTGGTGACAACCGTGGCTTCCAGTTGATGGCCATGCGAATGCTCGCCTCCAACAACACCCAAAAGACTTTGGTCTTTGTGACGTGTGTGGCATCCTTTGTTGCCCAAAGGGATGCAAACTATGCAGCCTCCGACAAATCCTTATCCATGGGAGGAAACTGATTGTTCTCTGACAGATCCCAAGCGACGAGCAAAATGGAGAGCAACAACCATGAATAGTGGAATGTCTTACTCTCATCATGTGCCTCCCGAAGGTTCACAAGGAACTCGCTACAAAGGTAGCGCGACCAATTGAATTGTACACCCTCTGCGCATTGGGCAACCAAAGAAATCACTGGCACTGAAACCTCGTTCACACAACATTTCCTCATGACTTTTCCCACAAGGATTTGTGTGGAAATCTGCACCCTGGGGTCGGTGATAGAGGTGATTGAGTACTCGCATGAATTATTCACAAGTTTGAACTTATCCTTCATCTTTTCAGCGAGGTCGTGCTCGATTGTTTTTCTACCAAAATCCTTGGCCAGATTCATGCCTAAGTGTGGCAATAACGTGATCCGATGGATCAGCATATCAGTAATAGGGATCGATGTGCTCAACCACAAATAGTCGTCATGCACCAAGGTTAGCAACTATTTGATAACTATCAGGTTGATGTTGGAGCAATGGTAGTGGGGCACCCATAATAGGTTTAGCAATCCTCACTGATTCACTCTGCAAATCCACTCCATGGGCTCTAGTGCGGTGACACCTGATTCTTTGTAAAAGACCCTCTTCATATAGTTCTTTGTTTCCAAGTGGGGGAACCTCTCGTGGTCCGCCAGATCCCAGTCTTCCAGCTTGATATGGGGAATTCACGCCAAGTTCAGACATTAAAAGTGATATTCTCTAGTAACAGGGGTGTATTGAGGAGGAACTTTCCTGCATCTAGGTCCTTAGGGATTGTTGTAGTGGCTACGACCACCCTCCAAAATTTTTCCTTAGCCTCATTTTGGAGCCTCCCTTCCAACCTTCAAAGCAGCTTTCCTTGCTTCGTCAAGTTCACAAGCTTCACTGTCTTTCTTTCACAATGGCAGCCTGGCGGTCACAACTTGATCCATTCGCCTCATAGGTTGTTCACTCAGACTTAGTTCAGTCACAAGCTGAGTAGCTTCCCCTTGAAAATTGTGCATTTCTGGAGGGCAACCATGTACCATTAGTGTAGGAGTAGGAGTAGTGTTTTCTTTAAGTTGTTTTCCAGCATGCTTGTTTGCTTATGTGTTTGGTTTGCTTGTTTGTTTGCTTGCTTGTTTGTTTACTTCCTTCGTTTTCATTTTTGCTTCTACTCTTGCTTTGCTTTGTTGATTGTTAGTTCATTCGCTTGTTTCGTTCATAGGTTAGTTTTGCATGAAACCATGTATGACTCTTGAAGCGAGCTGGGTAAAGTACAAGAGGTCTTGTACAACTATCACTACTTGGTTATCTGTCATCTTGCCTCTGTATGATGATCTTGTTACTTTTATTCCATGATACGTTGAAGGAAAAACGTAGTGTTCGAAGTGAACCTTGGTGTAAACACAACGCTTGCGCGCTAACTAGTGTCACCTTCTCTAGTCGATTGTTTTTGGGTTAATCCTTGTCAGCTCAGTCAAGTAGAGTAAGGTAAGGAGGAAAACATTAACAGGCACGTTAGAGATACAATAAACTACTTCTTTGCTGGAACAACATCTTCTGATCTCAATAAGTCTGGATCCCTCTTCCACCTCTGAAATGAATAAGTGTTGTGCATAGTGAAAAATGAAAAAATGAAAAGTCAAAACTTAAAAATGAAAAATGGATAAGGCATAAGAAGAGACAGGCTTCTTGCGTAGGGAGGTGATGCAAGTAACTCCGCCGGGGTACAGACCAGGCTCGCTAGTAGTGGAGCCATGTTTGTGTTGCTATGTCACTCCACTGGGGTACTGTCTAGGCCTGCTGGCAGTGGAGCAACACGAGAGATGAAACTAAGACTCTGACGACTATACTACTTGTGCACCTATATACCCCTCAACCCCAATCAAAACAACTGTGTTGCCATAGCTTGGAATGTATGTCAATCGACCAAGGGTTTGGCAGATGCTACATCTTACAATTAAGTTAGTGTGAAACTAAGATGAGATGAAAACTGAACAATACTTCCGGAGGTGTTAGACTTGCTTTTCACAAACAAGGTCCACTAAAGAGAGCTGGAGTTCTACAAGTGTGTCACCAAGTGTTGTAGCAGCTACAACCACCCTCTAAAATTTTTCCTTAGCCTCGTTTTGGAGCCTCCCTTCCAACCTTCAGAGCAAGTTGCCCTGCTTTGTCAAGTTCACAATCTTCAGTGTCTTTCTTGCTTAAAGGTAGCCTGGCGGTCACAGCTTGATCCATTCCCCTCACAGTTCGTTCACTCAGACTTGGTCCAGTCGCAGGTTGAGCAGCTTCCCCTTGAAAATTGTGTATTTCTGGAGGGCAATCAACGTTCCCTCTAGAAATTGCACAATCCTCTCTAGCAGCCTGCTGGGCTCCAAGATTGCACAATCCTACTAGCCAACCCTCCAAGTAGGATTTGCACAAATTTTCATAGCAGCAGGCTATTCAGCCCAAGATTTGCGCAAATCTGGGAAATAGTTAGCTGCTCTGCCCAAAAATTGCACAAACCTCCCGGGCAGTCAGCCCAACTCCTAGCCAGAAATGCACATTTTTCTCCAGCAGTCAAGCAGTCTCTTACATGTGTAGCTGTTAGGTTATGGTATGTTCTATGCTTATAACATTTTACTTCTTTTCCTTATTATATTCCAAAGATTAGCAATCACATGTACATAAAGTAAAGTGCAGATAGAACATTAAACGATCAACAGAAAACAAGCCAAGACAAGAGACACAAGATGTGGCGGCTAGCCAGGGAAAAACCCCACAATGTGTGGGGAAACCCTTTGATCAAATCTTCTTTTATCTTCAATAATTCATCAGAGAGAAATAGTACAATAAATCTGATTCACATCAGCAGTAACAAACCCTAGATCAACAGCATCAGCATTAGCGGCTTCATTATCAAACTAGGGCAGACGATATCTTGCAAACCGTTCGTCAGATTGACTTCATTCCACCACCAAAAGTTGCGGCTTTCAGAGGAGGTTCAGATAAACCTACAACACAGTTCCAAAGAGGAGATCTTCTAGGCCACACAAGTCAATCTTTACTTCTGCAGTTGCAGCTTCAGTTTCAACAGTTTCTGGCTTCAAACTAGGGCAGTCGATATCTTGCAAATTGTTCATCGAATTGACTTCATTCCACCACCAAAAGTTGCGGCTTTCAGAGGAGGTTCAGATGAACCTATAGTGCAGTTCCAAAGAGGATAAATTCTAGGCCACGCAAGTCAATCTTTACTTCTGCAGTTGCAGCTTTAGTTTCAACAGTTTCTGGCTTCAAACTAGGGCAGTCGATATCTTGCAAACCGTTCATTGGATTGACTTCATTCCACCACCAAAAGTTGCAGCTTTCAGAGGAGGTTCAGATGAAACTACAATGTAGTTCCAAAGAGGAGATATTCTAGGCCACGCAAGTCAATCTTTACTTCTGCAGTTGCAGCTTCAAATTCAACAGCTTTCAGCTTCACATGTGTGAGAGAGAGACCCATTTCAGCACAGTAGAGAAGAGACTCATTTCTGCATAGTAGAGAGAGAGAGATGTGATGAGATGAGTGAGTCCAAATGAGGAAAAGTCCTCTTATATTTATACACAATGTTGGTGGGTGAATAGATGCGACTGTTGGGCTTCTGAGCCTACATGAGTTGTAGGTCGGCTTGATAATAATTCCATAATCAAAATAAATTCATATCTCCATGAATACTTATCGGAGTCAGATGATCTTTATATCAATCCTACACCTCTCGACGAGAGGAATCTAATAAAAATATTATTAGCCATGAATAAGATGACACACATGAAGTTTTGCCCTGGTTGCCAATTTTAACAGTAGTTGAGTTGATCGGTTCCCTCTGGGACTGAGCAAAATAGACCTGCATGCATGGGCTATTTCTCCCAATGTAGCATGCAAAGGCATCCCTTGTTTCAGGGATCTATGTTTAGAAGATGGAGGTTACATGCAAGGAACAATTCTGAAACCTCCCACCAAGTGTCGCTTCCCCTAGATTCGTGGCATGTTCGTCACAACCTCAATGTTACCAAAACTCATCGACTGGACACTGCAAATCTCATTCCTCACATCAAGCTTGTAGCTCTAACATCCTACATCACATCTAGGAGAAGTTGTCACATTCATCTCAGCTGTTTTGGGGTAAGCCCGTTTCCCATGCCTTGTGCTGCATTTCTGTCGCTTTTTGTGTTTTCGCTTGTGAGAGTATTGTTCGCTTGATTTCTTTGTACGCTTGCTATCGTTTACATATATAATAGCTTGTCATAGCTCTGTTTTAGTTTTCATTGCTATCTCACTGTTGTCGCATGCATGAAAATTTTTTGCACGGGCATTCGCCCAACTGAATAACTACCTCACCCACATGCATGTTGATCTGTTTTCTGAATATTTCAATCATGTTTTTCATGCACTATTAATCACTTCTACTATCACTTAGTATTTCCATGCATTCACTGACTTACTTGATTTCAGTTGCCCGTCGGCGAGTCGGGCCAACCTTGGCCTGGGCTCTGCCTTCACCAAGGCTGCATTGCGCAATATAGGGAAGGAAGGCTCACCTTGCTCTCTATATTTGTGCATTCCTGCCCAACACTGGCCTCTAGGACTATTTTTCACATTTCTAGAGGACAGTGGCTTCTTGGCCCAAGAAATTGCGTAAATTTGTCCCTGGGCCAGTAGTCCTTCCCAACTGGAATTGTGCATTGCACAATCCCAGCAGTCAGCAGCCAGACTGACTGTGCATTAAGCAATTCTAGCAGTCATTCAATCTCCCAGCAGCCCAGACTATGCCTTGTGTAGTCTTAGCAGTTGGTCTCTCGACCTCCTGGCCAAAATTGCGGAACCTTCATGATCATTCACCCATGTATGTTGCAAGTGAATTCTCATGTTCATTTTGGTTTTCGACTAACATATTGCTTGCCATGAGTGTTGCCATGCCTCCAGGTATCATAGGCATTCATCTACCTCTCAGCAGTACAGGTACAATGGTTTCTAGGGGAACAGAGACAAAGACATTGTTCAGAGCACACTTGGGGATGCAGTTAACCAAGTGTCTATGGACTTGCCTACCCATGAAGACATCAAGTTGTTCATAGAAAAGGATGTCAAGATATGACAGCAACAGCATCACAGTGAGTAGCATCATGAACAACAACTAAATACAACATACCAAATGCAACGAATGCAAGAGGAGGGTTGTTGATAACACGGAGGTGGAACAAGTTTGCAAGCTCAAGTAGATCCATTGATAGTGAAAGCAACTTTGGAGACTGTGGCTATGAGGTGATGGCATGACATGAAGATCGTGCGAATACAGAGAATGGAACAAAGAAGGAGTTGCATGTGCTAAAGTAGCAACTCAAGGAAGAACATGAAGCTACACAGATAGACGAATGAGTTGCAGCAGGATCAGGAACAACAGTGGGCGCATTGTGCACTCACGGATGAAACTGCACCTGTACAAGTTAAAGATCAATCCTAGTAGCTAACATGGAGTAGACATGGTGAGCATAATTGGTGATCGCATGCAAGGGATTCAACATCATGCATGTCATTATGCACACATATGCAATCCAACCCATTCAACACACTCACCAAGGCGAAGACAAGAAGCAAGTCCAATTGGATCTAAACATGTACTTCGGAAAGTTGATACGCATGACCACCAGCACACACTTGAATATTAGCATGGACACTATGCATCAATGTGTTGTCGGTTCAACTATACCAAGAAATACCATGTGCATGTTAGTAGACGAGTTGAATGAAGGGGCCGAACCAATGCACTGGTTGCAATGGAGGCAAGAGTTCGCTTCAGCAAGATATCACCATGAGGTACATGCACACCATCATGGACGACCAAGCTTGGCATCAACTCACCACCTTCACCATCACAAGCATGTCAAAGAGTTGGTCTCATCACAATGGACCGAGTGTTAGTGATGTCTTGCAAGGCTTTCTCAATCCATCTTGTCTCACATGAGTACATGTGCATTGGAATGTTGAGTCATGTCAAGTGTAAGTCAAGCATCAATAGTTGGATGTAACAGTCATAGAGTAGTTGAAGAGTCATGAGGGTAGTTGAACTATCACAAAGGAAAATTTCAAGGGTCACCCACCCTTTGCTATAAATTGCCTCTCATTACTCATTATAATGGCTTTTGGTCAGCCAAGCTTCTACTAAGACTATCTTGAAGAAGGCTTGGACAGTATTGTAATGCGCCTTGGCTTCTCCACTACATATAGATAGTACATCTCTTTGGAGGAGTAGGCGGATGTGGCCGTAACATTCCACTATTGGGGCTAGTAGGTTTACATGGATGTATTGTATGATTGTGACTTACACTTTTTTATATAATAAGAGCCAGCACATTTTCATGCATATGTTGTTATTGTAGTTGGACTACTCCGGTTGCCTTAATTATATATGTTCTTTAACTTATGTACTTGTGTATAAACTGATTCACATGAAATTATATGAATCTTGTTGTTAATGTGTTGAATATGTTGTTAATGTTGTCACCATCTGTGTCGACTGCTCTGCCAGACATCAAACAGACCTTTCACATGAACATTGTTGTAAAACCTATCACACTCGTCTCAGAATGATCCATGAGTGTTGTACGTATTATCTTACCTTGTATGATGTGATTGCCACATCTGAGTGGATTGGTTCCCCAAACGTTGTGCATGTCCTTTTGTGTTTTGCATTCCTAGCCAAGTTGGGACTGATCCCTTTCAACCTGGAACTCACCTTCACCTCCTTCCCCCTTTGAAGTGTTAGAACCTCTCATATGCCTTCCTTGACTCATTGCATCAGTCACACCCTTGCTACTGATAGAGTTATATTACTTGCCTCTGTGCGACATCTAAGACAAGGCATTACCTTACGATCCACTACTGGGACTCCTACACCAAACGGTTTGAGCTATAATTGGGACTTCTTACAGAGGAGATCCCCTTGACATGTTGGCGGGTCCAACACTATCAACAGGAAACTTCACTTTTCCCTTGTGCCGAGGGATATAATCCGGCAACTTGGATATATGATCCACCCCCTCTGTGTCTATGTCCTCCACACCCTCTTCGGCCTCCAAAATCCACCACTTTCCCCTTATCCTTAGTGCTCGATTTTTCTTTCTTGTGGACCCATGTGGCATCATGCTTCCTCAGTGACTTGCGCACCAGCATGGGCTTCTTCTTCTTGTCCTTATTAGGTTTGGGCACTTCTCTCATTGGTGTAGGCTTCAGCCTAGGTGACCTCAGCACTGTAGGCACGACAGCTAGAGCCTCCTTGCTCATTACCTCTGGAGCATCTCCCTCAGAGGCGACAACTCCTCCAGTATTAACAGTCTCTCCTTGTCTAGACATTATGATGAGAATAAATAGTTGGGTATTCTTAGGTAACTTATCAAATACAGAACTAGCGACTAAATCAGCGAAAACCTGAGGATTGATAAACAATCGATAGCTCAACACAGAAATTCTAAGGATGCAAAGTGTTTTTCACTGGACAACCATGCATAATTTATAGGCAAATTTGAATTCAAATTCGACCATCCCCCAAAAAATCCCTCCATAAATGCTGATTTGGTAGCAAATCTCCAAATATTTCAGCCTTAAATGCCTTAAATGCCACCCAACCACTCCTATTAACAATATTATGGTAGTCAAATCATGAATAGTGACTGTAACAGTCACTTTCTGGTTGTGATACACAATCTATCCCCCTATAGTGTAGCTCCCTTCACGCTTCTTTTGGTACTATGACATCATCCTATTTCGCGCAGCCCCCTTGTTGCGTAGCTCTACAACCTGGGGCAGTGTAGTTTATAGTCCCGCGCCTCCTTGCAGCTTCCTGGAGTGCTAAGACTGTGCTACCGTCATGTAGTCATTGGGCCAAATCCCCAATATATGGCTTCAATCAACTTCCATCTACCCTTCCCGACAATGGGTCTCCATTCAACTTCGCAATCTGAACTACTCCACCATCTGTAATCTCTTTGATAACATATTGCCCCAGCCAATGCATCTAAAATTTTCCTGGAAACTTATCAAACTTATTGTCATATAATAAAACCAAATCATTTACCTTGAAGATGCGTAGTTTGATGTGCCAATCGTGCCAAGCTTTTTCACGTTCCTTCTGACCCTGCTGTTGGAATCCAGCCAAAAAAATATCTTCCTTGAGCTCCATTAGCTATGTGAGCCTTTCTTCTAAGGCTCTGTGGTCCGCCATTCCTATGAAAGCCACGATGCGTAGACTAGGCACGTTGTACTCCATAGGCATGACAATTTCTACGCCATAGACCAATATAAAAGGTGTATAACTAGTAAGCTTTTTACACGTAGTTCTGTAAGCCCATAACACTATTAATACATGCACGTCCCAATCATTCCACTGCGCATTGCAAACCTTCGTCAACGCATTCTACAATATCTTATTAAAAGCGTAAACCATTCCATTGGCTTGAGGATGATATGGCATACTATTCTGATGATAAACCTAGAACTCTTCTATCAGTGCGCTGATCGTTTCATTAAGAAAATGCGTACCGAGATCACTGATCAGTACCTTTGGGAAACCAAACTTAGTCAACACATATTCGAATAGAAATTTTGTTGTTGTTTCCCCCATACAATCCTTCATAGGTTGTGCTTCTTCCCATCTTGTCAAATATTCGGCCGTGGTGATGATATACCGCGCACCCATCTTCTTCCCTGGAGGTTGAATTAGTACTACAAAATCAATTGCCCATTTCTAAAATGGCTGCAATGAAACCTATGGATTCATATGTAGCTCATCCCTCCACGATGGCCTGCCTGTTCTTTGACATGCATCGCATACCCTACAATAGGCTTTAGAGTCCTTATGCAGTGTCGACCACCACAACCTAGCACGCAAAATATTCTGCACTGGTGCTTTTCCTGTATAATGCCCTCCTGCAACTCCCCCATGAGCTTCAATGAGGATACTGTTCTATTCAAAATCAAGCATATAATGTCAAAGTATCTCATCTGATCCCATCTTATACAATTTCCCTGCGTTTATAGAGAAATATGTCGTGCGCACCACCAATTATTTCTTTTGCTGACTGGTGTATCCTTCTGGAGTTGTTCTTGTGGTCAAGAAATGAATAATATCCGTGAAGTGATTATCTGCTATGTGCACCGCGAACAACTGTGCATTAGGCAGCCCTTCCTCCAAATTGGTAGGCTCTTCTCCCATTTCAATGCGTGATAGATGGTCTAGCCCTGCATTCAATCTTCCTAGCTTCATAATTACATCAAAATCATATTCTTGAAACAACAGTAGCCATTTGCATATTCCCCCCCCCCCCCCCAAAAAAAAACAAATAGGCTTATTAACTAGATATTTTAATACATAATGGTCTATGTACATATTGAAATGTCCACCTAGCAGGTAATTTCTGAACTTCTGGAGCACATACACCATAGCCAAGCCTTCGTGCTCTATCGTCAAGTAATTATTTTCAGCCTTTGACAACTTCTTGCTTGCAAATGCTATAGGGTGATCCAACTCTCCTTCACTGCCCTGTGTCAGTGCTACTCCTAATGCAATACTCGAGGCATCCACATGCACATAAAATTCCTTCTTCCAATCTGGGAAGACTAGGATCAATGCGGTGACCATTTTCTCCTTTAATACATCCAGACTGCACTGACATTCTTCATCCCAACAGAATGTAGCATCCTTCTTCAGTATCTTTTCCACAGGCACATTCATCTTAACATAGCTTTTGATGAACTTCCGATAGTAACCAGTGTGGCCCAATGTTGTGTGCAGCTGTTTAACACTTCTTGGCGCCTCCAAATTAATTGTTATTGTGATCTTAGCAGGTTCCACCATAAGTTCTTTCCTTCATAGCACATGATCCAGCAAGATTCTGAAAGGGATGCAGAAAAAACATTTCTTCTGGTTTAGCGCAATCTGATACCTTCGACATGTATCCAACATTAAGCACAAACTGTCTACATGGCACTTTACTAGCCCAAACACCATCCAATCATCAAAATATACCTCCAAGAACTTGTTAATGAATTCTTTGAACGTCACGATGACTACGCATCAGAAGATTATCGACACATTCTTAAGACCAAAAGGCATCACTGTATACTGGAAACATCCCCATTTTGTCGCAAAGGTGGTCTTACTCCTGTCTTCTGGTGCAATCTTAATCTAATGGTATCCAGAGAACCCATCAGTGAATGAATAGGCCTCCTACCCTCCAACATTATCCAGTACTTCATCTGTGAACGGAGTTGGAAAAGGATCATGAACGCAAGCATCGTTAAGCTTCTTGAGATCTACGCAAATCCTTATTTCATCCTTCTGCTTCTTTTCCTGAACTACCATTGGACTCACCCAATCAGATTCCTCCACTGGTTTAATAATACCTGCTGCAAGCATCTTTTCCAACTCCAAGTGGACCTTTTCCTTGTATTTGGGATTAAGGCGATATGGCCTTTGCTTAACGAGCTTCGCGTCCGGTTTCAAGGTTATTTTCATCACTCCCAAATGCATATGATGCCTTTTAAGTTAAAAAATTTGAAAGGAAATAAGTCCTGATATTCGTGGAGAAAATCAATGACTTTATCTACTATAGCATCATCCCAGTAATCTCCAATATTTGAAAACTTCGGCTCCACCTTTGTGCCAATGTTCACTTGTCTAGTCTTCAATGGCACGGTGATGTCTGGATTCTCTATCTGCGGTCCCTCAAGTTCACGGTGGCCTTCGGCCTCTGGGATGTTAATATTCCTTCGATTCTTATCATCTTCTTCAGCGGTCACATTATAGCACTCCAACGCATAGTGCAACTGGGTGCTCCAATCTGGTTGAATCAATTCTAAGGAATCCTGCGGTATTCTGAAGATTACTGCCTTAACCTCCTGCAGCACTTTGTCGATGCTTTTGAACCCATCCTCAAAGCTGAAGGCCATAAAAAATACTTCTCTCAGGATGTCCCATTTTGCGGTACATGGTTGAGCTCTGTTTCTAGGTACCAATTCATAGGAATGATGTCCAAAGTGTGATAGAAAATATGCACCCACTCTGGTTTTGGCTCCGTTCCATAAACCTTAGTCCCTTTTGCTAAATGATCGCATGGATCATTTCTCCCATCGTATTTTTTAGTTAGCCAAACTTTTGGGTGACCAAAGTGCAATCTCATCATTCTTATGTACTAACATCATTCATCAAAATTGTCTTTATGTGTACCCCACCACTGTGCAGGTGTATCACGCAGTGCCAAATCCAACGCTTGGGAGTGATGCTTTTTAGGAACTTCCCTTTCAAATGCATCTAGAAATTTATCTACGCCAGTCAAACAATCATAATAAGGTAAATTTATTACCTCTGATGACACAAAATGCAATGATTTAGTCATCATGTTACAACGCAGCGTAGATTCTTCGTGTAATCTATTTTGCTAGTGCTCCAATTCTTCATCTGAATCTGATGTACATGAGCTTTTGTGGTCCCATGCGATTTGTCCATCGGCGGTTGGATTAACCCAATCTTGTTCTCGTGCTATTATTTTATAGATCTAGTCCAAATCATCATTGCTTTCCTCAGAGTCATGGACTGGTTCAGTATAGCATGTCCCTTCTACAGGGTCCAATGGTACTACTATGCAGAGGGATTTCCTTTCAAACATCATCATTTGCTTCTTCAAATTGATTACCTCGTTCATGTCGATAGCCCAATCAATTCCCAGGAGCGCGGGGTATGGATAGCTATCATCAACAATCTCAATCACTTCAAAATCATCCAACACGCTTGCACCTTCTATATCTACAGTCACTCCATGCAATATGCCCATAAGGATAATCTTTTGTTGATTTTCCATTCTCAATTGAATCAGAGACCACTGCAACGTAGGTCTCCCCATTCTTTCCCATGTCTGTTTAGGTAAACATTCACATCCCACCCCAGAGCCAAAATAACTTGATCCATCTTGTACTCTTCTATTTTCGCGGTAAGCCTCATCTTGCACCCTATTCTTGTCTTGTGTTTTCCTATCTTTTTGACTGCATAGTGTCTTTCAGGAGAACCTTCCTTACCAGCACACTTATTTATCATTTCTTGTAGCCCTTTCACGTCCTTGCTATCATGTAGTAGCTTCATACAAGTCTCCAAGAAAGTGGTGAACATGGACGGGTCAACTTCTTCAGATAGCTTGTCCTGACTTCCTAAGGTAGAGGCCTCAGTGATGCTTTCCTTTGCCTCCATGAATGTTTCCTTCATGCGCTCTAGATCAAATCCATCCTCCTTTTCTAGAGCCTCGTGAACCCACTCAATTTCTTTATATTGCTTTCCTTTATCATCACCAGTCATCATTCTGCTTCACAACACAATATCCACATTGGGATCCTCTTCATGGGGCTCAGCCCTCATCATCTATAGATTCTGGGTAGGTTATTGAGGCTGTAGCTTCTTCTCCTACATCTTAGCTATCAGTATAGGGAATTCTTCTATCATGTGGTTAAACTGAGTGCATTATCAACATGACAGTCATGTTTGGCTTGTACACTCCCACGCGTAGTGTCCTGGCACTCCGCAATTGTAGAAAATAATTTTTCCTCAACCTCTACCAGTTCCTCCTCCTCCTTAGCCTCATTTACGCCCTTGATATCTACCATGTGTTCCCTTAGTGCCTTGATCTGGAGGCCAATTTTCTGTTTGCATTCGATACGTGGGTGTTCTTTCCATCATCAATTCATAGCTACGACAGTTACGCTCATTGTGGCCCATTGATTTACAGAAATTACAGAATAATTGCTGCGACGTCTGTATGAATTTTTGCAGCAAGTGACAATTATTCATTAAATGATTTCCAGCTACCTGACAGATAACGCACCATAGCGTGGGCCCTGTACTTGGTCTCATGGCAGCCTCCTGTCTTAGGGGCATTGGTCCTCCCCCTATAATATAATTCACAAAAATAGGGCAGTGATCTTTATCATGCCCCTGGCTTTTACATTTTAGGCACCAAACTTCTTCGCGCACCTCCAACTGAGCAGCTTTTTCCTTCTTCAAGCTCTACAACTCCAAGCAGAGGTTCTGCAACTCCGCATGAATCTGCTGAACTCCTAAAGCAGTGTCCTAGATAAGTGTTTCATGTAATCTCATCACAATTTCCAGGGCTTTTGCCTAGATCCCTATCTTTTGCTGCGATAAATCAACCCTTAGGTGGGGCAAAAGCGAGGCTACAAACCATTCGTGATGTTGACTATCCGTGAGATTCATGTTAGCTTCATGGATCTAGCACTTCAATCTTTGATCTAGCTCCCAAGGTGTTTCGCCAGGCCTCATCATAATTTCCTTGAATCTAAAGACTGATCGTGATTCAGATTTGGGCCTACCGAATTCCTTATGCTGAGTAGTTTGAGTGTCTGCTAACAATGCCAATGGGTTATCGATGCAGTACTTAATGTACCATGTCAACACGTGATCTTGTAAAGCAGTAAACAACTATGCCTTCTTTATATGGTCATCTGTAATATTATGTGTTGTCCATACAGCCTTTGCAATGAACCAAAACTGATCTAGGTCCTCACTTCCTAAGCCCTTGAAAATGGGAAACTTCATGGTATTCAACATATTGAACAGTAGCAGAGGTGGTGGTGGTGTGGGTGAAGGTGTATGTTGTGGAGGTTAAGGTGGAAGTGGTGTGGGTGGATGAGGTATTTGCAGAAAACCCTGCTTTATCAATTGTACAGTGCTTAATCGTCACTCAAAGGAGGCTCTATCAATGGACTGTATTCAGGACTCACTCTTTCCTAATTTCTGAAGATTCGTCCACTTTACGTAGATACAAACATCAAGGCAGTGGCATAACCTGCTTTTCACACAAAATAATTTTAATCCAATTATTCAAAGATTTCAAATACTTACCTCGCAGTCCTTTGAAAAAGCGCCGCTCTACTTCACTATATCTAACTGAGGTATTGACCATGAATTCTGTCACAAATCCTCTTATGACTCAATCAAGCCAGTGATTGACAACACATGCGATCCTATATTTAGAAGCTTCCAACCTTTGCACTAGCTCCGGGGTCCACACAATTGAACTGTCAAGCCTCCACCTTCCTTGGTTGTCTCCCAATTTAGTGTTCCACTCATATAGTTCGATTAGGAAGGTGCAAAAGAATATTTCATGTATGTCTGTGTATAGATACCTGTCCAACCATTGTTCTTTTGTCAAGCGTGGATTTCTGTTCTTTTGCGCTGTGAATTCATGGATATTTCTATCCAACCACTTCTTAATTTCTTTCTTTGTTGGATTATAGTGATGTGAAATCACACATCTCTTTATGCAGATCTCAGTCCCAACAACGGAACCATTTGTTGACTTAGTGGGTCTTAACCCAGGTTCAAAGTTAGTTGCAACAAACAAATCCCTACACTATTGGCCCTTTCAGCATCAATCTGTGGAGCGCAGATTGAAGTCTCACCCGAATTAGTATGGGGGATGCTAGAACCAAGTTTCCGCACCCATATATCAACGTGATGTCGTTTTATGCCCTAAATCTACCTTCACGTAGATCGATAAGCCTTTATGTCTTATCAATATGACTCCCTTTAATCAGCCTCTAGACCTCCGTGAAGGTCTACGACTGTCTTTCAGGGACCTTGAACATACTAATCAGTTACTTGTGCATATCAGAGATTAATATTAACCCAGTAATTACTAAGATCAGCCTAAGTGCTCGATAACTTTAACATACAACAAGATAATCTTCGCGTAAACAATTAACATCAATTGCATTCATATAACAATATAAATCATGTAAATTCGCACATCAATACATCATTATTTCATAAACCCATCATAACATAAAGTGCATTGATATAAAACAAAAGTAAGAGATAACATGGGTATTTCTATAACAATATTCTTTATTAATATTCAATTGAGCTTACAGACTCAAGACTTCCCTACGCACTCAGCTGCAAGGGTCCGCGCACTCAGTTGCAGACCCTACTATAGGCCTCTGCGCACACAACGGCAAAGCCTTTCCCCTACTCTTCTCCACTAACTCTGTAGACTTCTCCCATAGACAAATTTCGTTCCTTGCCTTAGACATTCTAAGACACACTTATTTATACAATCCCATGGTTCGCAGACCATGGGTAGGTCCTCAAAAGGCCGACTCAACTTACATAAAGAAGTGTAAAACCCTTTATGATTCTTTAACTAACTATGCACTTCACGACCACCATTTTCGGAGACTTTACATCTTTATACAACAAAACTTGGGCTTTTGCCCTAAAATTAACCCTAAGGGACCCCATCCCAACATTCATCAGCCTCATATGTTTATCTTTGCCTTTGCTTGTGTGATAAAACAAGCTTCAATTTGGGAACAAAAATAAACATTTTGAAAATGCCTTTATTTGTTCTAATTCTCAAGAAATATGAGACCATCCAAGTAGCCATTCGAATGATCATGTCTTCCTTTTCTTGTCCAACGTGATTTTTGAACCAAAGTAGATTGTTACATTGACTAAATTAAATACCTCGTTCACCCAATATATTCACTAATGAACTCAAATCCTTTCCTTTGAATTTAATACACATATGGCTTAATCGCACAAATGTTAATGGAATCACACTAACTAAGTCGATGATATGCTTAAAATCAATCAAAAATGAACCAGAGCCCCACCAAATGGGATCATTTTCAAATATGTCCCTTGATCCAAAACTCTCTCTATCAAGTTATGCATCTATATAATCGGGGTCAACAAAGCAGATGCAACTAACTCAAAGTCTGGATTTCCATGTGCATTGCAATGAACATTGCTAACCATTCCAAAGATACTACAAATACTTGTTTCTTAGTTATCAACAGAAATATTATGAGATATGTTGAATTGATGAGTGCTAGATAAAGATATTAAAGAAACGAACCATCTCTAAGCTGGCGAGAAGTCGATATAATAATTTGTAGTAACTTCTAGTACATCAATCTATTGAATGCTTAATCTAGTATTTCATTTACTAGCAACATTGTTGGTATGCAATAGATGATGATTATGGAGGAGACATATGTCCCAAAATTCCTCCATTCCTTATGTTGGCACCTGCGCTTCCAACTCTATTCTATTAGGTTTGGAATCTATATCTTGAAAAAATTACTTCAATGATGATGGACCATGTGTAATTTCCACCTTTGCTAATGTCCCTCGCTAAGCTATCCATCGAGCGAACCACAAGAACAACACTGAGATAACCATCATGAATACTACATAGTAGTGCCTTTGGTATATTTATCATTGTATCATGTCATGAATCATAGTTTCTAATATTTGTTCATATTTCATCCTTTGGAAGTTCCATTGACGTATGGATCATGGAAAATTTTAGGGGCTAATATTCTCAAGTGGGCTAATTTTCCATGAGTTTTCCAAAAAACGATTTGCCAATTTCCATTTTTTATAAAAATGATTCACCCAAATTTTACAATATAAAATTATTTTACCTTAAAAATCGCTAACATTATATAGAGAGTATATATAAAATATTATTAAATTTGAATAATTTTACAAATACATCAATAAAGTTTTTATAGTTTTCATATTAGGGACTAGTGAGATTCACCAATGTTTTAAAACTTCAAGATAATTTTCCATCCTTAAAATTTTGCTTGGCATGGAGACTTGCAATAGCCAAATCTATGTTAGGAGTTTTATTTTTCGTTTAATTCCCCCAAATTAAATTATCGATTGAGGTTCGTAAACTTTGAGTTACATTGCTTTTCGATTCAACTTCTAAATAGTTTAATACAGAATGGAGTACGAAACTTTTAATCTCTACTTTCCATAAGATGAAGTGAAGAAACCTATTATCCTATAGTTAAATCTTTGTTCTATCAAAACTTTAATTATTATTCTACTTTAACCCTGATCTATCTAACTCAAGAACTTACTTCAAAAATGAATCAAGCAAACATCCTAATTTAAAATCATTGCACAAATTCCCTGAAGATTATTGTACAACATACACGTTTTGTAACTAACAATACAAATCATTGTTATAAGAAATATAAATTTCTGCATAAATAGTTCAAACCACTGTGCAAATAAAACAAACCACTGCACGGCCATACTAATCATTGTTCCACATGACCAATCTTCATTCATTCAAGACTAATTCCCTTCACCATTTAAGCAATATTAATCACAACTCAAGCAATATGAATCACTAACCTCGTTCCAAGAAAATTTAATCCTAATTCAAGAAAAACTAAGTTTCAATCCAAGTAAAACTTAATTTCAATCCTCGAGATATACAAGAAAAACTAAAGAACTAACTCGTTGATCCTATCTAGCTCAGACATTTACTTCTAAAGAACCTCAAAAGAAATGAAAAGACAATTTAAATCAATGTGCTCATGCTTTAACACACTCATATTTGAGACTCTTCAAAGATCAACGCTTATATTATAACTCGAAATCGTTCCAAATAAACTCATAAAGTCTATCCTACAAAAGCATCCTTTATAAAAAGAGTGGCAACCTATATTCTCAACACAATTTCACTACAATTACATGGAATTTCGATATGCTATAACACTTAATCAAAGAATATTCATTAATGAATAATGTTTTTTATGCATGTTTCTGAATACTTCCTCATAAAACACAATGTTCAAGAACCCTGTGTTGTTGATAAATGAGAATAATCAATATGAAAAGACTATATTTAATTGGACAAATAGGTTAAGGTCACAGTGCAATTGCCCTTTTTAGAATTCGTTGAGATTGGAAAAAAAATCATTTTAAGTATTCTGAACCAAAGAAGTATGATGAAGGGATCATTCAGATATAAGAAACATTAAGCAACATTGTTCCTCTATTCACAAGACTTAAGAGAATATACTCTTCCAGATCCCAGGCAACCAAGACAAGTAATTTAAGTACATAATCAGTAAATCCAGTATCTATTGGAAAACAACTCTTAAAATGAAATATGATTTTTCAATCTCAAAAACGCACCTCCTACGATCTATATCAATTATAGGAGTTGTTTCAAGGTGGTGGTGGGCCCTTTCCACTTCCCCAAGTAAGTCTTAAACTAACTCAATAACTTAGGAATCAAAAATCATAACACTTATAGGAAATAAAGTCTGGAACCAAAATTATATTAAGATTAAATAGATCATAAATTCAGAAAAGAAATATGTCAGTCGCCAATGTATTCTAAGCATATAACTCTTACAAAAACTAATGCATATGCTACTTTTAGCTAACTAAATACAAAAATCGTCAGGTTTTATATAGAGTTCAGCCGATGATAAAACAATTGCAACTAACTAACAGAGAAAAGTAAACACATAATGTCATGGCTAAGTTAGGTTGTATGAAATCTCGTAAACATCTTCAGAAGGATCATATTTGAGTTGGTCTCGATCTTAGTACGAACAATTAAATCGACTCCCCTTTGAGCACAAAGAGACCTATTTCTAGAATGCCTAAGATTTGACTGGATGTCACTGCCAATTAGAGTACAGAATGGGATACAAAAATTAGGTACAGAATAGTGAGTCCACATATGGTTGTCTGCTGCGTTGTCAAGCAATATGTTGCACCGTATGTTGGGTTCCTGCTAACCTGTCCACATGTCTTCATATGTCTGCGAGTCCTTGTAAAAGTTAGTCAAAATAACCCAAGAGTTACAGATTCATTATTACTCACTTAAAATAATCAAAGATAAACGAAAATAGATTTAAGTAACACATCTTACCTCCATTCAGAAAATAGTGTGGTTTAGTCTAAGTAGTGGTATTATGGTAAAAAGAAGGGTAAAATAAAGTAAATTTTGGTAACAACAAGAGAATAAGATAGGTGTAGGAGGTACAAAAGTAGAGACCAACATCCCTCCATGCCTAAGGGGATGCATGTCCTCATGCAACTGTCTTTCTCTATTCTATCCAGTCATAAAAAAAATAGGGCATCCTTGATCCAAGTCAATATTGGTGGCCACCCGCCAAGTCCACTTGGACCCCCACCATTGTTTCTTTCAGCTTTTTAGTTTCCTTAATTGTAGCACAGTTTTCTATTTTTAGAAGTTTTTTGGGTCCTGAACCTTCGGAGCCATTTTGAGGCCCTAAACGAAGTTTTTGGGAAACCTGGGAGCAACATGGGTCCATGGCCTGATGTTTCTCTTCCTAAAGTAGTAGTTCTCGGATAGATCTTTCTAACGAGATATTGTGTGCGTCAAACAAAGATCATATGCCAAAGTTATGACGCCAGGAATTTGATGTACCAATTTACCCAAACGGGGCCCACAGTTTGCGTTTCATCTTCTAGGGTTAGGTTTTTGGATGTTTATGGTTTTCCATTGTTTCTCAACAATAAATTGGCCTTCGAGCATCATTCTAACATAGTTCAGAGGCATGTAGCCACCACATCTCTTCTCGGAGACAAGCTATCATCGCCCTAGCTAGTTTATTTCCATTTCTGTTTGTAAGCATATTTTAGTATTTTAGAGTAATGAAATGAAGTATTATTTTTGTTGCATCTCTATATGTATGGTTATATCTATAATTTGTTTCGATCTTGTTTAAATCTGGATCAGTGGTATCAGAGCGGTCTACTCTTTCTCTGTCTTTCTTTGCATGTCCCCAACGAGGTCGGGATATAAGGAATTAGGGCTTGAATTGGTCGAACCTTTGCAAGACTAGCCTCGAAAATCCTGACGGCCTCCTATGGAGGATGAAAAGAAAGATGAGGGGGCAGGAGATCTTATCAAAATCTTGCTCGAAGAGGCTCTCGAGTGATAAAGGAACATTATGATGGACAACTTTGCCCAGATCCTTCAACGACTACCCAGGGGTGACACATCTACTTCCAGCAGCTACTCTGGAAGCGCCACACCCTTTAAGGTACAAGTTAACTTTGAAATTCCCATATTTGAGGGTTAGATAGATGTAGACGTCATAGATAAATGGTTAAATATGCTAGAAGGGTATTTTTCTGTTCATGATTTTTTCAGTCGGGAAAATATTACTTTTGCTCTTCTCAAAGCTTCCCCCCATGTCAAGGACTAGTGGGAAACCTACTGTGAGTAGAAGGATGAAAGTAAAGCCTCACTATTTTCAATCGCACCCACTTGGAATTCATTCCAGACTGCCATCAAGGAGCAGTACTGCCCTGTCAAAAGGTATGAGGATCAATACATAAAGTGGACCACGCTGCGGTAGGGAAGGGACCAAGACGTGCCAGAGTTTACCAATAGTTTCCATACCCTTCGCACAAAGTTGGGTATCAAGGATTTGGAGCAGCATTTGGTACTAAAATACCATGGCCACCTGCACAGGTTTATCCAGGAAGAAATAGAATTCTTGAACATCTCGTCACTCGGCACAGCATACCGATATGCCATCAAGATCGAGAAAAAGTTTAAACAAAAGAAGCAAGACTTTGGATTTGCGAATCTGAAGCAAGGGAAAGGTGCCCCCAAACCATAGAACAAAGGAAAAAGCCAAGGCAGGGCAGCCCAAGACAACCCGCCAAAGTTGCAAGAAAAGAACAATGCCACGAAGCCGAAAAAGGACACGGGAAAGTGGTGTAAGTTCCATAAGGGCTCCACCCACAACACAATTGAGTGTTGGGCCAAGTAGTCACTGGTGACCGAGCTAAAGGTTTTAGAATCAAATGTATGTTCCAACTTTGAGTCATAAACTGACAAGGGGATTGACAAAGGGAAGAAGATTATTGATGCGAAGCCCAATGCCACCGTTGCCACCATGAAGATCCAGAAGGAGGAACCCGAAGATCCATAGGAGGAGAAGTGTCTCTTCCAGTCCCAGATGTGGGTAAAGGGTTCCCTGCTACAGTTCATTGTCGACAGTAGGAGCCAAAATAACCTCATTTCGGAATAGGTCATGAAGCGGCTGGGCTTATCGACCACAGCACATCCACAACCGTAAACCATCGGGTGGCTTCACCAAGGATGGGATCTTCACATGAGCCAGCAATGTCGCCTTCCATTCAACATCAAGCCCTTCACGGATGAGGTATTGTGTGACGTTTCTCCCCTTGATGTTTGTGATGGATTATTAGGACAACCATACTTGTGGAAGCGACATGCTATGTATGAGTCAAGGCCCCGTGTTGTTATTGTTACTTTGGGAAATAAGTTGTACAGGATACCAGAGGTAGCACCACCTACCTCCATCTCTTTGGTTACTACAAAACAATGTAGTAAGCTCATTTCCAAAAATGGGAAATTTGTTTTCTTGATGATATGCCCTCAAGGAAAGAAGAATATGGTAGCCACGACCTCTAGACAGGGCCCCTCCGCATGACAACTATAGATGGACAAGGTCATGGAGGAGTACAAGGACATCTTCACCTCCCTTACAGGGGTTCCTCTGCACTGTCAGGTCAAGCACTCCATCGATCTGAACGTAGGTGCACCACTGCCTAATGGACTAATCTATCAAGGCTCCGTTTTGGAGAACGATGAAATCAAGAGGAAGATTCAGGAGCTGCTATAGAAAGGTCACATCCGTCCGAGTTCATCGCCTTGTGAGAGCCCGATCGTGTTGTTATAAAAGAAGGATGGGACTTGGAGACTTTGTATTGACTATCAAGCGGTGAGCAAGATCACTGTCTGTAATAGGTACCTGAACCCATGGATTGATGACCTCCTGGACCAACTAAAGGTGGAAAAATATTTCAGCAAGATCGATTTGAAGTCAGGATATCACCAAGTACCAATCGAACCCTCTGATGTGTGGAAGACTGCCTTCAAAGCCAAGGAGGGCCTTTTCGAATGGTTGGTTATGCCTTTTGGATTGACGAATGCTCCTGCAACCTTCATGAGGCCAATGGATGGCATCTTGCAGCCATTCACCAACTCATTTGTAGTGGTATACTTGGATGACATCCTGATCTTTAGTCAGAGTTGGGAAGAGCACCTCCACCACATCTGACAGGTCCTCCAAACACTGTGACAACACAAGTTACATACCAATTTGGGAAAATTCACTTTTGGCATGACCTAGGTTTATTATTTGGGATACATTATTGATGAACGGGGGGTGCATGTGGATCTAGCCAAGATTCAAGTCATTCGGGATAGGCCATCTCCAACCACTCTGATAGAGCTCCGCAGCTTTCTAGATCTTGCCAACTTCTACCGTAGGTTTGTGTTGGGATTTTCTCATATCACTTGGCCCTTGAGTCAAGTCACCAAGGGAGGAGCGAAAGAAAATTTATTTTGGTCTGAATCTTAATAAAAGGCATTCACAGAGTTGAAAGATCACCTCTGCTCAGCACCAGTGCTTGCATTAGCAGACTTGCAACAACCATTTGAGGTCGAGACAGATTCCTATGACTATGCTATTGGGGCAGTCCTTACGTAACACGGGCATCCAGTGGCATATCACAGTGAGAAACTTTTAGAAACAGTCCAGAAGTATCCCACTTATGACAAAGAGATGTATTCCATTTTGCAGGCCTGCCGACAATGGAAGCATTACATTTTGGGGAAGGAAACGGTCATCCACATAGACCACCAACCCCTACAATTCATACAGACCCAAGCGAAATTACAGAATGATTGCCATCAGAGGTGGTCCACATACATGCAATAGTTCCATTTGAATATCAAGTATAAGAAGGGCATCGCCAATAATGTTGCAGATTACCTTAGTCAACCACCGATCATGGCGTTAACCACCATGCTCAACTCTTGTGGGCACGAGACTTATGATTGGCCACTTCTCTACAAAAGTGACCCAGAATTTGGCCACACATGCCAGACACTCTTGGAGGGTCAGCATGTTCTAGATTTTCACCTCCAGGATGCCCTATTATGCCACCTGGGTCACCTTTGTGTTCCTTCAAGTGATCATGCCAATTTTATTTGGGAAGCACACTACATTCAAGCTGATGGGCGTTTTAGGGTCGAGAAAACGGTGGTATTACTACATAAATATTTTTATTGACCGAATCTTCGACAGGATGTCGGGAAGTACATCAGATCATGCACTTCCTGTGCCATTTCCAAACCGACCATCAAGAAGCAAGGCCTCTATACCACACTGCCTACCCCTAGTCGACCTTGGGAATACATCTCCATGGATTACATGTTGGGCCTTCCTTCTACTAAGCATGGAAACGACTGTGTTTTTGTGGTCATCGATAGGTTCTCGAAGATGGCCATTTTGGCAGTCTGCAAGAAGAATATCACAATACAAGACACTGGTAAACTCTTCTTTGAACGAGTGTGGGTACACTTTGGGATCCCACAGTCTATTATCTGAGATCGGGACAACATGTTCCTTAGTACATTTTGGTCCAGTCTCTGGTCGATGCTAGACACCAAACTCACTAAGTCCACAACCTTCCATCCTCAAACTGATGGCCAGACAGAGATTGTCAACAGGATGATCGTACACATTCTGCGCATGTACAACTGAAAGAATCCATGCACATGAGATGAGAGCCTCCCCTATGTTCAGCACAGCTACAACCGAGCTCTCCATAGCTCGACTAGCCACATCCCTTTTCAGGTGGGCTTGGGATTCCAGCCATTATGTCCCATTGATGTGGCCATGCCATTTGCAGCTACTCACGTAGATTCGGCTCATGTCCAGTCTGAAACAGATAAGGAAAACAAATTCATTGAGCACATCCAACATATTCTCCCACAGGTCCACGACATTTTGGAGAAATCAAATGGCAAGTACAAGCAGCGACATGATCAACATCGGGTGCCACACAAGTTTTAGGTGGGCAACAAAGACTGGTTGCATTTGCAAAAGGAACGCCTTACCGGAGCCTATTGTAAACTCAGACCACTCTGATATGGTCCTTACACCATTACCAAGGCTGTGGGAGACAATGCATTTGAGCTCAGCATTCCCCCATTCCTTGGCCTGCACCCAGTGTTCAATTTGGACCACTTTCGGCCATACTTTCCACCATTACTAGACACATCTGACATTGCAGAACAGCTCACACCCACATAGTTAAATCCAGATTGCATGGAACAAGCTGCAACTAATCGAATCATGGACACACAGATCAAGCACACTTTCTAGCAGAATATCCAACTGTATCGAGTTGTCAAAGCAGGCCAGCTCCTTCACAAGGGCAAGTGGCTCACTAGGGACCAAGTTCAGCAAAAGCTTTCTCATCTCATGGAGGAATTCAACGCAATGGGTACCATTGCTTCCTAAGGGGGGAGGAATGATCTAGGTGGATATTGGTGGCCACCTGCCAAGTCCACTTGGACCCCCACCATTGTTTCTTTTAGCTTTTCAGTTTCCTTAATTGTAGCACAGTTTACTATTTTTAGCTATTTTTCGGGTCTTAAACTTTTGGAGCTGTTTTGAGGCCCTAAATGATGTTTTTTGGGAAACCTGGGAGCAACATGGGTCCATGGCCTGATGTTTCTCTTCCCAAAGTTGTAGTTCTCAGATGGATCTTTATAACAAGATATTGTGCACGTCAAATGAAGATCGTATGCCAAAGTTACGAACCCAGGAAGTTGATGTACTAATTTACCCAAATGGGGCCCACAGTTTGGCGTTTCATCTTATAGGGTTAGGTTTTTGGATGTTTAGGGTTTTCCATTATTTCTCAACAATAAATAGGCCTTCAAGCCTCATTGTAACACAGTTCAGAGGCATGTAGCCGCCACATCTCTTCTCAGAGATAAGCTACCATTGCCCTAGCTAGTTTATTTCCATTTCTATGTGTAAGCATATTTTAGTATTTTAGAGTAATGAAATGAAGTATTATATCTATTGCATCTCTATATGTATGGTTATATCTCTAATTTTTGTGTTCCTATTTAAATCCCAATCAATCCTAGGCTTCATATTCCTGTTGCTTTGACCAAAAACTCAAGACCATGGTTGTATTTCATGAATGTCTTCTGAAAATGCAGAGATTGTTTTTAAGCATTAGGCTTCCCAATAGGCCTCAAATGCTTCAACTTCCAATCAATCAGATGTTTATTTATCAAAACTGGTGAATCATTTTTAGATATCAAGGATAGATTTGTGTCCTGATACTTTTCATTCAACGACCGCACATAGCAAAACAGGGTTTTGTATTTATGAACCCTACCTTTCAACTTCACATTTTTCTGTTGCAATTTAGCCACTAGTAACTGCATGTCCTCTTCATTTTAGTATGAGTAATTTTCAACCAGCATTGTTTGTTGTTGAGAGTTACTTCCACCATGAGTTGACTCAACAATTGTGTTTCTCTTTCTAGTCTTATGTACTTATTTCTTCTTGTTTTGACCCTTCAAGGATAGGTTCTAAGGCAGTGAGCTACTCAGTAGGTATTGAGTGTTATCTTTTGGATCACCTCCCTCAGATAGAGGATCCCCTGATTTATTATTCACCCAAGAAGGGTTTTCAGCCTCTTGTTCTGGAGAATAAAAAATGGTAACAATCCACTGATTGTGGGTACTGGAAATAGGTGGTCCCTGTTTAGACATGCTTATTGTATGTCATCAACTCTGTGAAGAAGTCAAATCCTCTACTGATTTTCATACGGGTGTGGAAGGTACAGATGTCACCTCATGTTCCCCTTGAAAGAGTCTCCTTTTTCTTTTATTAAGGCTAACATTACTCTTCTCATATTGTTGTTCTACTGGTGCGAAAACCGATTCCACAACCCCTATTGAAGGCTTTTTCTTCTTGCGCGACCAAGGTTCCTCAACTAGCACTTCCTTGTGGCCAGGTTCTCATTTTTGTACCTTACACTTTTTACAATTTTTCCTTTTCGATACTAGGGCTACTTTTTTTGTAGAAGTTTTGGGGTCACAGTGGGGTTTGCCGATTTATTTGAGGTTTTTTTCCAAAAAAGTCTTTCTCGTTGTAGACACAGGCACTTCTACAGGTCTCTGACCCTGTTTAGAGCTAGAACCTATTGAAGTCTCAACTCCAGGGCTTAAATTCTTGGACAAGGGATTAATGAGTCTCTATCTTCCTTTCACTTGGGTTTCTTCCCCTAGAAAAATTTCCACTAGAAAATCTTCCCAAGATTTTTTTCATTTACTCAACTCAGCAACTACCAACATTTTAATAATACTATTATGGCACACATTGGTTTCAATATTTTTAACATCCGATTGAAGTCCCTTAGAAACCTTATACAAAATCTTCTGCAAGAAGAAAGGAAAATTGACTCCTCAGTCTTCTAAAAAATGTAAAAGAAATCTGACATGATAAAGGAAAACTACAACATACCTACCTTCACAAGTAACAAATATTTGTAGCGTCGTGACAAGTGGATACCATTTTTCCTCTAGGAAGTTGCACAAAACCCCTTTTTACTAGTTCATAGATTTGTAAACCAGTTTAAGAAACTTGGCACAATCAGTTGGGTCAAGTGGTTCCCCTTTGAAGAATTTCTCGCCATATAACATTAACTCTATCACTCGATTGATGGATTCTTCGGTGACCTTGAATATCAAATTCCCAATCTCTGCGAATTCCCCATTGAAACTCTGTGAAAATTCTAAGGCTACCTTATCATTGTAACCCTTCAATTTCCAAAGGAAACTCATCTAACCTTTCTCTTCAAATAATTCCTTACAACTAGTGTATTGTGGGATTTTTAAAATTGAACAAAGGTAGGTTCATGATGATCAACCCCCATGCCTAAGTGGAAGAAATACTGAAATTTACAGAAAAATTAGAGGGTTTGTACATTGTCTTCCTTATAAATCTTAGAACTGAGATGAATAATTATCATACTCGCGCTCTTGGCTTTAAATTAATTTAGAAATTGGTGCTTGTAAAATTTGAATGACAATATGCATGAGTGATGGAAATGATGAGTCAGTGTTTGACATGTGGGCGTATGGGGCAAACTAAAGGAAGGGGGTAGTGGGGTAGGATGGAAATTCTAATGGAGGTAGGGATTGGCTGGGGTAATGATGAATTTATGATCAACTAGTTGTGGTAATAATGAATTGGTGATCGACATGTAAACCGCACAAATAAAAATGAAAGAAAAAAGAAATGTGGATAGGACAACAATTCGAATGCGAAAGAATGGATAAATCATAACAATTAATGGAGGTAGACTATTACTATCCTATTATTCATACAATTCAATATAGTCTAAATAAATAAAAATGTTTCCATTCCTTGGTTTGGCTTTTATTGATATTCCAAAACCCAAGAGTAATGATGACAATACCACTTTGATCTTTGGTGACGCATAATCTTCATGACTCAGTCCATGATGATAAATTAATTAACAATACTATAGACATTTCAAAATATTTATAATTTACCATCCTTACTAATTTTGGTGTTTATAGGCAAAACTACTCTTTGTGCATTTCTTATGTACTTAATTATGAATTCTAGTGAAAAACCATTCAGTATCCACGCTCGAATCCTCATAATACCAATTTTAAGTACAAAATCTCTTAATTGAACTAAAAAATAACAATGTTCTTCTTGAGTATCTCATGTAGCCTTGCTAAAAACTTTGGCTTTTGGTTACTACACATAATATGGATCATCATTCCATGGATTTTAACTAGACCTGGAATGATTACTTTCTGGGGCATTTCATTTTTAGAGAGTTTGAAATGCACAAAAGAAGACTTCAGAGGGCTTCTTTTTTGTACTTATTTTGCTAAGCCCGGAAAATAATAATTTTGTACTCAGTAGATCCCTAGCTACTACTATCTCATAGATTTATTGAGCCTAAGTTAGCCACTGCTCGGGGTATTCCTCTTTAGAGAGTCTGAAAAACCCAAAGTAGACTCCAAGGGGGTTTCTTTTCCGTACTTATTCTGCTCAGCCCAGAAAATAATAATTTTGTACTCAACAGATTCCTAACTACCACTATTCCATAATATTTATGAGCCTGGATTAGTCCTTTCTTGGAACATTCACTTTTTGGGAGTCTGAAACGTTCAAAGAGGTCTCCAAATGATCCTTTTCCATAAGTAATCTATCAAGTCTGGCTAAAGGAATAAACTTACCCTTGACATATTTCCCCTTTATTCTATGTGAGTTGCGGGGAAAAAAAATGGTGAGCTCACTGTTATTTTATACTATGTACATAAATATAAATATACTTATATAAAGAAAATTAGTTTCAAGAACCAACAGGAGCTGAATCCTTCTCTTGAACCAACTCCATTTATAGATCTCACATTACCTCCTGCAAAAGTTCTTAGCGACAAAGCGGTCGGTGGTATATCTTCAATATATGGCCATTCACCACAAACGTGGTCTGATCAGCATCAATAGTTTTTATTCTAACAAAATAATTATCAAAGATTTATTCCACTTCATAAGGTCCCAACCACCTGGTCGAAAATTTCCCTTTCAAGTGTTTAAATTTAGTATCATATAACAATTCCCAATCTCCTGGTTGAAAGAGCTTCATCTCAATGTACTTGTCATGCCACTGAGATCTATGATCTTGTACTAACATAGTCCATTGAAATGCATCTTGTTTGATTTTGTCAAACTTGTTCAATTGAAATAACCTTTGCTCCTGGGATTCATTCAGATTCATGCCCAATTGAGTAGTTGCCTGAAATGTTTTTACATGAAACCTAATGGGAAGTAGTATCTATTTCCCATATACTAAATCGTAAGGAGTGTGTCCTATCACATTCGTCCAAATTATTCGGTAAGCCCATAATGCCTCGGTTAGCTTGTCAGTCCAGTCACAATGGTGAAGCTAAACTATCTTGGTGAGGATAGATTCCAAGACTTTATAGGTGGATTCGACCTGTCTGTTTTCTTGAGGGTGGTATGGAGTAGACTTTCGATGTTTGATATGATATTTCTCAATAATAGCCTTCACTAGTTTAGATGTAAATTGTGTTCCCTGATCGGTACCAATCTCTTTAGGTACCCCAAATCGAGTGAAGATGTCCACAAAAAGGAAATCTACCGCAACTTTCTCAAAAGAAGAATATAAAGCCTTGGCTTCTACCCACTTTGTCACATAACCAATACAAACCAATATGTACCTCTTCTTCTTGGACATGGGAGAGATGGGTCCTACAAAATCCAAAGCCCATTTCTAAAAAGGTGTTGGGTTGTGTTATATTCTTTCCATGACTAGCCCACGTAGTTAACTTGGGGGTTAGAGGGGGGGCAGAGCCCCCCCTTTGTTGCGCTGATTGCGTAGCAGGGGGGTCACAAGGACTTTGAGGGGTGCAGGTAAACCCCCTCTATGGGGTTCGAGGTAGCGCCCCATAAAATTTTGTTTTTTGGACCCTATATTAGGTTGGACAGACCTACCTATGGTTTTGTGCATGATTTTCGCACATGGTTTTGGACGTGATGGTTTTCAGTCCATGGTTTTGGACACGATGGTTTTCGATCCATGGTATTGGATGCTTTGACATGTATAAATATGTATTGTAACATTGAAAGGAACAAAATGAAAAATCAAGCTAGTAGTCCTGGTTTTGGGATCCAGGGGAAACTCTCTGTGTATATGTGTTTTATCTGTTATGCTCTCACATTGTTTATTTTATGTTGTTAGAATTGATATACAGGTAATTTCTGTATAGGGTTAAAACCTACATTTGGTATCGAAGCTGTTTTGGCTTCAAGGGGACGCCTTTGTTGCTGAGGGGTTTTGCTCGGGCTTGTGGTAGACCCTATTCAGTGGGAGATCTGTGAGATCAATTCTAGTGGTGAAATAAGATGGCGAGTAGTGGAAAGATAGAGATCAAGAAATTTAATGGTTAGAGTTTTGAGTTGTGGAAACTCAAGATGGAGGATCTGTTGGTGGATAAAGATCAGTGGATCGTGGTAGATCTGGGTACTAAACCAACAGGAGTGTCCGATGAAGAATGGAAGAAGTTGGATAGGAAGGAAAAGAGCACAATACGATCGTGTCTCAGATTCAGTATTGCTAAATGTATCAGGGGAGGCTACAGTGAAGGCTTTGTGGGACAAGTTAGGGACTTTGTACCAATCTAAGTCTCTAGTGAATAAACTGTTCCTATGGAAAAAGCTATATAACCTAAGGATGAAAGATGGAGACTCAGTGACAGCGCATCTGAACGCATTTAATACTGTGGTAAGTCAGTTATTACTTGTTGATATTAAAATTTCAGATGAAGATAAGTGCATCATTTTGTGGTGTTCTCGACCAGATTTATGGGATAGTTTGGTTATTGCAATAGGTAGAAATGAAATTGTCTTGCAGTTTGATGAAATAGTCCCATCCTTGTTGATGGAGGAGATGAGATGGAAAAATATGGAGAGCCAGAATGGTGATACCTTGTCTGTATGAGGACAGTCCCAGAACAGAAAGAAAAAAAAAATAAAAAAAAAATAAGTCATCCAGTGGGAGATCTAAATCTAGAGGGAAATCTAAATCTCCAAGAAAACCTGTAAAGATGGTTTGCTGGAAATGCGGAAAGGAAGGGCACTACAAAAGGGACTGTAAATCTAAAGCTCTTGACAAAGGAAAGGGATTTGATGATACTCCTTCTACAGAGGCGAAAACCACCTCAGATGAAGGTGGGGATGTGTACTTGGCTTCTTCAAGTACACATGTAGATGATGAGGCATGGTTGATTGACTCAGGTGCATCCTTTCACTTCACTCCCCATAGAGAGTGGTTCTTCGAGTATGAAAAATACGATGGTGGTAATGTCTTCTGAGGGGATGATAGGAAGGCTAAAATTGTTGGTCACGTAAAAGTAAAGTTGAAGTTGCAAGGTGGAAGGGTTAGAACACTTCCAGGTGCTTTGCATATTCCTGCATTGGCCAAAAATCTGACTTCTGTAAGCAAGCTGGATGATGCAGGTGTAAAAACAGTGTTCGAGAAGGATACCTGCAAGATGGTTCGGGAAGCACTGGTATTGATGCGGGGAGTTTGGATTGGAACTCTGTACAAGCTACAAGGTAGCATTGTTGTTGATGGGTGTAACAGTTATGTGGTTCTTGAAAGTGGAGCAGAAAATCTAGTGGTCTCTGGAGAAAATACCAGGCTATGGCATCAAAGGCTTGGACATAATGGAGAGAAGGGCCTTTGAATACTTCATTGTAAAGGTATGGTAGAAGGTATGAATAATAGCTCTTTGGATTTTTATTTTTATGAAAATTGTGTATATGGGAAGCAGAATCGGGTGAGTTTCTCCTCTGGTGGTAAGAGGGCAAAACATATATTAGAGCTTGTGCATAGTGATGTGTTTGGACCTATGAAGGTTCCATCACTAGGTAAGTCTATGTACTATGTATCATTTATGGATGACTTCTCAAGGAATACATGGATATATTTCCTTAAGAAGAAATCTGAAGTCTTTGACTGGTTTAAAGAATTTAAGGCTCTGGTGGAAAACCAGATAGAGAAGAAGATAAAGGTGTTGAGGACAGATAACGGTGGAGAGTTTTGCAGCAAGGAATTTGAAGAATTCTGTAAGAAGTGTGGTATAGCATGGCAGAAGACTACTCCATACACACCTAAGAAAAATGGAGTTGCAGAAAGAATGAACAAGAAATTGATGGAAAGGGCAAGAAGCATGCTCAGTGGTGTCGGGTTAGGACAAGAATTCTGGGCAGAGGCAGTGGAGATAGCATGTTACCTGGTTAACAGATCACCTTCATCAGTGTTGGAGGATTAGACTCCACAAGAGGTATGGACTAGTAAGAAACCCTCTCTTTCACATCTGAAGGTATTTGGATGTGATGCATATGTACATGTTCCAAAGGAGAAAAGAACCAAGTTGGATAGTAAACCTGAAAAGTGCATATTTATTGGGTATAAGGATGGTTTAAAGGGTTATAAACTTTGGAACCTAGTAACAAGGAAGGTTGTGTATAGCCGAGATGTGGTGTTCACAGAAGTGAAATATGTTATTAAACATGAAGTCCAACCAAAGGAACCTGAGAAGATAGAGTTTGAGCTTAAGGAGGAAGAATCAAACTCTACAGCAAAGGAGGAATCAGAATATGAAGAGCCACAAACTCCGGGTGTGAGAAGATCAGATTAAGAAAGAAGGCGGCCGGAAAGGTATAGTCCATCTACTTTCTGTTCAAATTTTTCTTTATCTGTTATTGATGATGATCCTAGAACTCTGAAGGAAGCAGTAGATTCAGAGGATGGAAAACTCTGGAAAGAGGCCATGGTTGATGAAATGGCATCTTTGCACAAAAATGAGGCTTGGAATCTGGTGGAGTTGCCGGCTGGAAGCAAACCCATTGGTAGCAAATGGGTGTTCAAGAGGAAGACAAATGAAGAAGGAAAGGTGGAGAAATACAATGCTTGGTTGGTAGCGAAAGGTTATTCCCAAGTTCTAGGAATTGATTTTGGTGATATTTTTTCTCCTATTGCCAAGGTAGCTTCTATTATATTACTTTTATCTGTTGCTGTTGCTTTTGATTTTGAGGTAGAACAGATGGGTGTGAAGACAACATTTCTTCACGGGGATCTGGAAGAGGAGATCTACATGAAGCAACCTGAAGGCTTTGTGGTGAAGGGTAAGAAAGAACTAGTATGAAAGTTAAATAAGTCTTTGTATGGGTTAAAACAGTCACCAAGGATGTGGTATCAAAAATTTGATACATTTATACAGGGACTTGGCTTCACCAGAAGCAAAGAAGATCACTATGTGCATTTTAAATTAATTGGTGACCGTGTTATTTATCTGGTCTTGTATGTGGATGATATGTTGTTGATTGGAAATGACAAAGAACTTATCCAGGATTTGAAGACCCAATTGTCCTCCAAATTTGACATGAAAGATCCTGGTGCTGTAAACTATATTTTGGGCATGGAAATTAAAAGAGACTGGGAAAAGAGGAAGCTCTGGTTAAACTAGAGGAAGTATGTTGAGACAATACTGCAAAGCTTTAATATGAAGGATAGTAAACTGGTAAAGGTTCTTATTCTTGTAGGTGTGAGGTTATCTGCTAAATAGTGTCCCAAGACACAAGAAGAGGAAGAGGACATGTCCCACGTTCCATATGCAAGTGCAGTCGGTAGCTTGATGTATGCAATGGTATCTACTAGACCAGACATTTCACATGCAGTGGGAGTATTGAGTAGATTTATGTCAAAACCAGGGAAGGAGCATTGGACAGCAGTGAAGTGGGTTTTCAGGTATTTGTGTGGCACCAGTGATTATGGTTTGTGCTACCAAGGAAGACCAGGATTGGACAGAGTATTGGATATTCTGGCTTTGTTGATGTAGACTGGGCTGGATATCTGGATCAGAGGAGATCTACAAGTGGGTATGTGTTTAACCTATTTGGAGTTGCAGTTAGCTAGATGAGTAAGAAACAATCTGTAGTGGCATTATCGACTACAGAGGCAGAATACATGGCATCCACTCATGCAAGCAAGGAAGTAGTTTGGTAGCAGAGATTGTGTTCAAGTATGGGGTTAGTACAGGGAGCTATAAGGATAGACTGTGATAGCCAAAGTGCAATTTTCTTGGCAAAGAACCCTGCTTATCATTCAAAGACAAAGCACATTGATGTTAAGTATCACTTTGTGAGGGATATGATAGAAGACAAAAAGGTGTTGTTGGTAAAGGTGGACACTTTGAAGAATATTGCAGATGCATTGAAAAAATCTGTGAGCTGTGAGAAGTTCTCTTGGTGTAGAGAAACAATGGGCATTGCAGGGCTGGATAAATGACTAATCTCTCTTGTGGCCCCTTGTGGAAAGAAAACAACAAGTGGGATAATGTTGGGTTGTGTTATATTCTTTCCACGACTATCCCACATAGTTAACCCGGGGGTTTGAGGGGGTGTGGAGCCCCCCCTTCGTCGCGTTGATTGCGTAGTGGGGGGGTCACAGGGGGTTTAAGGGGTGTAGGTAACCCCCCTCTATGGGGTCCAGGGCAGCACCCTAGAAAATTTTGTTTTTTGGACCCTATATTAGGTTTGGCGGGCCTACCTATGGTTTTGTGCATGATTTTCACACATGGTTTTGGACGCGATGGTTTTCAGTCCATGGTTTTGGACATGATGGTTTTCATTCCATGGTTTTGGACGCGATGGTTTTCGGTCCATGGTATTGGATGCTTTGGCATGTATAAATATGTATTGTAACATTGAAAGGAACATAATGAAAAATCAAGCTGGTAGTCTCGGTTTTGGGATCGAGGGGAAATCTCTGTGTATATGTGTTTTATGTGTTATGCTCTCGCATTGTTTATTTTTTGTTGTTAGAATTCGTATGCAGGTAATTTTTGTACGGGGTAAAAACCTACAAAGGTTCCACTAATATCTGCATTTTGAGAGGCATTTCATCGACCGAAATTGGCCTCCCCATTCTTTGACAGAAATCATAACTTGAAACAAACCTTTTAGCATCTTTGAAAAGAGTGGGCTAATAACATCCGACATGTAGGACCTTATAGGCTATCCTTTTATTTGCAAAGTTCCTACCATAGGGCTCATTGTGGCAAGCCTTCAAAACATCAAACATCTTATCTTCCTGCACACATCTTCTCATAATTAAATTAGGTCATGTGCGGAACGGTTCCCTATCTATCCAATAATAATGGTCACTTTGCTGCACAATGTTATGTTTCTCCTTGTCAGAAAGATTTTGTGGTTGCCTTCTTGTCACCAGATAGCTAGCCATGTCAACAAACCAGGGAGTGAATGTTGAAACAACGAAAAAATCTTCATTTGGAAAATCATCTGAAATGGGTGTTGAAGCTCTATCTTGGGCAATGTTCATTTGGGATAAGAAATATGTAGCCAAATTGTCTCATCTAAGCCTGTCAATCATGGTGATGTTAAATTCTTGTAACAAAAGTAACCATCTCATAATTCTTCCATTATTAATAGGCTTATTCATAAGAAATCTAATGGCAAAATGATCAGTATGGATGAAAGTCTCATAATCGATAATATAATGCCTAAATTTGTTGATGGCATGAACGACTGCTAATAACTCCTTTTCAGTGACTCGATAATTTAGCTCTGTAGGTGAAAAATTCTTGCTAACAAAGTAAATTGCATAAGGAAAGTGATCCTCCCTTTGACCCAACACAAATCCAAGGGCAGTGTCTAATGCATCAATGAAAATGTGAAATGGGAGAGACTAGTTTGGTCCCCTCAATACTGGAGCAGTAGTCAAATTTTCCTTCAATTCTTGAAAAGCATTCTGACATTGAGTATCCCATAAAAAATCAGCATCTTTAGTACGAAATTTAAACATAGGTGCTGCAATTTTAGTAAATTTTTCAATAAATCTCCTATAGTACCCTGAATGTCCCAAGAAACTTTTTACCTCTTTTTGCAACGTGGGAATTGGAATGTGTGATATTACCCTTATTTTTGTAGGGTCAAATTTTATCCCTTCATGTGATAAATGGTGTCCCAAAAAAATTCCCCTAGTTTACATCATTTTTCATTTAATACTACTAAGGGCCAATTGAGCCTGTTGGCAATGAATCAATACTTTTTCCAAATTTTCCAAAGCTTGTTGAAAATCATCCCCATATACCGTGAAGTCGTCCATATAGACTTATACATAGTCATGTATAAGATCAGAAAAGATAGCTAAAATAGTTTGATGAAAGGTAGCTAGGGTGTTACATAAACCAAAAGGAAGAAATTGGTGGGCATGGATTCCCCATGGGCAAGTGAAAGTAGTCTTTTCTTGATATTCTAGGGTTATTTGAATCTGATTATAACCACTATATCCATCTAGAAAAGATAAATACTTTTTCCCTGACAATGTATCAAGTACCTAATCAATAAAAGGTAAAGGAAAATAGTCCTGCAAGGTAGCCTTATTCAACTCTCTGTAGTCCATGTAGATTCACCATTTCCCATTTTTCTTTGGGACTACCACCAAGGGTGATACCCATTTGCTGTCAGAAATAGGGTAAATGAAATCTACACTTAAAAGTTTTTGCAATTCATCCTTAACAATTTCTTTTAGAGTTGGGTTCATTCATCTTTGTGACTGCCTAATAGGTCTAACTTCTTCATTTGTATAAATATGATGTACACAAGTGTCAGGATGAATACCTTTCATGTCCAAATAATCCCAAGCAGATTCTCCAGACTTCTTTTGAACCATATTCAATACCTGTTGTTTCTATTTTGTACCAATGTACAATGTTTTTCCAGCACTAATTTCAATGGGTTCAATACTTACTTCATTGTTTCCTTCTAAGGATTCCATAGTATATTATCCAAACATAGCACAGTGACAAGTTTCTTGAAATTCATTGTTGAAAACATGATGATAACCATTAAAAGAGACCGGATACTTAATACAATTAATATAAGACAAAAACTGTTGTAAAACAAGTTCTTCTAATTATTCCTGAAGTCCCCAAGATTGTTCTAGAGTTAATAAGGGAAGAATATAGTCTTCCTCTCCATAGGGGTTCTCTAGCCAAAGAGGTACTTCAGTGGCCATTTGGGCAGGTGGAAAATAGTTAATTCCTAATTTTGTAATCCATTAGAAATAATCATTTCCCCATTTCTGCACCCAATGACAACATCGATGGTGGCCAACCAAGGTCAACCTAAGACTAATGGATGTCCATGTTTATAATTCTTTGGATAAATTACAACGAAATCAATTGGGTATTCCCAGGAAGCTATTGTTACCAGTATGTCTTTTAGGATCCCCACAGGTTTAACGATGGACTTATCTGCCAGATCCAACACTATGGGTGTAGGCATGACTCCTTGTAGTTGTACTAATGTCATGGTTTCAACCGTCATGGCATTTATGCATTCTCCTAAGTCTACAAGGGTATTAGGTAGAAGAGTTCCAATGATTTATATTATGACTACAGGGTTCCCTGGATCATTATATTTTAGTGGAAAAGAAGATATCATTTCTATCATTTGGCTTAGTTACAGGTGCGCTGATCAGACTAGCCCTGTGCAGCTGTGGTTCTTGTGCTTCATTTTATCCAGTTCTATCTCTGAATTTTGCTGCCTGTGATCAGTATATGTGTCTGTTTAAAACCCCTTTTCCTTGCTGTTATTCCACCTCCTTTGTACAAAAGAACTGTAGATGTTTTTGTGTGTTTGTTGAGTTGTTTACAGTTTTCCATTGCAAAAGTAGAATAGTCGTACTGTCGTCCTTTGATTTGGATCTGTTGCAAATGTTGATTTCGATCATAGGAGAAAGTTTGATTGCTGTTGATGGTCGATTATACTTTTACTATTGCCTTTGGTCTGAATTTGTGATTTTCTAGTGTCAAGTACAAGTGTTCATTTCAAAATCGCAAGGTGTCGTAATCATCTCTATCTTTTGATTTCGAAGAGAAGCTTGTTTGTGTTTGTCGCTTGAAAGCAAATTCAGATTTGTACATCAACTTTCTTTTTAGCATCAATACTAAGAAAGTCGAAAACAAATACATGCATGTGCATTTGCATATAGACAGTCTGTTTGGCTTGATTTAGGAAAGTGCATTTACAGTGTGCTCTTTACTCTTTGTGAAAAGATTGTGTCTTTCTTTTCCTCTAGTAGCTATGATTTTCATTGCACAAAAGAGATAAAAGTTTGTTTATCATCTTTAGATTGCATTTTAGGAATTACATCTACATCTCGTGGTGAACCCAAAAGGAAAACTTCATAAGCAAGATCAACTTAAAATAAATTCAATGAATCTAACAATGCTTTGGAACTTAACGCACAACATTTAGAGGTCTAGGCTAGAGACGTATTCCGGCGTCGTAAAGCGTGGTAACTGTTGTCCTCACTGATTGTTGGGTGATTCCTCCACTTTGAGACGATAAGTGCCAGTACCGACTTGTGCTCCCACGTACTGTCGAGTATATTTTGGGAGACCGCTATAGGCTTAAATCCTTTATCCATAGGAAGCCATGTCTGTCGCCCTATCGATCGCAATGCACTGAACACAACATTCGGGAAGATTGACTGTCGTACCATAAAAAGTATTCTGCAGTTTTGCGATTGGTTTGGTACTCCCTCTACCTAGATATCCAGAGCAGTCCCTTTCGTTCCTTTTCAGACTCCTTAACGGAAAAGGTCCATCTGAGCACTTGTCACTTCAGGCTCATTAAAAATCGAAGGAGACTAGAGTCATCTTTTGTTTTTTCTCGACTCTTAAAAACTGAAAAAACAAGTTGTGTCAAAGCGTATACAAATTTATTTTAAACGGAATATTCATTACCCTTTCCTACGTTGATCTTGGGTTGAGAAAATGGAGTCTACCAACCAAGGAATTCCCCTTGGAGGAAATCCTAGTCCCTTCTCCTCTTGGGGAGATGTTGGTGCGCCCCATATGGCCACATTGTCGCTTCCAGGGCTGACAATTGGTTTGCCTGTATGGCTCTTCTCAACCTCTGTCGTTCAGAACACCACTATTCCTGAACAATTGAATCAGCAATTAGACGAGTCCAGAGTTGCCCACCAACCTTCTACTTCCTCTAATTCTTCCTCTCCTCCTTCCTCTTCGCTTGATGGGGCTGGTAAAGCCAAAAGTCAAGTTCCTAAGGAGAAGAAGGAAAAGAAGAAGAAAGAGAAGAAGAAGAAGGAGCCAAAGGCGAATGGGGGAAAACGAGTGTCGTCTAACGAAAATCCACACACTGCACCGACCAGGCATAAATCGCCATGTGTCATTTGCAAAGGAGACCACTTTCACAGAGATTGTCCTTGCATCCCTCGGATATTAAGGGACTGGTCTCCTCGTTTGCACAACCTGGTGTCGTCAACCTCTGATGATCATGTTGAAAGCACACCGTTAACTAGTGAAAGTGAAGCCCCAGGACAAAAAGGGAAATGTAGGTTTCCTTGTAAATTGTGTGAAGGTGATCATGCCGTCCACCATTGTCCCTTCTTAGATGAAGCTAAAAGAGTTTTGGATGATCGTCCGGTTTCACCGTTACAACTTCCTCCTGGATATAAAAAACTCTTGTCGAGTCCGTCACTAGTTGAAAATCCGGCTGGCCCACTCAGGTGGTCAGCCGAAGCACCTACCATTGAAGATAAACCATCTGGATCCATACCAGACGAAAGTCAAAAGGTCGAGGCGGCAGTTGACCCGGTCTTGCCTTCAGAGGTTTCATCTTCAGATGATACAGTCACTGAAGAGAACAAGGATGACACCGTCCAAATTCTCTTCATAAACACAGACTCTGACGAACAAGGGGGCAATTTACCCGTTCCTTTACCGCAGGAGGAAGTTCGTCAGAGCCGTACCCGGCCGTCTATTTGGTCCCACCTCCAAGCAACCTAGTTGTCTCCTTCGACTGGAATCAACTAGGCAGACCCCGTTTACCAGCAAGCGTACCATTCCGAATTATCATTCAAATATATAGAATGGTTATGGCTAGTACCATCATAGATGAAGGGGCTTCTGTGAGTATCCTTTCCTCAACTGCTTGGAAAGCACTTGGTTCACCATCGCTTTTTCTTGAGATGAGAAATCTGACAGGCTTTGATAAAGGAACCAGTCGACCGTTAGGGATCCTTCCCGATGTGCCCATAACATTGAGAAGGAAAATAGTTCACATGAACGTAATGGTAGTTCAAGGACCCCTGGATTACAATCTACTCCTTGGACGAGACTATATTTATTGCATGGGAGCAATTGTCTCCTCACTCTTTAGAGTAATGTGTTTTCCGCACGAAGGAAGAGTGGTCAAGCTCGTGGACCAGCTTTCATTTCCCGGATCATACAGAGCAAATAGTCATATACCATCCCTGAATGGTATTTTCACGCAAGAAATGTCTCAATCTCCAGTCCGTCCTCCCGATGAGCGCGAGTAATTCAGAGGGATATGACTGAAACCCAGGGGGCATGCACCCTAGTCTGCTTCGGCAGGAAAACTTCGGGTATAGGGTAGGTTTCCGCGGGAGAATATGACTAGTCTGTACCCCGTCCGTGAGTGGAAAAGAGGGTTATTCTAGAACAAGATTCTCTTGTCAAAGTTATGTGAGTGGAGTAGCCTCCTTCACTCACCTTTGTCTATTTCAGTAAACATCGCCGAAGAAGTGTTTTGTTTGCGCTGTGAATAAAGCAATCTTTGGGTAACTTGTAAGAGGTAGGCCTCTCTCAGTAAAACAATGTTTTATCGGAAAGAAGTAGGGGTAACCTTGAAACTCTATTTTATACCTGGGGGCATGCAAACCTTTTGGAGTGCAAGCAAAGAGTGATCATTTATCTATTTTTTGGATTGGTCGTTTCCTAACTTGCATAAAGAAAGGATGTGGGGCAAAACTCTAAAAGTTGCTGTTTTATATGAGACATTCTTATCACACGACTGGATTAATCGAGCAGTTTTAGCACATAGTTCAAGCTCGTTAAAAAATAAACATAAGACATGAGAAAATGTTTCCACCCACGTTTAAGCTCATTAAAAAATGAACTATTCCACGGTAAATAACCACCGTGAATGTAGTACTTCAGCCATTAAAGCCTTGGTCGTGTTTGCACCGTCACCTCCACTTTTTCATTGGCCGATCATTCACCTCCACTTGATTGTTTACCCATTTTGAGGAACAGCTGCGAAGAGTGATTTCACTAGCCATCCTTGTGACACTGCCGTGATTGGAAAATTCCAAACCTTACCTGGAATCCGCTGCTACCCGTTTTATCACTCGTTCCTCAAAAGACGAGTCTTCTTTAAGCTCTTTTCAACTGACTTGTAAAATATGAAAAGATTGTCAAGTCCTTGGCCTTCCAGCTCGTTAAAGGGACAGGAAGTGCTATCCCTCCTCTAGATTTTAATATTTTTGGACCTGAGGGATTATTGCACAAAAAGATCGAGCGCTTTTTTTGTTCGGCTTGTTAAAACTATCGAAAATTCATCCCTTCTATATTGTTTTATACTTTTTCGGACTTAAGGGATTAGATGAAGAAAAAGGAATTTTGGAGTTACCTTTACGTACCTTTTCAGACTCCCTAAAATTGAAAAGGACTGAGTTATCTTTGTCGTTAAACTCGTTAAAAAGATTAATAGCGACAAACTTGTCTTTAGACGAGAACGAGTTTCACTATCGCTGGGCTCGTTAAAACATAGCGATGGGTTTGCCCCAAGGGAAAATTATAGAACAAGCATATGTTATCCTCCTCAATCTTGACAAAAATAAAGAGGTACTGGTCAGCAATGACTAGGGAAAAATTGGGAAGAAAACTCAAAGAATCTTTATTGGTAGCAAGTCGCTCTTGAACATGACACTTCCACTCCGTGTTTGAGTCGGGTTTGGTTGTTTCATTCACCGGTCACATCGCCATGGTCACACCATACCATCCACATTTGGGGTTAATGCTACCAATCCATCACATCAGTGTCGCCGACATGTTCAAGAGAAGTCATCCAGAGAAGTCACCTGTGTCTCACCCACTACCATACATTATACTCCATTCTTTCATGACTGCCACCCTGAACCGTATATCATCAGATCGTTTTCACCTCCATCAAAATCATTTGCTCCGTTCCATGTCATTGATGTGGGATTCATTAAGGCCCTCCTTTAATGGATCACTTCTTGTCGACATCAGCTCATTATCCAAGAAGTTGGTCTAGGAACACCCCATTCAGTACTTTGAAGCTTGCATGCCTCAATGGCAAGTTTCTCACTTCCGGCAATAGGTTTACATGAATGGCCTTCGACCGAAAGATTTTGCGTGGTGTTCGACGCCAAGTCCTTTATTCAAACAACGTGAATTGTATTGTAGTACCTTGAGGGTCATTATCATTATCGGTGATTCCTCTCACGCTTGTTAACAGTTTACATCATTGACTGGTAATCAAGCGATATCTTTCCATGTTCGACTTCAAAACATTTCTCACATGGATCGACTTGTACTTCGAGTGAAGATCAGACGAGATTGAAGACCCCGGATCTAGTTTCATCCATCCGGGCTGCGATATATATTCAGGGAAATAAAGACATTAAATGTACAAGCACTGCAGCACAGATAATCATCCTACCAAAAGGATGATGGCTCTATCAGAATCATCAGTCTACACTCAGACGATTGTCTGTCCTATGTACATGAAAATGAATTTATAAAGCTGATCATGGGAATGCCCGCCTCAGCTAGATCATGAAAAACAGTATGAAGATAATGTATTGTATTGTATCTTATTACAGGTCTCCTCCCAGCATTGAAAGAACTTTGGATCCTCATAATAAAGCATTTCACCTGACACCAAAAGGTTAACGACCTCATACTTTAGCGGGAAACTGTTATAGACATTTTTGTGCCTTACAACTCCAAGCATGAAATGTCCATAAACCAAGGGCTCCTAAGTCCCTAAAAGTGTTGTTCTAACCCCTAAAGGAACAAGGTCAACAGATTACAGCTTCTCCCAGAAGTTCTCCACCTAAAACTACTCAGAATAAGTCAAAACAGGATCATTTCAGCTGCTCCACTGGCTAGGTGCGTTGCATTGCACCTAAATACATTGGCTAGGTGCGTTGCAATGCACCCAAATACACTATGAGGGTGCGTTGGGCGAGAAATGACAAATGGCAGTGTCATTCCGCGAGGTGGAGAAACAATGGAAGCTTCCAGAATCTTCTCCTGTGACACTTGCCTCACTGAATTCGACCAAGGATGAGTAAGAGGCCTTCAGTCTCCAAGTGGAAGCATGAACTGACAGAGAGAAGACACTAATCAAATCACAAGCTGACTCATCCTCCTTACACATATCTATATATGGATCCCTCATCCCAGAGATCCAGAGGCTGGAATTTTGCACATTATAAGGAATTGCTGTTAGTTTTGAGACAAACATCAAAGTATTGGGTGATCTATGCTTTGTTGGAGGTGAAGAGGGGCTTCTTTGCTGGGAGGTTGATGCTGGGTCAGGGACCATCGGTTGTAACTCCTCCTGGATCTTTTCTTGTTTATCAATAAAAACTATTTGAGTTTTTCCTCCATGCTTTTGTATCATTGATGCTTGTTACATTTGTATGGTTAACTTAAATCTGATCCTAAGTTGTTTATGAATGTAGATCTATGTCTTTGTATAGTGTTCTTCTTCTCTGATCTTACAGGTACTTGGTGAATCTGAGCAAGTAAGGGAGCAGGTAGCTGGAGGCTGTCAAAGAGAGAGGGATTGGATCAAAGGATTACCGCAAGATACAGGTTGGTTCTTTCTATTCCTCTCTATCTATAGTTCATAAAGGAAATACAAAAGTAGTTTTTCTCTGTTTGTTTCTAAGGCAACTGTCACACCTTAGTGGGATAGAGCAGTTCTAAATAGACACTTTTCCCGGTAACAAGCTCTAATGGTATGACAAAGCTTCTAAAAAAGGAGCAAAGAGGTGTAATTGCACAATTATGTTCGCTAGATGTTTCCACATCGGAATCATCTATTTCTCCAGATCTCCAAAAAGTCCTGGACAATCATTACAAGGTATTTGAGACTCCCAAAGGTCTCCCACCTATGCGTGATCATGATCATGCTATTCATCTGATTCGAGGAAGTGTTCCTCCAAACATCAGGCTGTACAGATATCCCTATGTCCAAAAAAGTGAAATTGAACGTATGGTTGCAGAAATGCTAGAGGCTGGTATAATTCAACCAAGTCAAAGTTCTTTCTCTGCTCCAGTAGTATTGGTGCACAAGAAGGATGGATCATGGCACATGTGTCCGGATTATAGGGAGATCAACAAGCTCACTATTAAAGATAAGTTCCCCATTCCTGTCATTGATGAATTACTGGATGAATTGCATGGATCAATTTACTTCACCAAGTTGGATCTTCGTTCGGGATATCATCAAATCAGAATGAAGATTGAAGACATTCCGAAAACGGCATTTAGAACTCATGAGTGTCATTATGAATTTTTGGTCATGCCTTTTGGCCTTACTAATGCACCTTCAACATTTCACGGTTTGATGAATTCAATTTTCAAACCATTCCTTAGAATATTTGTGTTAGTATTTTTTGATGATATACTAATCTACAGCAAGTCTTGGAAGGATCATGTTGAACATGTTGACAGGGTGCTACAACTATTGGAGGAGAAACAATTATATGCAAAAAGATCCAAATGTTTCTTTGGAGTCCAGGAGGTGGAATATTTGGGTCATATTGTATCTCATGAAGGAGTTAAGGTAGACCCTAGCAAAATTAAAGCCATTAAGGAATGGAAAATCCCCACATCCATAAAGCATCTGCGAGGATTTCTTGGGTTGATAGGGTATTATCGCAAGTTTGTTAAGAATTATGGGAGAATAGTAACACCTCTAACAACATTATTGAAGAAAGATGCATTTTCATGGACTCCAGAAGCAACAAAGGCCTTTGAACATCTTAAAGAGGCAATGTGCCAAGCACCGGTCTTAGCTACACCGAACTTCACAAAAACCTTTATTGTGGAATGTGATGCTTCAGGAAATGGAATTGGTGTTGTTCTAATGCAAGATGAAAGACCCATTGCTTTTGAAAGTCGTCCAATCAAGGGAAAGTTTTTAAGCAAATCTATTTATGAGAAGGAAATGTTGGCAATACTCCATGCACTTAAGAAATGGCGACCCTACCTAATGGGAAGACACTTCAAGGTAAAAATGGATCATGATAGCCTTAAATACTTTTTAGAACAAATATTATCCTCTGAAGAGCAACAAAAGTGGGTCACAAAGATGTTGGGTTATGACTTTGAAATCATCTACAAAAAAGGGAAGCAAAATGTGGTGGCAGATGCACTCTCAAGAAAGGATGAGGATGTGGAAGCATTGTTGTGCGCCATTTCTATTATCCAACGAGATTGGATAAACGAAGCAAGGGAGGAATGGAAGAATGATGAAGAAGTATGGGCACTTATTCGAAAGCTATAACAAGATTCCAGTACGTCTGATACATTTAGCTGGAAAAATGATTCATTATGGTACAAAGATCGCTTATACCTCTATAAGAATTCCCAGCTAAAACAAAAGATTCTTATGGAATTGCACACTTCTCCCTTAGGAGGGCACTCAGTATTTTTAAAAACTTACCACAGGGTTAAGAAGGAATTTTTTTGGGATGGCCTTAAATCAGATATTCAAAAGTTTGTGGCGGAATGTTTGATTTGCCAACAAAATAAAGTTGAAACAATTAAGACACCGAGTCTATTACAACCTTTATCCATTCCAAGCCAACGTTGGGAGGAGGTTTCAATGGATTTTATCACAGGTTTACCCAAGTCTGAGGGAAAGAGTGTCATCATGGTGGTAGTTGACAGACTTACCAAGTATGCACACTTTTGTGCATTATCACATCCATTTAAAGCCAGTACAGTTCTTACTGCATTTACGGAAACAATTCAAAAGCTACATGGAAACCCAAAGATTATTGTAAGTGATAGAGATCCCATTTTCACTGGAAATTTTTGGACAGAATTATTTTCTTGTCTTGGTACTCAGTTAGCTCATAGCTCATCATATCATCCTCAATCTGATGGGCGGACTGAGATAGTAAACAAATGTTTGGAAGGATATCTTTGTTGCTTTGTATCTGATAAACAGACACAATGGGTCAAATGGTTGCCTCTGGCTGAATGGTGGTATAACACTTCCTTCCATACAGCAACAAAAATGACCCCTTTTATGGCACTTTATGGGTATCAACCACCATCCATCACATCATATTTAAGAGAAAATTCTAAGGTTCAGGCAGTGGAACATCACATTGAACATCAACAACAAGTCCTCCAACTCTTAAAGGATAACCTCATGTTGGCACAAAATAGAATGAAACAACAGGCAGATCAACATCGCAGTGAAAGAAGTTTTGATGTGGGTGATTGGGTATTCCTATGGCTACAATCATACAAGAAAATGTCCCTAAAGCAAGCTAAGAAGGATAATAAATTATCACCAAAGTATTATGGTCCGTACAAGGTGTTGCAAAAGATTGGTACTATGGCATACAAATTGGAGCTTCCTGCAGCTTCTCGATTGCACCCAATTTTCCATGTTTCATGTTTAAAGAAGGTTATAGGCGACAAGCTCCCAGTTCAAACAATATTGCCAGAACTTGACGAGGAAGGAAAAATTATATTGGAACCGGAAGCAGTCACAGAAACAAGAACTCGACAACTACGAAATCGATCAATTTCAGAGTATATTATCAAGTGGAAGAACTTATTTGCTGAAGATTCCACATGGGAGGATGAGAATTTTATGCAGAAGTATCCATAACTACTCAAACGTTGAGGACAACACTTTTTTGAAGGAGAGGGGCATGTTGGGTCCCTATAATACTAGTGATTACCCCATTACTATTGTAGTTATAACCCTTATTTATATTGTTGTGCCCCTATTACCCCCATGTTGTTATTTCTGTGCCCCATAGAATCCATCAATTGTTATTTTTGTGGCTTTATATTATTATTGTTAGGTCGGCTGGATTATATTGTGACTCCTTAGACTCCTATATATAGAAAGGAGGTTTTTTCATTTGTATCATCCAAGAATTGTTCATTTATGTAATGTAAAGGAGGTTGCCCCCTCGAAGAGGCTGAATTCTAAGGTGTTGATCTATCTTTTCTATCTTTTCTTGAGCTGGTTTCAAAACAGGATAGGACAACAATTAGAATGTGAAAGAATGGATAAATCATAACAATTAATGGAGGTAGACTATTACTAGCCTAATATTCATACACTTCAATATAGTCTAAATAAATAAAAATGTTTCCATTCCTTGGTTTGGCTTTTATTGATATTCCCAAACCCAAGAGTAATGATGACAATACCACTTTGATCTTTGGTGACGCATAATCTTCATGACTGAGTCCATGATGATAAATTAATTCACAATACTATAAACATTTCAAAATATTTATAATTTACCATCCTTACTAATTTTGGTGTTGATAGGCGAAACTGCTCTTTGTGCATTTCTTCTGTACTTAATTATGAATTCTAGTGAAAAACCATTCAGTATCCATGCTCGAATCTTCATAATACCAGTTTTAAGTACAAAATCTCTTAATTGAACTAAAAAATAACAATATTCTTCTTGAGTATCTCATGTAGCCTTGCTAAAAACTTTGGCTTCTGGTTACTACACATAATATGGATCATCATTCCATGGATTTTAACTAGACCTGGAATGATTACTTTCTGGGGCATTTAATTTTTAGAGAGTTTGAAATGCACAAAAGAAGACTTCAGAGGGCTTCTTTTCTGTACTTATTTTGCTAAGCCCGGAAAATAATAATTTTGTACTCAGTAGATCCCTAGCTACTACTATCTCATAGATTTACTGAGTCTAAGTTAGCCACTGCTCGGGGTATTCCTCTTTAAAGAGTCTGAAAAACCCAAAGTAGACTCCAAGGGGATTTCTTTTCCATACTTATTCTGCTCAGCCAAGAAAAGAATAATTTTGTGCTCAACAGATCCCTATCTACTACTATTACATAATATTTATGAGCCTGGATTAGTCCTTTCTTGGGACATTAAATTTTTGGGATTCTGAAACGTTCAAAGAAGTCTCCAAACGATCATTTTCCATAAGTAATCTATCAGGTCTGGCTAAAGGAATAAACTTACCCTTGACATATTTCCCCTTTATTCTATGTGAGTTGCGGGGAAAATAAAATGGTGAGCTCACTGTTATTTTATACTATGTACATAAATATAAATATACTTATATAAAGAAAATTAGTTTCAAGAACCAACAGGAGCTGAATCCTTCTCTTGAACCAACTCCATTTCTAGATCTCACATTACCTCCTGCAAAAGTTCTTAGCGACAAAGCGGTCGGTGGTATATCTTAAATCTATGGCCATTCACCACAAATGTGGTCTGATCAGCATCAATAATTTTTATTCTAACAAAATCATTATCAAAGACTTCTTCCACTTCATAAGGTCCCAACCACCTGGTCGAAAATTTCCCTTTCAAGTGTTTAAATTTAGTATCATATAACAATGCCCAATCTCCTGGTTTAAAGAGCTTCTTCTTAATGTACTTGTCATGCCATTGAGATCTCTGATCTTGTACTAACATAGTCCATTGAAATGCATCTTGTTTGATTTTGTCAAACTTGTTCAATTGAAATAACCTTTGCTCCTGGGATTCATTTAGATTCATGCCCAATTGAGTAGTTGTCTAAAATGTTTTTACTTGAAACTCAATGGGAAGTAGTACCTGTTTCCCATATACTAAATCGTAAGGAGTGTGTCCTATCAAATTCCTCCAAATTATTCGGTAAGCCCATAATGCCTCGATTAGCTTGTCAATCTAGTCACAATGGTGAAGCTAAATTGTCTTGGTGAGGATAGATTCCAAGACTTTATTGGTGGATTCGACCTGTCTATTTTCTTGAGGGTGGTATGGAGTAGACTTCTGATGTTTGATATGATATTTCTCAATAATAGCCTTCACTAGTTTAGATGTAAATTGTGTTCCCTGATCGGTACCAATCTCTTTAGGTACCCCAAATCGAGTGAAGATGTCCACAAAAAGGAAATCTACCGCAACTTTCTCAAAAGAAGAATATAAATCCTTGGCTTCTACCCACTTTGTCACATAACCAATACAAACCAATATGTACCTCTTCTTCTTGGACATGGGAGAGATGGGTCCTACAAAATCCAATGCCCATTTCTAAAAAGGTGTTGGGTTGCGTTATATTCTTTCCATGACTAGCCCACGTAGTTAACCGAGGGGTTAGAGCGGGGGCAGAGCCCCCCCTTCATTGCGCTGATTGCGTAGCAGGGGGGTCACAAGGACTTTGAGGGGTGTAGGTAAACAACCTCTATGGGATCCGGGGTAGCGCCCCATAAAATTTTGTTTTTTGGACCCTATATTAGGTTGGACAGACCTACCTATGGTTTTGTGCATGATTTTCGCACATGGTTTTGGACGTGATGGTTTTCAGTCCATGGTTTTGGACACGATGGTTTTCGATCCATGGTATTGGATGCTTTGACATGTATAAATATGTATTGTAACATTGAAAGGAAAAAAATGAAAATTCAAGCTAGTAGTCCCGGTTTTGGGATCCAGGGGAAAATCTCTGTGTATATGTGTTTTATCTGTTATGCTCTCACATTGTTTATTTTATGTTGTTAGAATTCATATACAGGTAATTTCTGTATAGGGTTAAAACCTACATTTGGTATCGGAGCTGTTTTGGCTTCAAGGGGACGCCTTTGTTGCTGAGGAGTTTCGCTCGGGCTTGTGGTAGACCCTATTCAGTGGGAGATCTGCGAGATTAATTCTAGTGGTGAAAGAAGATGGCGAGTAGTGGAAAGATAGAGATCAAGAAATTTAATGGTTAGAGTTTTGAGTTGTGGAAATTCAAGATGGAGGATCTGTTGGTGGATAAAGATTAGTGGATCGTGGTAGATCTGGGTACTAAACCAACGGGAGTGTCCGATGAAGAATGGAAGAAGTTGGATAGGAATGAAAAGAGCACAGTACGATTGTGTGTCTCGGATTCAGTATTGCTGAATGTATCAGGGGAGGCTACGACGAAGGCTTTGTGGGACAAGTTAGGGACTTTGTACCAATCTAAGTCTCTAGTGAATAAACTATTCCTATGGAAAAAGCTGTATAACCTGAGGATGAAAGATGGAGACTCAGTGATAGGGAATCTGAACGCATTTAATACTGTGGTAAGTCAGTTATTATCTATTGATATTAAAATTTCAGATGAAGATAAGTGCAACAGTTTGTGGTGCTCTCAACTAGATTTGTGGGATAGTTTGGTTATTGCAATAGGTAGAAATGAAACTGTCTTGCAATTTGATGAAATAGTCTCATCCTTGTTGACGGAGGAGATGAGACGGAAAAATATAGAGAGCCAGAATGGTGATACCTTGTCTATATGAGGACAGTCCTAGAATAGAAAGAAAAGAATAAAATAAAATAAAAAAAAATAAAAAAAATAAGTCATCCACTGGGAGATCTAAATCTAGAGGGAGATCTAAATCTCTAAGAAAACCTGTAAAGGTGGTTTTCTGGAAATGCAGAAAGGAAGGGCACTATAAAAGGGACTGTAAATCTAAAGCTCTTGACAAAGGAAAGGGATCTGATGATACTCCTTCTACAGAGGCGAAAACCACCTCAGATGAAGGTGGGGATGTGTACTTGATTTCTTCAAGTACACATGTAGATGATGAGGCATGGTTGATTGACTCATGTGCATCCTTTCACTTCACTCCCCATAGAGAGTGGTTCTGCGAGTATGCAAAATACGATGGTGGTAATGTCTTTTGAGGGGATGATAGGAAGGCTAGAATTATTGGTCACGGAAAAGTAAAGTTGAAGTTGCAAGGTGGAAGGGTTAGAACACTTCCAGGTGATCTGCATATTCCTGCATTGGCCAAAAATCTGATTTTTGTAAGCAAGCTAGATGATGCAGGTGTAAAAACAGTGTTCGATAAGAATACCTGCAAGATGGTTCAGGAAGCACTGGTATTGATGCAGGGAGTTTGGATTGGAACTCTTTACAAGATACAAGGTAGCATTGTTGTTGATGGGTGTAACAGTTATGTGGTTCCTGAAAGTGGAGCAGAAAATCTTGTGGTATCTGGACAAAAGACTAGGCTATGGCATCAAAGGCTTGGACATAATGGAGAGAAGGGCCTTCGAATACTTCATTGTAAAGGTATGGTAGAAGGTATGAATAATAACTCTTTGGATTTTGATTTTTATGAAAATTGTGTATATGGGAAGCAGAATCGGGTGAGTTTATCCTTTAGTGGTAAGAGGGCAAAACAGATATTAGAGCTTGTGCACAGTGATGTGTTTGGACCTGCGAAGGTTCCATCACTGGGTAAGTCTATGTACTATGTATCATTTATAGATTACTTCTCAAGGAATACATGGACATATTTCCTTAAGAAGAAATCTGAAGTCTTTGACTGGTTTAAAAATTTAAGGCTTTGGTGGAAAACCAGATAGAGAAGAAGATAAAGGTGTTGAGCACAGATAACGGTGGAGATTTTTGCAGCAAGGAATTTGAAGAATTCTGTAAGAAGTGTGGTATAGCATGGCAGAAGACTACTCCATACACACCTGAGAAAAATGGATTTGCAGAAAGAATGAACAAGACATTGATGGAAAGGGCAAGAAGCATGCTCAATGGTGTCGAGTTAGGACAAGAATTCTGGGCAGAGGCAGTGGAGACAGCATGTTACCTGGTTAACAAATCACCTTCATCAGCGTTGGAGGATGAGACTCCATAAGAGGTATGGACTAGTAAGAAACCCTCTCTTTCACATTTGAAGGTATTTGGATGTGATGCATATGTACATGTTCCAAAGGAGAAAAGAACCAAGTTGGATAGTAAACCTGAAAAGTGCATCTTTATTGGGTATAAGGATGGTTCAAAGGGTTATAAGCTTTGGAACCTAGTAACAAGGAAGGTTGTGTATAGCTGAGATGTGGTGTTCAGAGAAGTGAAATATGTTATTAAACATGAAGTCCAACCAAAGGAACCTGAGAAGATAGAGTTTGAGCTTAAGGAGGAAGAATCAAACTCTACAGCAAAGGAGGAATCAGAATATGAAGAGCCACAAACTCCGGGTCTGAGAAGATCAGTTTAAGAAAGAAGGCGACCGGAAAGGTATAGTCCATCTACTTTCTGTTCAAATTTTTCTTTATCTGTTATTGATGATGATCCTAGAACTCTGAAGGAAGCAGTAGATTCAGAGGATGGAAAACTCTGGAAAGAGGCCATGGTTGATGAAATGGCATCTTTGCACAAAAATGAGGCTTGGGATCTGGTGGAGTTGCTGGCTGGAAGGAAACCCATTGGTAGCAAATGGGTGTTCAAGAAGAAGACAAATGAAGGAAAGGTGGAGAAATACAATGCTCAGTTGGTAGCGAAAGGTTATTCCCAGGTGCTAGGAATTGATTTTGGTGATATTTTTTCTCCTATTGCCAAGGTAGCTTCTATTAGATTACTTTTATCTTTTGCTGCTACTTTTGATTTTGAGGTAGAACAGATGGATGTGAAGACAACATTTCTTCACGGGGATCTGGAAGAGGAGATCTACATGAAGCAACCTAAAGGCTTTGCGGTGAAGGGTAAGAAAGAACTAGTATGAAAGTTAAAGAAGTCTCTGTATGGGTTAAAACAGTCACCAAGAATGTGGTATCAAAAATTTGATACATTTATACAGGGACTTGGCTTCACCAGAAGCAAAGAAGATCACTATGTGCATTTTAAATTAATTGGTGACCGTGTTATTTATCTGGTCTTGTATGTGGATGATATGTTGTTGATTGGAAATGACAAAGAACTTATCCAGGATTTGAAGACCCAATTGTCCTCCAAATTTGACATGAAAGATCCTGGTGCTGTAAACTATATTTTGGGCATGGAAATTAAAAGAAACTGGGAAAAGAGGAAGCTCTGGTTAAACTAGAGGAAGTATGTCGAGACAATACTGCAAAGCTTTAATATGAAGGATAGAAAACTGGTAAAGGTTCCTATTTTTTGTAGGTGTGAGGTTATCTGCTAAATAGTGTCCCAAGACACAAGAATAGGAAGAGGACATGTCCGGCGTTCCATATGCAAGTGCAGTCGGTAGCCTGATGTATGCAATGGTATCTACTAGACCAGACATTGCACATGCAGTGGGAGTATTGAGTAGATTTATGTCAAAACCAGGGAAGGAGCATTGGACAGCAGTGAAGTGGGTTTTTAGGTATTTGTGTGGCACCAGTGATTATGGTTTGTGCTACCAAGGAAGACCAAGATTGGACAGAGTGTTGGATATTCTGGCTTTGTTGATGTAGACTGGGCTGGAGATCTGGATCAGAGGAGATCTACAAGTGGGTATGTGTTTAACCTATTTGGAGGTGAAGTTAGCTAGATGAGTAAGAAACAATTTGTAGCAGCATTATCGACTACAGAGGCAGAATACATGGCATCCACTCATGCAAGCAAGGAAGTAGTTTGGTAGCAGAGATTGTGTTCAAGTATGGGGTTAGTACAGGGAGCTATAAGGATAGACTATGATAGCCAAAGTGCAATTTTCTTGGCAAATAACCCTGCTTATCATTCAAAGACAAAGCACATTGATGTTAAGTATCACTTTGTGAGGGATATGATAGAAGACAAAAAGGTGTTGTTGGTAAAGGTGGACACTTTGAAGAATACTGCAGATGCATTGAAAAAATCTGTGAGCTGTAAGAAGTTCTCTTGGTGTAGAGAAACAATGGGCATTGCAGGGCTGGATAAATGACTAAGCTCTCTTGTGGCCCCTTGTGGAAAGAAAACAACAAGTGGGAGAATGTTGGGTTGTGTTATATTCTTTCCACGACTAGCCCACATAGTTAACCCGGGGGTTTGAGGGGGTGTGGAGCCCCCCCTTCGTCGCGTTGATTGCGTAGTGGGGGGGTCACAGGGAGATTGAGGGGTGTAGGTAACCCCCCTCTATGGGGTCCAGTGCAGCGCCCTGGAAAATTTTGTTTTTTGGACCCTATATTAGGTTGGGCGGGCCTACCTATGTTTTTGTGCATGATTTTCGCACATGGTTTTGGACGCCATGGTTTTTGGTCCATGGTTTTGGACATGATGGTTTTCGTTCCATGGTTTTGGATGCAATGGTTTTTGGTCCATGGTATTGGATGCTTTGGCATGTATAAATATGTATTGTAACATTGAAAGGAACATAATGAAAAATCAAGCTGGTAGTCCTGGTTTTGGGATCCAGGGGAAATCTCTGTGTATATGTGTTTTATGTGTTATGCTCTTGGATTGTTTATTTTTTGTTGTTAGAATTCGTATGCAGGTAATTTCTGTACGGGGTAAAAACCTACAAAGGTTCCACTGATATCTGCATTGTGAGAGGCATTTCATCGACCGAAATTGGCCTCCCCATTCTTTGACAGGAATCACAACTTGAAACAAACCTTTTAGCATCTTTGAAAAGAGTGGGCTAATAACATCCCGCATGTAGGACCTTATAGGCTATCCTTTTATCTACAAAGTTCCTCCCATATGGCTCATTGTGGCAAGCCTTCAAAACATCAAACATCTTATCTTCCTGCACACATCTTCTCATAATTAAATTAGGTCATGTGAGGAACGGTTCCCTATCTATCCAATAATAATGGTCACTTCGCTGCACAATGTTATGTTTTTCCTTGTCAGAAAGATTTTGTGGTTGCCTTCTTGTCACCAGGTAGCTAGCCATGTCAACGAACCAGGGAGTGAATGTTGAAACAACGAAAAAATCTTCATTTGGAAAATCATCTGAAATGGGTGTTGAAGCTCTATCTTGGGCAATGTTCATTTGGGATAAGAAATATGTAGCCAAATTGTCTCATCTAAGCCTATCAATCATAGTGATATTAAATTCTTGTAACAAAAGTAACCATCTCGTAATTCTTCCATTATTAATAGGCTTATTCATAAGAAATCTAATGGCAGAATGATCAGTATGGATGAAAGTCTCATAATCGATAATATAATGCCTAAATTTGTTGATGGCATGAACGACTGCTAATAACTCCTTTTCAGTGACTCGATAATTTAGCTCTGTGGGTGAAAAATTCTTGCTAACAAAGTAAATAGCATAAGGAAAGTGATCCTCCCTTTGACCCAACACAAATCCAAGTGCAGTGTCTAATGCATCAATGAAAATGTGAAATGGGAGAGACTAGTTTGGTCCCCTCAATACTGGAGCAGTAGTCAAATTTTCCTTTAATTCTTGAAAAACATTCTGACATTGAGTATCCCATAAAAAATCAGCATCTTTAGTACAAAATTTAAACATAGGTGCTGCAATTTTAGTAAAGTTTTCAATAAATCTCTTGTAGTACACTGAATGCCCCAAGAAACTTCTTACCTCTTTTTGCAACGTGGGAATTGGAATGTGTGATATTACCTTTATTTTTGTAGGGTCAAATTTTATCCCTTCATGTGATAAATGGTGTCCCAAAAAAATTCCCCTAGTTTGCATCATTTTTCATTTAATACTACTAAGGGCCAATTGAGCCTGTTGGCAATGAATCAATACTTTTTCCAAATTTTCCAAAGCTTGTTGAAAATCATCCCCATATACCGTGAAGTCGTCCATATAGATTTATACATAGTCACGTATAAGATCAGAAAAGATAGCTAAAATAGTTTGATGAAAGGTAGCTAGGGTGTTACATCAACCAAAAGGAAGAAATTGGTGGGCATTGGTTCCCCATGGGCAGGTGAAAGTAGTCTTTTCTTGATCTTCTAGGGTTATTTGAATCTGATTATAACCGCTATATCCATCCAGAAAAGATAAGTACTTTTTCCCTGACAATGTATCAAGTACCTAATAAATAAAAGGTAAAGGAAAATAGTCCTGCAATGTAGCCTTATTCAACTCTCTGTAGTCCATGTAGATTCACCATTTCCCATTTTTCTTCGGGACTACCACCAAGGGTGATACCCATTTGCTGTCAGAAATAGGGTAAATGAAATCTACACTTAAAAGTTTTTGTAATTCATCCTTAACAATTTCTTTTAGAGTTGGGTTCATTCATCTTTGTGACTGCCTAACAGGTCTAACTTCTTCATTTGTATAAATATGATGTACACAAGTGTCAGGATGAATACCTTTCATGTCCAAATAATCCCAAGCAAATTCTCCAGACTTCTTTTGAACCATATTCAATACCTGTTGTTTCTATTATGTACTTAATTTTTTACCAATGTACAATGTTTTTCCAGCACTAATTTCAATGGGTTCAATACTTACTTCATTGTTTCCTTCTAAGGATTCCATAGTATATTATCCAAACATAGCACAGTGACAAGTTTCTTGAAATTCATTATTGAAAACATGATGATAACCATTAAAAGATACAGGATAATTAATACAATTAATATAAGACAAAAACTGTTTCAAAACAAGTTCTTCTGATTGTTCCTGAAGTCCCCAAGATTGTTCTAGAGTTAATAAGGGAAGAATATAGTCTTCCTCTCCATAGGGGTTCTCTAGCCAAATAGGTACTTCAGTGGCCATTTGGGCAAGTGGAAAATAGTTAATTCCTAATTTTGTAATCCATTAGAAATAATCATTTCCCCATTTATGCACCCAATGACAACATCGATGGTGGCCAGCCAAGGTCAACCTAAGACTAATGGATGTCCATGTTTGTAATTCTTTGGATAAATTACAACGAAATCAATTGGGTATTCCCAGGAAGCTATTGTTACCAGTATGTCTTTTAGGATCCCCACAGGTTTAACGATGGACTTATCTGCCAGATCCAACACTATGGGTGTAGGCATGACTCCTTGTAGTTGTAGTAATGTCATGGTTTCAACCGTCATGGCATTGATGGATTCTCCTAAGTCTACAAGGGTATTTGGTAGAAGAGTTCCATTGATTTCTATTGTGACTACAGGGTTCCCTGGATCATTATATTTTAGTGGCAAACCAGATATCATTTCTATCATTTGGCTTATTATTTTAACATTCTAATTTTTGTTTTTCTTCCTTCCTAGATTTTTGATGCAAAGGTCCTTAATGATCTTGGTGTAGATAGGAATGTCCTTAATAACTTGCAACAAAGGTATTTTTATGCAAACATTCCTTAATTTAGATTCCAAATCATATTCCATGGGAGTTTCAGTTTTCTTGACAAGCAATCTTTCCAGGTAAGGAGGCTCCCTTGGTTCTTCTAGTTCACTGTCTTTTCGATTTTCTGATTTCTGGTGAGTTTTATCCTCAAGTTCCACTTGAGGATCCTCCTCTTGAATAATTACAGTTGATTTTTCTTTATTAATTGTCTTTCCCGATCTTAGTTGAATTTCATTAACATGAAAAGAAGTAATGACATATGTAGGGAAAGGCTGTAATTCCATATTTTGTACAGGTTGTGGAGGCCTATTATTAGGATTAGTAATTGGCTGTGTAGGAAACTGAGTTGGCCGAGGTGGATTAAATGATTGTTGTGCCTATTGTCAGTGTGGATTAGAGCTTGAAGGTATGGGTAGGTGTTCTTGTACTTGAGGAGGCAATGATAATGAAGGTTGCTGATAATAAGTTAAGCTATATCCTTGCTGAAATGGACGCATATTAGGTGTATAGGGCATGTTAGGTGGGCATTGATGTTGTTAGTATGGATGGTTTTGAGGTTGAAATACATTCCCATAAAAATTTCCTCTCCACCCCTCATTCCAAGGTGCGTTTTGAGGTGGTTTTGGGGGCCACAGGGGGTAAGATGATATAGATTTCCATGATTGGTTTTGGGGAAATCCTTGTAAATTAGGTTCTTGATAAATATTTTGATTTGGCCCTCTCCATGATGACTTCCTATTTGCTTGCGGAAAATCATTAATTTCTGCCCCTCCGTTGTAAATGGCTTGTAGTCTAGGAAGGGATGGGAATTGATTAGTGGTATGATCTCATGTGAAAATCCCACACACCTCAACCATATTAATGGGACATTCCCTTTCAGCATGCTTATGCTTGCATTTAGGACATAAAATTGACAAAAAAACTTTTTCCTCTTCTTGTTTTCTTTTAATTTTTAGAATATCAAGTTGGTCACTAATGGTGTTTAAGATATTTGTTTTGAAATTTTTCAGAAGGTTTCCTAACTCAACCCTAGTGACAACATTTTGTACATATTTTGAATTTTTAGGCACATAATCCCTTGAATTGTCCTAGATTATTTTGCCTACCTTAGCTTGATTTCTAGAAAAGGTTCGACATAATTCAGTTATTTCGGCAAATTCTTTTCTATAAATGTCACCGAAACTTAGGATATTAAGTGTTTTAGTGCACTCTTCCCTTAACCCCTTTAGAAATACAAACCTAAAGGCTCTTTCATCTAAGCTACCCACTCGTGACTTATGATAGTTATAAAGGAACCTTTCCAGGTATTCCTCAAAACTTTCATCCTCCATCTATGCATCCTAAATATATCATTAACATATCTACTTTTATAATAGTCTTCATAGTTTTTAAGGAAGGCATATTTCATTTCATCGCAAAAGTAAATGGTGTGCTCTCCCAGGCTCATGAACTATCTTAGGGTTGAGTCTTTTAAGGTGACAAGGAATAATTTAAGCTTGTGTGCATCGTCATAATAATTATAACTTCTGCAAAGAATATTGAATTCAAATAAAAATGTGTGAGGATATTTAGAGGACATACCATGAAAAAGTGGAAGAGATGCCAACGATATGTCCTTCATAGTGATATTTCTGTTAATGTCCAGAATAGGAAATCATAAAGTCAATTATGTATCGTCTTCTTTCTCCTCAGGACCTCCTCTTGGTCCATCCCTTCGATCATTGTTCCCTCCAAACAAGGTGTGTATTATGTCATTATCTCTAGGGTGATTTTCCCCATTGTTTTTGTTTTCCTCCCCTCCTTCGTTGTTAGCCATTCTTACTATAAGTTCAGAAGTAGGCTTTAGTACAATGGTTTGGCTGGAAGAAGACTTAGCTAGGTTGAGCCTAATGTAACCGGGCCCTAAGTCTCTGCGAGGTCCTCCTTCTGCAGATTCCACTTCTGAAACTAGAACCAATTCTATACCTACAACAGTTCCCAAGGAAATTTGTGTTTGTTGTAGTATGCTTTGGGGTTGTTCAACCTCTTTTGATGCAGTGTCTCTTTTTTCTTATGCCACTTTGTTGGTGGAGCTTTCTCCCTCCTCTCTGATACCTACGTAATGATTAGTTGAATTAGTTGGAGGTGTTTTTATGGGACCAAATATTCCTAAAAATGATTGTGTTCTTGAAATAAATCTACCTTTGTTATCCCTAAGCCTACCTTTACTTTTACACGCAAGAAAATAAAATACTACAAAGATTCACCAAAGACAACCAGACTTTGGAGAAACCCCACCATAGTGGATGCATGGCTCTCCACTCACGTCTTAACCATACACTCTTCGCCCTCTGATCATTCTGCAAAATATTAAACACTCATGAATTTTAAAGATATTGTTACTTGGACCATTTGCAACTCCCCGAAAATAATGCCAAAAATGTTGGGAGTTTTATTTGTCGTTTAATTCCCCTAAATTAAATTATCGACTGAGGTTCATAAACTTTGAGTTACAGTGTGTTTCGATTTAGGTTTCGAATAATTTAGTACATAATGGAGTATGAAACGTTTAATCGCTACTTTCCATAAGATGAAGTGAAGAAACCTATTATCCTATAGTTAAATATTTGTTATATAAAAAATTTAATTACCATTCTAATTTAATCCTGATTTATCTAACTCAAAAACTTACTTCAGAAATGAATCAAGCAAACACCCTAATTTAAAATCATTACACAAATTCTTTGAAGATTATTGTACAACATTCAAGTCTTGGCACAGACAATACAAATCACTGTTATAAGAAATATAAATTGTTGCATAAATAGTTCAAACCACTATGCAAATAAAACAAATCACTGCACAACAATACTAATCACTATTCCACACGACCAATCTTCGTTCATGCAAGACTAATTCCAATCACCATTTAAGAAATATTCATCACAACTCAAGCAATATGAATCACTAACCTCACTCCAAGCAAAGTTAATCTTAATTCAAGCAAAACTCAGTTTCAATCCAAGTAAAACTTAATTTCAATCCCTGGGATATATAAGAAAAACTAAAGAATTGACTCCTTGATCCTATCTAGCTCACACATTTACTTTTGAAGAACCTCAAAAGAAACAAAAAGACAATTTAAATCAATGTTCTCATGCTTTAACACACTCAGATTTGAGAGACTTCAAAGATCAACGCTTATATTCTAACTCGAAATCGTTCCAAATAAACTCAAAAAGTCTATCCTAAGCAAGAAGCCTTTTATAAAAAGAGTGACAACCTATATTCTCGACAAAATTTCACTACAATTACATGGAATTTCGAAGATATGCTATAACACTCAATCACATAATCTTCATTAATGAATAATGTTTTGCCTGACTGTTTCTGAATACTTCCTCATAAAACACAATGTTCAAGAACCCTGCGTTGTTGATAAATGCACATAATCAATATGAAAAGACCAGATTTAATTGGATCAACAGGTTAAGCTCATAGTGCGGTTGTCCTTTTTCATAACTCGTTGAGATTAGAAAAAACATCCTTTTAAGTATTCTGAACCAAATAAGTATGATGAAGGGATCATTCAAACATAAGAAACACTAAGAAACATTGTTCCTCTGTACGCAAGACTTAAGGGTGTACACTCTTCCAGATCCAAGGCAACCAAAACAAGCAATTTAAGTACAGAATTAGTAAATCGAAGATCTATTGGCAAACAACTCTTAAAACAAAATATGAACTTTGAATCTCAAAAACACACCTCATACAATTTATATCGATTACATGACTCATTTCCTGGTGGTGGTGGGCCCTTGCCACTTCCCGGATCAAGTCTTAAACTAACTCAATAACTTAGAAATCAAAAACCATAATGCTTATAGGAAATAAATGTCGGAACCAAATATTAAGATTCAATGGATCATAAATTCAAACAAGAAATATGCCAGTCTCCAATGTCTTCTGAGAATATAACTCTTACAAAAAGTGATGCATATGATACTTTCAGCTAACTACATACAAAAATCATTAGGCTTTATATAAAGTTCAACCGATGGTAAAACAATTGCAACTAACTAACTGAGAAAAGTAAACACATAATGTCATAATCCAAGTCTTTGTCACTTTAATAATGATATAAAATGTGTTGTTGTATATTCTTTTTAATAAAGGAAAAATATATAACCCACATGTAGTGTGGGTTATTGTAATATATTTTATATATATAATACTGCCATTGGTCACCTTTTGACAATGACGAGGTCCATTGGGTGCCCTTGGGACTTTGACTTGAACGTTTGAATAGTGTACGAGCTCACAAATTTGATACTACACATTGGTCTTTGATAACAAAATCAATGGTGTTCTTTGACAACAATGGACACAAAAGGGTACGAGAGCTTAGTGAGGAAATATTTTTATAACAAAAACTCATACACTCATCTATTTTTTCTTTTGGTTAAAGGACTTGAATAATTGTCATGGAAATTCGATGCATAAGAGACACTAAACTCTTTCTTTTCTTCAATCACAAGAAAACCTATAGGACAAGTCAGGTCACATTTTAAAAAATGGAGCTGGGGAACATAGTGGGTGAAAGTAATAATTATAATTCATTATTATAATACTAATTATTATTATTAATTATTGTATTAATAATAATAATTAATAATAATAATAATTACTATTAATATTAATAATAATTATCATATTAAATTAAAAGTAACTAATTATTAAAATATTATAATTAATTAATTAAAATTAAAATTAATATTAATTTTTAATTATGATAATTTATATTAATTTAAATCAATTAAGTAACTCATCATTAAAAAGAGAGCCGACATTCATCTCAATTTACTCTCCTCATTACTATTTAATCTCTCAATTAAGCTCTTCTTCTATCAAACATTCAAGTTGTCCTGATGATGGATCCCGGTTGGGATTTGAAACGTTGACAGAAAATGGTTCTTACTGTGGATTCTCCGGTAACTAAGTCAAAAGAAATAAACCATAGAGGTCTTAAATCCAGTGCTATGAGGTGTACGAAAGACCAACTTTATAATGCCATTTATTTATTTATTTATTTCAAATTTAAAAATTAGCCTTAAGATAATAACAACAAATTCTAGATACATAAACCAAACTAATATTTAGATAAATAGTAAGAGAATGTGATTTAAGTTATGATATTGCAATTTTAAGCAAAAAAGTATTCCACTTTATTCTAGTCATACGTTAGCCACATACATTATGAAAGTCACATATTAAACAAAATATATCAACATTAGAAACACAAAAATTGTAATGTACCTATGTCAATAGCCCATAAATTTACAATCAACCATCATATCATTCACTTTTACAAAATGGTAACTACAGACACAACAACAATTATATAATAGACTTTATGTATACATGAGGTATCGTTCACCAAGGAGTTGAGATTCAAACTCGAATTTCTTGTTGCTTGTGTTCCCATGTTTCTATCCACATTCACGTAGGAATGTTGATGCATCCACATTGAACATTATTGACTCATCAGTTGACCTCCTGACCTACTCCTTGGGTACTCTTCTTCCCGATGGACCCCCGAGATGAAATGGGGATGTAAGTAGAGGAAAAATACATTCTGATGGAGGAGAGCACTCTTAGCTCAAGAGTCCCCTCTCTTTTGACCTCCACCTCACCAAAGCCACTATGGGATTCATAGTTACTCATAATAACATTATCTAATCCATCCAACAATAGGGAAAAAAGAGGTCCCTCGCCCATAGGTTGCTCCTTTTTTTATAGGAGGCTTCATAGGTGACACTTGGTACTTCATGCAAAAAGAATTATCTTTATTAATATAGAAGTTGGATTATTCACCCATCGACATGTTAGCCTCTCACCAAGCTCTCCTAAATTATCTACCTAAATTCTTATTCAAAAATAATATTTTTCCTCACCCCAACATGAGTCCCTATTTCTTCTCCTAGTTGTCTCTACTACTAAATTCCCTCTTTTATACTCCTTAATTTGTGTTCATTACTAAAGTCAATTGGTAGGTATTATATTTTTTTCTCCTAATACACCATAGTTTTATTAAATTTGACTCTTAGATGGAGATCCTTGTGTTGGCTATTGCCACATGGAGGTTCTCTCATGAAATTAATTTTTTTCTAATTAAACTTATTATTCTTTATTTTAATTCACCACCCTCTTTTCACCACTCTATGTCCCAACTCCCCAACCCCCTCCCAGAACCCTCGAACCCCCCTTATTATTAAACACTTATGTAATTTGAAGTTACTTTATATGCACATTATCTACCTACATTTTCCAAATGTGAGAAGGGTAGAGTTCTCAATTGATCCAATATTTTTATTTCTTCCTATTCTTCCTTTTCCCCAAGATTTATTCTTGATTTAGATAACTTGGTTCTAAAACCTCATTTACCACATTATGTGAATTAGTATGATTATCATATCTTAATCATATTTCAATAGTTTCTTCTTTTTGCCAAGGGTGTCAAGTCATTCATGCCCTTCAAGAAATTTCTTTCAAAGTTCCAATGGTACCACATAAATCATTTTTTCTTTGCCAAGGGTGCCAATTCGATCATGCCCTTCAAGAACTTCCCTTGATGTTCCAATGATGCCACATTGCTTTCCCTTCAAGCATCCAATGAATACAAGGGGAAACACTAGGTGCGATGATGGAGATTGTTATCCTCTCCTATGTTTCCCTCTATAGTGATACTAATGGTGTTAGGGATCAAGGAATCCACCTTGATGTGCACCCCCAGTAAAATCCTCATGAGAATCCTAATCCGAGGTATACCCCCACGACATCGTGATCTTCAAGGCAAAGGTATCCCATCACCTTTTGAGCCCAAGTCACAATGGGAGTGCTAGTGAGTGGCATTAGGCGAATTATTCCACCCCTCCCTTGAAGTTCCATTGGTTGGGTGTGTTTTATATTCTCTCCACGACTAGTTGCACGTGTGGGGGGTCGCATTCCCTATTCGTTGTGCTGGGCATAGCATGGGGGTCATAGGGGGGCGCAACCCCCCCTGTCGAGAGGTTTCAGGGGGGGTGGTAGCCCTCCTACATGGGGTCTGGGCAAGTGCTTTGAGATTTTTTTTTTTTGGACCCAATATTAGGGGGGTGGACCTACCTATGGTTTTGTGCATAGGTTTTGCACATGGTTTTGAGCATGATGGTTTTCTTCCCATGGTATTTTCTAATCTAGGGTTAATGGATTGGGCTTTATGAATGATTAGACATGTATATATATGTATTATAACATTGAAAAGAATATAACAAAAAATAAATCTGGTGGTCCTGATTTTGGGATTTAAGGGAAATCTCTTTGTATTTGTTTTATATTATCATCATTGTTTATTTTCTATTTTTAGAATTAGTCTGCACGTAATTTCTGTACAGGGTTAAAACATACATTTGGTTTCAGAGTTGTTTTAGCTTCAAGGGGATGCTTTTGCTACTGAGGGGTTTTTCTCGAGCCTATGGTAGACGATGTTTAGTGGGAGATCTACGTAATCGATTCTTGTGGTGAAAGAATATGGCGAGCAGTGGAAAGATAGAGATCGAGAAATTTATTGGTCGGAGTTTTGAGTGTTGGAAAATCAAGGGAGAGGATCTGCTGGTGGATATATATCAATGTATCATGGTAGATCTGGGTACTAAACCAACGACAATGTCAGATGAAGACTGGAAAAACTTGGATCGGAAAGAAAAGATCACAATATGGTTGTGTATCTCAAATTCAATATTGTTGAATGTATAAGGGGATGCTACAACGAAGGCTTTATGGGACAAGTTAGGGACATTATACCAATCTAAGTCTATAGTGAACAAATTGTTCTTACAAAAATAGTTGTATAACCTGAGGGTGAGGGATGGATATTTGGTGACAGAGCATTTGAACACTGTTAGTACTATGGTAAGTCAGTTTTTATCTATTGATATTAAAACTCTGGATGAAGATAACTGCATCAGTTTGTTATGTTCTCTACCATATTCGTGGGATATTCTGGTTGTTGCAATATGAAGAAATATAACTACCTTGAAGTTTGATGAAATAGTCTCATCCTTGTTGTTGGAGGAGATGAGATGGAAAAATATGGAGGGTCAGAATGGAGATGCCTTCTCTCTACAAGGATGGTCGCAGAACAGAAACAAAAATAATTCCTCATGTGGGAGATATAAATCTCCAGGAAATCTTATAAAGATGTGCTGGAAATGCGAAAAGGAAGGGCACTTCAAAAAGGACCGTAGATATAAAGCTCTTGAGAAAGGAAAAGGATCTGATGATGCTCCTTTTACAGAGGAAAAAACCAGCTCGAATGAAGGTGGGGATGTGTAATTGGCTTCTTCTTCAAGTACAAATGTAGATCATGAGGCATGGTTGATTGACTCAGGTGCATCCTTTCACCTCACTCCCCATAGGGAGTGGTTTCGCAAGTATGAGAAATATGATGGTGGTGATGTCTTCTTAGGGGATGACATGAAGGCTAGAATCATTAGACACAGAAAATTCAAGTTGATGTTGAAAGCTGGAAGGATTAGGACACTTCCATGTGTTCTACATATTCCTGCATTAGCCAGAAATCTGATTTTTGTAACCAAGATGGATGATGCAAGTGTAAAAATAGTGTTTGAGAAAGATACATGCAAGATGGTTCAGGGGGAACTGGTATTGATGCAAGGAGTTCATATTGAAACTTTGTAAAAGCTTCTAGGTAGTGTTTTTATTAATGGGTGCAACAATGTTGTGGTTCCTGAAAGTTGAGAAGAAAATCTAGTGGTCTCTGGAGAAAAGACCATGCTCTGGCATCAAAGGCTTAGACATATTGGAGAGAAGGTCCTTCAAATACTTCATGGTAATGGTATGGTAGAAGGTATGTCTAATTTTTCTCTGGATTTCGATTTCTATGAACATTGCATATATGGGAAGCATAATCAGGTGAGTTTCCTCTCTGGTGCGAAGAGGGCGAAAGGGATATTAGAGCTTGTGCACAATGATGTGTTTGGACTTGTGTCGGTTCCATCGATGGGTAAGTATGTGTACTATATATCATTTATAGATGACTTCTCAAGGAATACATGGATATATTTCCTTAGGATGAAATATGAAGTCTTTGAAAGGTTTAAAGAATTTAAGGGTCTGATGGAACACTAGACAAAGAAGAAGATAAAGGTGTTAAGGACAGATAATGGTGGAGATTTGCAAGAAGGAATTTGAAGAGTTCTGTAAGAAGTGTGGTATATCACGGAAGAAGACTACTCCATACACACCTCAGCAAAAAGGAGTTGCGGAAAGAATGAACCATATGTTGATGGAAAAGGCAAGAAGCATATTCAATGGTGTCAGATTAGAACAAGAATTATGGGTAGAGGCGGTGGAGATTACATGTTACTTGGTTAATAGATCACCTTCATCACGTTGGAGGATAAGAATCCACATGAGGTATGGACTGGTAAGAAACCCTCTCTTTCACATCTGAGGGTATTTGGCTATGATGCATATGTACATGTTCCAACGGAGAAAAGAACCAAGTTGGATAGTAAATTTGAAAGGTGCATCTTTATTGGGTCTAAGGATGGTTTGAAATATTATAAGACTTGGAACCCAAAAACAAGGAAGTTTATCTACAACCAAGATGTGGTGTTTAAAGAGGTGAAATATTTCATTAAACATGAATTCCTACCAAAGAAACCTGAGAAGATAGAGTTTGAGCTAAAGGAGGAAGAATCATACTCTACAGTAGAACAAGAATTAGAAGATGAAGAGCCACAAACTCTAGTTGTGAGAAGATCAGTTCAAGAAAGAAGGAAACCAGAAAGGTATAGTCCATCTACTTTATGTTCAAATTTTTCTTTATCTATTACTAATGATGATCCTAGAACTGTCAGGAAGGCAGTAGATTTAGAGGATGGAAAACTCTGGAAAGAGGCCATGGTTGATGAAATGTCATCTTTGGACAAAAATAAGGCTTGGGATCTGGTGGAGTTGCCAGCTGGAAGGAAAACCCTTTGAAGAAAATGGGTGTTTAAGAAGAAGATGGATGTAGAAGGCAAGGTGGAGAAATACAAAGCTTGATTGGTAGCATAAGGTTATTCCCAGCTACCGAGAATTGATTTTGAGGTAGAATAGATGGATTTGAAGAAAACATTTCTTCATGGGGATTTGGAAGAAGAGATCAACATGAAGCAACCTAAAGGCTTTGCGATGAAGGGAACGAAAGAATTGGTATGCATGTTAAAAAAGTCTTTGTATGGATTAAAATAGTCACCAAGGATGTGGTATTAGAAATTTGATACATATATATGGGGACTTGGCTTCACCAAAAGCAAAGGGGATCAATTTGTGTATCTCAAATTAATCGATGACCATGTTATTTATCTGGTCTTGTATGTGGATGATATGTTGCTGATTGGAAATGACAAAGATATTATGTAGGATTTGAAGACCCAATTGTCCTCCAAATTTGATGTGAAGGATCTTCATGCTGCAAACTATATTTTGGGCATGGAAATTAAATGAGATCAGGCAAAGAGGAAGCTCTGGTTAAACAAAAGGAAGTATGTCGAGAAAATACTGCATAGAATTAATATGCATGATAGTAAACTAGTGAAGGTTCCTATTCCTTTAGGTGTAAATTTATCCGCTGAACGATGTCCCATGACACAAGAAGAGGAAGAGGACATGTCCTATGTTCCATACATAAGTGCAGTCGGTAGCATGATGTATGCAATGGTTTGTACTAGACCAGACATTGCACATGTAGTGGGAGTATTGAGCAGGTTTATGTCAAAACTAAATAAGGAGCATTGGACAATAATGAAGTGGGTTTTCAGGTATTTACGTGGCACTAGTTATTATGGTTTGTGCTACCAAGGAATATCGGGATTGGACAGGGTTTTGGACATCTGTGGCTTTGTTGATGTAGACTGGGTTGGAGATATTGATCAAAGAAGATCTACAAGTGAGTATCTATTTAACATATTTGGAGGTGCAGTCAGTTGGATGAGAAAGAGATAGTATGTAGTGGCATTTTCAACTAGAGAGGAAAAATACATGGAATCCACTCATGCAAGCAAGGAAGTATTTCGGTTGCAGAGATTGTCTTCAAGTATGGGGTTAGTACAAAAAGCTATAAGTATAGACTGTGACAGCCAAAGTGCAATATTATTGGCAAAGAATCCTCCTTATCATTCAAAGATAAAGCACATTGAAGTTCAATATCAATTTCTAAGGGATATGGTTGAGGATAAAAAGGTGTTGTTGGTAAAAGGGGGACACTTTGAATAATGTTGCAGATGCACTGATGAAGTCTATGAGCACTGAGAATTTTTCTTAGTGTAGAGCAATAATGGGCGTTTCAGGGTTGGACCAATGACTAAGCTCTCCTGTGACCCCCTGTGTGGAAAAGAAAACAACAAGTGAGAGAATGTTGGGTGTGTGTTATATTCTTTCCACGACTAGTCACACATGCGGGGAGGTGACAGGGGGGTGACAACCACCCTTTTTATTGTGTCAGGGGCAGAAGTGGGGTTTCAAGGGGGTGGTAGCCCTCCTACACAGGGTCTGGGGTAGCACCCTGAGATTTTTTTTTTGGACCCTATATTAGGTGGGCGGATCTACCTATGGTTATTTGCATGGGTTTTACACATGGTTTTGGGCATGATGGTTTTTTGCCCATGGTATTTTGTAAATCTGGTCAAGGGAACTATGGTTATGTTCTAATCCATGGTTAATGGATTGGGGTTTATGAATGCTTCAGCATGTATGTATATGTATTGTAACATCGAAATGAATATAATGAAAAATCAATCTGGTAGTCCTGGTTTTGGGATCTAGGTGAAATCTCTATGTATTTGTTTTATATTCTCTTCATTGTTTAATTCTGTTTTTAGAATTCGTCTGCATGTAATTTTTGTACAGGGTTAAAAACTACACCATCTATATGTACAACCCCATCACCCATGTATGATTCGTTTGGCCAAACAACTAACTTGTGCCTACAAGCAACTAGCATATCATTAGTATTCACAATAGAATTTTAAATTGAGCTTTAATTTTTTTTGAGACAATAACATGCAATTCAAATCAAACCAGAGGTCACTTACTCCATATATGCGAGTGCATCTGGGTAATCTCTTGCCACACTCAATAATTTTCAGTAGTATTTTTTCACAATAATAGTCACCAATCTACTTGTGTTTTCTAAATCATCATCATAACATAATCATCAACGTCTTGTTAATTATGAGCAAGAACTAATGTATATAGAGAACATCATGAAACCATCACATGATTAGACATAGTCATAAATGTAGCCATCACAACTATTATCATCTTAACATCTGCAAAATTGAAAATAATTATTATTACATCCACAAATAGTAAAAGTCTAATATCCAGATCCTCGACCTAAGGTCCTCAAAGAATAACGTATGAGCCCTAAGGTTATATCAAGGCTGACATCATATCAGGATCAGTCAACTAGAGCAGGAACTATAAGGTAGATTACAAGAACACAATGAGGTGAGAGATTTAGTCAAGCTTGAATAAGCAAATGTCCTTCCTGTCTTTGTTGCACATCTATATGATATCCTTTCTTACCACTACATTGTGCACGATGTTCCCATTCTTTGTAGTGCGCGATATGTTGTGTGGTCTTCCCATACTTGCGAAAATTCCAAAACTTTGGAGAACTTTTCCTTTGGTTACCCTTTGCTCGAACATTGAATGTGGCTTATGACCTCAAAGTTGATGGTAAAATAGAGGTGGTCAATAAGTGTCTAAGAACATATCTACAATGCTTTGGATTATATTGACAAGGATAGTGGGTCTAATGGATACTGTTTTTAGAATGTGTATAGTACCATCTATCATGGTGTTACAAAAATGCCACCCTACAAAGTTGTCTATGGAAAAATAACCACATTTATAGCCTCTTATTTACCACACACATCTGAGTATCAGGTTGTGGATTGCAAGAGATGAAATTATTTTTATACTCAAGAACAATTTTTTTTTTTGCTCAAATTGAATGGAGTAATAGGCCAATCAACATGACTTAAGAGTGTCACTTTAAAGAAGGGTATAAGTGTTTGTTTCTCTTTGCCAGTATAAGAAAAAATCCCTCAAAGAAAAGAACAACTAGAAGCTATCAACTAAATTCTATGGGAGTTATTTAATACTAAGCTACATTACACAATTCATTCACATATTGTCTTTTGCAACCCACTCCAAGATCCACCTTATATTTTAAGTTTCCTATTCGAAGAAAGTGGTTCGAAAAAATTGCAAAGTTTAGACTATCATTTTTGAATTTGATGAAGGGGGTTCCATTTGGTTATGACCCAAGTCAATACTAAACAAAAAGCAAGCATCACCTATGCTAGTGTATTATCCATGAAAACTTCATATAGAGAAGGACACAAAATCTTCATATAAAGAAATTGTTTAGTTAATATACAATAGTCATCGCCTTTGAATAAGACACACTAGGTAGTTGGTATGAAATTAATTAATATAAAATGTCATCATATTGAATAATCCCCTATGTAGTTGGTACTCATTCATGAATATGATTTACTAGATTTTTCTTAGAGAACTATGCAATTTTGTTGTTGAAAACCATTGTAATAGAGCTTTGGTCTTGGGGGAAATTTATTATATACCGTATGGGTTGTCAATACCCTATATTAAACCTTTCAAATAAATTTTAGAAATTATTTTGATGGGACTATTATACCTGTACCTTAAAAAACAAAACTATTGTGAAATTTAACATATTCAAAAAAAATTTAAAATAATTCATATTTATTCACATGAAAAATATAGATGACTTTTAAAGAGCTTATAACGGTTAATCAGAAAGTAATGACCATTGTACACAAAGGCATCCAAAATAATATAGTTCCTATATACAGACAATTTTTTTAAAAATAAAAAATACAAAGAATGATTTCTAATTTAAAATATTTATTATATTTAAAATTTTGATAAATATAAAATTAAAATAATTAATAAAAATAAAATAAAACAACACCCCACAAGTTCATTAAATCCACGTTTTCTCGACACCGTTTCTTTAAAAAGATTTCTTAATCTTACATTCCGATAATAATGTTTAAAGCTTAAGTAAAGCTTAAAAGTACAAGGTATCTAATCACAAAACCTATAACATAAAAATTTATAGGATCACATCAAAATGATTTAATGATGGAAAATGTTCACAATTTTATTTATGGATACACTTCACAGTACAATTACTCTAATGAAAACGCAAACACAGACAAATAGTCATGAGAGTATGCTTGTATTATTATTATGATAACTCTAATGAAAACGCAAACACAGACAAATAGTCATGAGAGTATGCTTGTATTATTATTATGATATAATATTTTGTTAATCAAGGTGATTAATAAAAATACATTAAGTTCTCACTGCCTAAAATGTCTTGGTATTATTATTATTATTATATAACATTTGGTAATCAAGGTGATTAATAAAAATACATTAAGTTCTCACTGCGTAAAATGTCTTGGTAAAAGTAAAGTAAACAAGTCTTCCCCTGTGTACGGCTCAAACGATCATGTTGTACGGATCCAGTTGGGCCGTACCTGGAAATAGCTTCCCAAAAATGTCCTCTAAAAGCAAAGCACAGCAAACAAGTCTGAACCTCCCTGTGCGACCAAACTGTACGGCTCAAATTGTGCCAAAGCCGTACTTGGTAGTAGCTTCCAAAATAGCTCTTTTAAGTGCACCTACTTCCAATGGCCCATGAGGCTTATTTATCTGCAGAATCGGTCACTGAATTTATAAGAGTATAGATTTTACATATTATTTTTTAGTTTCGAGATTGTGATCAAACTGTTATGTGTGGAGGTTTGGTCTTATCAATACTACATTGAAAAAAATTATGTATGTCGGAAAATTATTCTAAATAAAATTTCTTCAATCAAACTTTAATTAAAAAATCTATTTTACTTTATACCTTGACTGTGGCTGTTTTGATGATGTGGCCCTCCAGGCAAGTAAGGTGGGTGTTATAAAAGTCTAGTTGAATGGATTCAAGGGCTCCTACCAATTTCACCAACACTCCTGGCTTCCTCTGGCAGTAAATTCTGAGATGAAACATATCCTGAACCTTGGTCACATTTAACTGCAAAAATACACAAGAACAAAGAAAAAAAAATTATAAATATAGGGAAGAAAAAAGGAGAAGAAAAAAATTAATAAGTATACAAGATTTTGAAAGTTAAAAAAGTCTAAAACATTTAGTGTAACTAGACTTTAAATTTGTCCAGAAAACAATGGAAATCTGACAATTTTTTGGGAAATCTAAGTTACAGTTGTCAAGTTTCAAATTTTTTTTGATAAAATTAATCTATGTTCACTATAAAAATAAAATTCACATACTCCTAATATCATTTTTTTTTTTTGAATGACAAAATCCCCACCACTTTTTACACTAGAAGCAAATTTCTCGATAGACAAAGCCCCTAAAAATACAGGGAATTAGGGTTTGGCTTACATCAAGTGTGGGCAGTGCTAAAGCTTGGTTAGAGTTATAGCAATTCTCCACTTCGTATGATTGCATTTCGTGGACCGCATGATCTGTGTAAAGTGGCGTGGGATCATGGTGGCGGGTTATGTTTAATCGGAGACCCTCGATTTCTGCCTGCAAGTCGTTCACTTTTTTTTGCAAGTCCTGTACGTGGCTGATGGTGTCTCCCACTATGGACGCTTTGTCCATCTGCACTAAAAAACCAAAAGGTGAGTAAAAATATAAATATCCAAAGATTCCCTTTCGGTATCATATATGCATTCAAATCTGTATGAAATGGTGCGAGATGCACTTTTAATATAATATCAATAAATTTTATTGCCGAATATTAAAATGCATGAAAAGACTTTTAATATAATATCAATAATTTTTATTGGAGAAGATTAAAATGCATGAAAATAATTCATTACCCATTGCTTACTAAATTTTAAATTAAAATAAATTTAAAAATTATTAATGCATTGTTTTATTTCAACCTTTAATGTGGGAATGTTTTGTATTAATTTTAATATAATTTAAAAATTATAATGCATTGTTTTAAATTTAACCTTTAATATGGGAATATATAATATTATGTATTAATTTAAAATATTAAATTTTAAGATTAATATAATTTAAATTTTAATATATAAATTAAAAATTTATATATAGTCAAAATTGTCTTTTAAACAATAAAAAATCACATTTATTTTTGAAATTATACGGTATAAGTTAGACTATATATTATAATTTTTGGATATTAAAAAATACATAATTTAATTTTTCTAATTTAAAAAAAAATATATATGTTAATACTTGTTCTTGGAAGTAAATAAAAGTGTGTTATAAGGAAGAATAATCTATGAATTTTTGGATATTAAAGTAAATAAATGTGTTATAAGGAAGTGATCTATCCCAATCTTGAAATGAAAAAATATATATGTTAATACTTGTTCTTGGAAGTAAATAAAAGTGTGTTATAAGGAAGTGATCTATCCCAATCTTGAAAACCAGAGTTATTTCTCTGTCCTAATTAGTGTTAAGAAGAAAATGAATATTGCTAACATAAAAACTAATTCCCATGAGCTTCATAGTGAAACTAGGTGTTGATCTTCTCCCAAAATGCCATTGGAAGAAAAATTTGTCACTTGTGTTATATTAAAAGGGTTAAAAATGAAAAAAATTTTCTCTTAGATTGCCTAGCTTAATTTTGGAAATCTCTGTCACTCTACCAATTTTCTTAACCTATTAAGGCAACAAAACTATGGTGATTTGGGAACACTTCTCTCACTTTTCTTCAAACATAAAAATAATATGTTAAAGAATTTCGAATAATTCTTACCTTCTTAAGGTCCAATAGACCATATTGGTATTAGTGATAGAGTCTCTCACTTTGCAATACTAAGAGGTTTGAAGATGAAAAATGTTTTCTATTGGATTGCACCACTTTTACTCACATCCCATCTCATTTGAAAATATTTGGCACACTACCAACCTTCTTGACTTGTTAACTCAACAAAACTATAGTGATTTAGGAATGCTTATCTCCCTTTTTTTTTATCATAGAAATAAAATCTTAAATAGTCTCATTTAATCTCATGTTTTCTTAAGGTCACATAGACCATATTAGTCTTAGTGGACTTTAATACCTTAACTTAAATATAGCTTAATTAAGCTAAAAAATATGAAAACAAAAAATTCATCACAAAAATAAAACATTTAATAAAATATTGTATCGTTGAATACCATTAACAAAAATTAAGAAATATGATTAATTAATATTGTTTATATTAATATATATACACTTTAATATATAGATTTATTATATATGTATATTTTATTAATATATATAATATTTTATAATTAAATTTATTAAAATATGTTTTTAATATAATAACAAGAGTTACATATTCGCAAGTAATTGCTACTTAGTTTAAATATAGTTTTAATTAAATTAAAAACAATAAACACAAAAATAAAACTACTAATAAAATATTGTTAAATATCATCACTAAAAATTAAGAAATGTGATTAACTAATATTATTTATATTAACATATATACATTTTAATATATATGTTTATATATGTGTTTTACTTTTTATTAATATATATAATTTTTATAATCAAATTTATTAATGTATGTTTTTAATATAATAATAATAATAAATCACTTAATTGAAAATATGGAAAAAAAACTGTAAGTCATGAAATAATAAAAGAAGAAGAAAAGTTGGATAAGAAGGAAATAAAAGTAAATATGAAAAATTAGTAACTAATAGAAATGGAAGTTACTAAATAACCCATAATAAAACCTTAACCAATCACATTACAAATAAATAAATTTAAATAATAATAAAAAATAACAAAAATTGAATTCCGAATGTTAAAATTTTTGGTGAAAGACAAACTAATAAGTAATTACCATATTGAAAATATGGACAAAAAATTATTATTAATAAAAAAAAGGAAAAAAATAAAAAATAAAAAGCAAAATAAAACCCACCTAAAAAGCTTTCACAAAAAACAAAATACAATACATGCAGCAAGCATAATAAATTATCTTAAATTAAAAATATGGGCAAAAAGTTATAATTAATATAAAAAAGAAATAAAAAACAAAAAGTGAAATAAAAATAAATAAAACTAAAAACAAAAAATTAATAACTAATAAAGATAAAAATTACTAAAAAAAAATAAATTTCAATAAAATCACATTATAAATAAATATTTTTTAAATAAAAATAAATTTTTCAATTCACAATAAATAAATAAAAGCAAGACATAGGTATGATATTATTTATTTATAATAAAAAACAAAAACAACACATTTATTTGTAATCAGTGAATTAGAAAGTAGAATTGAAAAATCGTTCATATAAAAAATTAATTAGTTTAAATTTTACTCATCGAGTACTTCGGAACATGGAAGGCCACTTGAAAAAAAAAACAGTGACATGTAAAAGGCAGCCAGGCCAGTTGCAGAACAAAACAATTTTGCGCTTGTAAGTTTTTGCTCAATCCAATTGCTCTGCGGCTTACAGGTCTTCAAGAAAATTAATGAAAACATGGTATATTATTGCATCGCGTCAATATGGGATCAGAAAATTCATGAGCACCTTTGTGATCTTTGGAACGAGGGAGCGTAAAGCATAGAGCTTTTCATTCAGTTGGCTGCGTCGCTTCCGTTCCGAGACCAATGCCTTGGGCTGTGCGTTCTCATCTAATTCCTCCTTCAAATCATCCATTTCGTCGGACGAATATCCGCAATTTGGCTCCTTTCTGTCGACTCTTCCCTGAGGAGCAGAATCGCCATAGAGATTATTCTGTTGAAAGGAGGGGTGATTCTGCGTGAAATTCTGAGTCCCGTTTCTTCTCAGGGGCTCACTGACTTCATGAACAAGAGGGGGCTGGAAACTCTGAGCGGGATTTACAGGCAAATCGTGTGATGCCCACAAAGAATCACTGGTATCGAAACTCCACCCTTCCAGGTCCACGGCATGGGAAGAGGGGGAGATGGGCACTAGAGATCCTGCGTTGCAGTTCCCCTGCATGAGATCTGCGCAGAATAACAAGCCGTTCTGATCGCCGGCGGCGGCTTCCATGAATGCGAGGGTATTGGAATCAATGATGCCAAAGGAAGAATCAGCGCAAATCCTGGATATTCCTCCCCTTCCGGTGTGCTCCATTACGTGCACAATACCGCGCAGGCACTCGTTTGCCGATAAGTCGAGATTGAAGAGTCGGGCCAACGGCGCGTGAGCTTTTACTTGGATTCCTAACCCTATTTGAGATTCTAATTTATTAAAAACAAAAAAGTTGGTCACACTTATTTTTTTGTTTTTGAGATAAAGCATTTTTTGGGAAAAGTTTTATTAAATTATAAATCAATTTAAACCATACAAAACTCTTCTTTCCATGTTGGAAAATTCTCATAATCCAAAAAATTATTATAGAATTAGAGAGAGCGAATCCTGCTCCATCGAAGCAAATGTTAGCATGGTTGGTGGACTGAATAGTAAATAAAGAAGTGGACCATATTTTGGATAGTGGGACCAAGCATTTCCAATGGCCAACAAATTTGATCAATCTTATCAACACTTACATATAAAATAAATAGTTCAAATAATATAAACATAGCTCGAATGAGAGCTAACGACTAGGTCGTTGATGGGTGTATTTAAAAGTTGATCCCAAGATTATTTTTTTTAAAGAGTAGGAAAAATTATTATAATTATTATAAGTGGTCAAATTAAGAATCAAATTTTTGTTGTTTATCAAAATTATTATACTTATTATAATTTATAAAAATAATATGAATATAAAAATATCAATATTATATGTATATTATGAGAAAGTGAATTTTTTATTATTATAAAAAGTTTATTATTTAGATTCAGTAGATTTATTTTATAAATGTGGTATAAATTAAAAAAATATTAAAGTAAAATAAAATATAAAATAAAATAATAATATGTTTTTATTAATGCTTATTTTTAATATATAATTTATTTTAGGACTTTTTTTTGGATGATCAATTTACTACTTCAGGTTTATTATCAAGTTTTACATATTTTTTTTATGGTCTAAAGATTGTGAAAATGTTTATACTTTAACCCTCACAATACTCTAGCTCAATAGATGCATGATTCACAAGCTACATGATGAGGTGGATATGCATTTAAACATGCTTGGTACACTCATGGAAGACTAGATTATATAGGCTAGTTTGAGCACTCGACGACTATCACATAATAAAGGTGTTGGCTTTTTTTGTTGCATCTTCACATTTGAAAGCACCCTCTTGAGCCAAATTACCTCAAATGCTCCTTTCATCCCTCCTCTATCTTTTACTTCTATTGGTGAAAGGGCTACTACATGCTGCTTTTTAGTGGACCATGTGATTGCACTTGTGCCAAGGATGAATACATATCTAGAAATTTGGATAAATACATATCTATAAGTTGATTTTCTATCATCCACATACCTTTCCCACTATTAATTTGCATACCCACATAACTTAGGGTTTTTTTTTTTTTTTTTTTTTTTTGTATAGAATGAGAAATTCAAGTGTCCCTTTCACATATCTCAATGGTCTCTACATTACAATCCAAAGCTCTATATTTGACAATGCCATGAATCTAAAAATAAAGCTTGCAACATAACTCAAGTAAGATCTAGTTGTTGTAAGAAATATAAAGCTTCCCATTATCTACTTGTAAATTGGCTCATTAATTATCATAGAGTTAGTCTTGGATGAAATCTTTAATCTTTTCTCTCTCATGAGGTGGACATGAGATTTCCAATCTATCATTATGAACCTATCAAGAAATCTCTTGGTATATTTTTTTTGTGAGATAAAAATGTTATTATATATTTGTGAAAATTTTACACCTACACAATAATGTAGGAGGCGTAAATCAGTCACATTAAAATCTGTATTCTTATTATATTTAATATATTTAATAACATGTTCCTCTTTACTCGTTGTAATGATGCCATCTACATAAGTCACCAATAGAATAATATCATTGCTAATGTTTTTGACAAACAAATTGGAATATGCAGGACTATATTTGAACCCCAAGTATTTATCAATATTAATGCACCATGCTTGAGGGCCCTAGTTTAGGCCACATAGAACCTTATTTAGTCTATCAACAATATGGATTTTCCATCGAAATACAAACCTTATGGTTTATACTTGTAAACCTCTTCCTTGAGATCTACATTGAGAAATACAATCGTTACTAATGCACCTTCTAGCTAGGCTATGCTTCCATGTCTGGAAGTAATTAGATGATGCTATTCTTTGTTATAAGAGAAAAGGTGTGCTTATATTCAATGCCCTCTCTCTCTCCAAGAGAACCAATTTTTGATCAACCGCGGCTTATATTTCTCAAATGTGCCATATATACTGTACTTCACCTTGTATACCCATTTGTAGCTAATGGATTCCTTCCCCATGAATGACTTGTGCGAACCCAATTCTAATTTTCATTATACTTTAATGTTTAACCATCATGGCATTCTCCGATTGAAGTTTCCCTTTTGCTTCCTTGAAGACCTATGACTCATATGCTTCTTAAAGATTGTCCATCAAAGCAAAGTGAACCATGTTTGGTTGTTATTTTCTCTTACCTTTTGATGATCATCCATCAATTATTTTAAACACGTACATTGGTTTTGTGCCACCATTTTAGTCACTTTTGCTGATGTTTGTAGCTTGGGAAGGTACTTCTTCATTAGCCTAAGTTACTTGGTATGCAAGAAGTCATCTAATAGCCCTTTAACCTTAGCAAAATTACTTTAGAAAATAAAATAATTTATTTTATAAGGATACAATGAGTTTAATCTAATTTATTGCAAGGATTGTTCTTAGTGAATTAGATGAATCTCAACTCCTTATATCAAGTGAGGAAAGATCTAATCTCAATTATTATTGACTTTGGAGATTAGGGTTGTGGATTCATTATTAAATCAAGGATATAAAAGAAGAACTAGGCCGTGTGAGAAGACACACCACCGCACAGTATGTACAAGAATTGAGAGGATATCTCAATGATTGAGTGGAGAAGTACTTCCATTAATGTGTTCCAAGTTTGAGGAAGGTGCAAGGGTTTAGGGTTTAGATCTAGGTTTTTTGTATGCTTCTTCCTTAGTGGGAAATTATACAAGGACTAGAGCACATATAGGTTTTGATTACTATTAATGAATGGATTTGGTTGGAAATTTTTTCTTGTAGGCACATGTGTGATCAAGATTTTTTTTTTTTTCTTCCATTGAATAGTTTTTTTGTTTATGTTAAGAACCCAATTGTGCTTTTATTCAACAGATTTGTGCTAAATCTACTAGGAATTAATTTCCACATTGCTTGGTTTAAATTTTAACATGGTAAGAGAGTGTAAACTCTGAGAAACCAATCACATAATTACATGTGTGGAAAATTTCATTTAAATCAATGAGGTAAAAATTTAGTTTGCAGGAATTAAGAAACCAATTCATAAGGTGGTACAATAATAGAACTAAATATACAAAAAGAAAACTGAGAATCTGAATTATATAGTGCATTATGGGTTATGGCTGAAATAATTTGTTTTGTGGTCAATAAGCCATATCACATTATCATAGAAAAGTAAAATTAAAAAATAAAGGGGGGTATGCTGATTGTGGTGGCTGACAACCACAAGCATAACTATCAATCAACTAGTCGACCAATCAACGAAAGTGTCTTGCTTCCAAATGAGCCAATTGATACTTAAGATTAGGATGGTTACAATAGTTGTGAGGAGTGTGGTCGGGCCAGTCATAAGCCATAGCTAGCCTCCAGACAATAGTTGTAGTCGCAACTAGCATTTGTGTTGTCTTGTACCAAGCCATTCAAGTTGCTAAAAGTGGGGGTAGGAAGAGAACACCCATGATGTAGATAGTAGCCTACAAGAGATACCAACTGCTAAAGATAATCACAATGCATAGATAAGAGTGCTACTGGAAGGGATATGTCAAGCCACAAGGGCATAAGGATTAAAGTGATATGTAAATCATCGTAAATATTCCATTAGATAGTTCATCACAATAGATATGATAAAAATATATTTAAACATATGAAATATGAACTATTAGGGTTTTACTTTTATCTCGACTTTTGGATCTATATATCATTGTTTATTACATATGTGTGCAAATTGGAATTTGTGAAAAAAATGGAAAACAACAAAATCAAAAATCAAAAACAATTATTTGACACAAAAATATTACCTTGGAAACCATTTCAAGAGAAATTCCAGCTGGAAGGTGGGGTCGCTATGCTCTCCTTCTTTGAATAGAAAATGGTTGCGATTACAAATAAGTATGGTATGTGGTCCACGAGATACTACAATACATAAATCCTTTATTTTTGCTCTCTCCCTATCCCTCTTAGTTGTTTTTCTCATCTATGGAACAAATGCCCTTGAAAGGAATGGAATCCCTTTTCCTCCTAGTGGCTCGATTATAACACAACCTAATAACCTACTAGTGGTTAGGTTGGAATACCTCATCTCTTAACCATATTTACAATATAGTATCTTCTAGAGTATTCTTCATCATAATCATGTGGCTATCCCTTTCCAATGAATAATGGGGGCTGACATGGCATCCTCTTGAATTATGGAGGCCAAAACAGGAAGTAAAACTTCTAAGTGGCATAACTTTTGCATACATACTTTGATTGAGGTGATTCTTGCACTGTTGGAAATGTCTTTGTGTGTAGAATATGAAAAAAAAATCCTCTTTACAAGAAAAAAGTTTTACCCCAAAAAAATGCCATTTAATGCCTCAAAATGCTCTTGGAAGGTTTCAGACCCCAAGTTGCCAAACTAGATCCCACCAGTAAAAATGGTCTTGTGAGATGATTCCTCCACTTTTTCCACGTTGAAAACATCGATATGGATGAAAAACAATATGATGATACAATATAGATCACATCTCCCCATTTTTGGAAGCTTTTGACCCTCAAAATCTTCTACTGATTGAGGTGGGGAAATCTTTCATCCACCTTTTCTTGGGTGTATCATTTAGCTTTGCCTAGAAGTTTTCCTTTCAATGCAATCTACCAAAGGTCATGCTACCTATACCTTATAGTTCTAGACCTCTTGTATAAAATTATATCTTCTATCGACTTTGCCTAAGAATATGATGCCAAATCTTGTAAAAAGGGTAGGATATTTTCCTCTTCCTGATCTAACATGGAAGGCTCATAGAGATTCAAATTCTCCACATTCAAAACAAAGTAAATGCGCATGTATGCGGGTATACTAAGTCTATAGGAATTATCTCCCACACTTTCTAGTATATCAAAGGGGTCATATCATAAAGCCTTAATTTACTTACCAGGACCTTGTAGCCTCTCCTTTTTCAACTATAACTATACTATGTCTCCCACCTTGAATGAGTTATCTTTTCTATGTTGATCATGCATGGCCTTGTATTTTTCTTATGCCTTTAGCACAATCTCTTACACTTGTATATAGATTTCCCTGATCTTATCACCAAAATTTTCAACCTTCTAGACATCCCCTAAAATATCCTCCCTTATTCCTTCGTGGTTCCCATACGCAATATCCAAAGGTGAAGGTGGAAAATATCCAAAGAAAGTTTTAAATAGGGACTTACGAGTAGAATTTTGGACTAATTTTTTGTAGAAATGTTGTATATATACCATATTTCCATAATAGCTCTTTGTATGCTTATGATTAAAACCCCTCAAAAGTTGCACCAAAGTCTTGTTTGCTACATTTATTTTTCCATCTGTTGAAGGATGTAATGTTGTAGACCTATTCAACTTCATGTCCATCTTCTCCCACAAGGTAGTCCAAAATGCAATGAGAAATCTCATGTCCCGATTTGAAATGATGCTCCTTGGTATCCCAATGTGCACCCAGACCTATCCAAAGAACAAGTTTATTGCTTCTTTCCACTAATGTTTTTTTACAGGGAATTAGAACAAATATCTTATTGAACCTGTTAACTACCATGAATATGTAGTCATGTACCTTCCTGGTTGTTGGTAAACCTCCCATAAAGTACATGGAAATTCTTTCCCAGGGACAAGTCGGTATAGGTAAGAAATGATATAGACCACGTTTCCTATTATTAGGCTTGCTAGTACAACAAAGCATGCAACCACTTATGAAAATAGCTACATGTTCTTACACCTTGGGCCAATACAAATACCTATACAAGTTGGCCATTTTATTCTCTACACCAAAGTGTCATGAAACCTTAGAGGTGTGAGCCTCTATGATCACCTACAAATGCTCACCTTTAGGCACACATAACATCTCCATCATGTAGAGTAACTCGTCTTGGAGATGGTAGTCAATGGTGTTATCACCATCGTGTACATATTTTTTACGTTGTAACTACTAAAACACGTCCTTGAAGTCATCATCCTCTGAATATGCCTCTCTGTATGCATCATGGGTGAATGGATCCATGTGTATCATAGTTTCTAAAGCTATGATATTTGATTTGGGTGGCCTTGAAAGCATGGAAAACAACTTGTTTGTGCTTCCCTTATACTTGATTACTAAATGAAACTACTATAGAAACCCCATCCACTAGTAAGGCCTAGTCTATTGTAGCTTACTCTAGGCTTACAGGTACTATAGTGGCTGGTGATCTCTGTGGATTAATTTATCCTTTCTCATCATATAGTACTTCCACCTTTTCACAACTTGCATCAAGATATAGAGCTGCTAGTCATAGGTAGGGTAGTTAAAAACTTCCACATGAAATACTTCATAATGGTAGCATACAAGCCTCCCCCCTGCATCGATACCACTCCCATAGCATACCCACTCACATATTTATCCACTTCAAAATTCTTGTGCAATTTTGGTAATGCTAGACTTGGTGTTGGATTGGTCTTCTTCTTTAACACCTTAAAGGCCCTCTGCTAGCCCTTTCTCCATTGGAAATTCTTGCCACTTTCTATCATGGCGTGGAGTGGTGCTACTACTGCTAAAAATGAGGAAAAGGATTTTCTCAGGAACTATGCTTCCTTGATGTTGAAAATGCAACAAGAAAATCCTAATTTAATTTTGTCCTTGAATTTAATTAGAAATAAACTTTTAATTCCACATCACAAGACAACTTCTACTAGTTAATTAAGTTAATTTTACTTAGTTGGCCCAGTTAATTCGAGTTGAGAGTCTAACTTGAGTCATGTAAAGTGTCTCTACTTTATAGGATCCCTGGTTGAGTTTATTTTGAGTTGTAATTAATTAATTCAGTTTAACTGAGTTAAAGTCAGTTAAACTAGTTCCAACAAATGGAGGAACTCGTAGGAGGTCAGACAGTGGGGTGATGCTTCATGTGTTCAACTAGTTAACTGATGATTCACTCATAAATATCTCATGTATGTTAGATATGAGAGTTACCCAGTTGAGATTGGAGTTCAGCGACAATGTACTATCAGTTGTATAATCATCTGAATTGTGGTGCATGTAGTCAGAGGAAGGCCTATGGGGATTGTGCAATTCCAATTGAGGAATTTCCCTAATTAACTAGGGGCTAATTCCCAAGGAAACAATGCAAGGAAACAGGGACTTGGGAAAGCCAAAAATTGGTTAAGTATTAGCCCGAGCTTGTTTAGGAAGCTGTGAGATAGATAGAGATAGTGCAGGGGTTGCTCGGGCTTGAGAAAAGCATTTTAATCTTCTCATATTTTTTGACTAATGCTACATAGACATAACAGGGGTTTTTAGTTGTGGCTTTCACCAGGAAATCATTGTATAATGTTTCGATTGAATTGAATTCTTTCTATTGTATGCTTCGTGATTTTATGATTGTTTAATTATTTCTACTGATGAGTAGTGTAGATTCAAGTCTTTTGTTTTAGAAAATTGTTTACGCTATTTGAATCTACAAGGAATTTCTACATGGTACCAGAGTAGAAATCACTCTAGAAGAGGAGAATACGGGTTTGTCTTTTGTAGGTGAAATCAAATTTGCAGTCATTAGGGGAATCTGGAGGTATAAAATGGGCCTCCTAAGGAAATTACAAAATAATAGTGGAAATAATAAAATAAGATTAGATTGCATCATTAAATTTTAGAGAGAAAAAAGAAAAACCTTTTTTTTGAACTCGTATTTTCAACTTATCTCCCTATTGGTTAACTCATATTACGAGCGGTAACACTCGTTGGATGCAAAATTTGATTCCTCATCCAAGGAGTACCCATGTTGCATACTTTCTATGGACCCTACTACATGAAAAATGAGAAATACATGAAAAATGTGACTGTGATCATGTTTTTTCATGTATTTCCCATTTTTTATGTAGCAAGATCCATCGAAATTATGCAACATGGGTACTCCTTGGATGAGGAGTTAAACTTTCCATCCAACAAGTACTCCTACTCAAAATTTGAGTAAAAATTTACGGAGATAAGTTGCAAATATGAGTTGAAAAGGTAGTTTTTTTATTATTTTTACTTTTATACTCCAAAAATGGTGAATCATCCCGCATGGTTGACATCATCATCTTGAATCCTATTGGTTCTTATAAAGTTCATTTTGGTTGTAAATTTTTCTTAGGAGGCCCATTTTAGACCTCAAAATTCCCCTAATGACCATTCTTCAGAGTCAACAGGATGTCATTATATGGATTGAGACTCGAATATGCCCTTGAGGGTGGTTTGAACTATATTTCTTGGAAGGACAAGATGAAGGAAGTGTTGAAAGACAACATGCTAAAGGAATTAATAGACACTGATATTCTTAAGCCTCCAACAACTGATGCTCAAGATCTAGCAGAGTGGAGGAAATGTGTTGCAAAGGCAAGAAGGATCATACTTGAAGGAGTTTGATATCATATTGTCTCAAACCTCCCTGGGAATGAGACTCCATATGAAATGTGGAAATCCTTGACAAATATGTTTTAGAACAATAGTGACCACATGAAGTTGGAACTGAAGGACAAGCTGAAAAAAATCAAGATGGGAAGGGCGACACAATACCAAAGTAATTGACCAAGTTCACCCAATGTCGGGATCAGCTTGGAAGTGTTGGTGTGACAGTTGCTAAAAATGATCTGGTCAACCTAGAACTTCTAGGCCTTCCTAAGAGATGGCACAACTACCAAGATTCGGTGAATGGGAGGGAGAAGATACCAGAGTGGGAGCGTTTGTGGTCTGACTTGGTGAAAGAAGAGATTTGGCGGAACACCATAGATGGATCCTCATCCAAGCATGATGATGAGGAGAATTGTGCCTTAGCTGGAAAGGAGAAAAAATGGAAAGGGAAGTCATCTTTTCCAAATCAGGTTCCAATCAAGGAAAAAAGAAGAAGGACTTGTCGAAGATTAAATGTTTTCACTTTCATGAGCTAGGATATTATACCATGAAGTGTCCACACAAGAAGGTCGATAAGAAGCCTGGAGGAGGATAGACAGGTGAAGCTCTTGATTCAAAATTCGAGTTGGATTTCACCCTCATTTCTTGCATGGTGACATTAGTGATGGGTAGTGTGTGGTATCTAGAAAGTGGAGCCTCATTCCATATGAATGGCGATAAAGAATTCTTCAGTGACTTGGAGGAGAAGGACCTCCAGATGCACATCAAAATGGGAGATGATGGAAGGTATAACACAACCGCCATCGGTACTATTACTTTTTAGAGGGAGTCTAGTTCTCCTCTCACATTAAAAGATGTCATGTATGTTATGGGTTTTAAGAAGAATTTAGTTTCAGATGCTATGTTGGAGGAGCATGGCTATGATGTGATATTTAGCAAAGGAAAGGGTTTCCCTCATCACATAGCCTCAGGAAAAGTGAAGTGGATCAGGGTATGGGTGATGAACATCTACAAATTAGATGTAGAAGACTATGATGCCTTGATAAAAAAATCAGAGAAGGTGCGGAGCCAAGACATTGGTGAATTGTGGCATAAAATACTGGGCCTCTTGCAAACAGAGCTTTGAAGATCATGCGATAGATTTCTACAGGACTTCCCAAGGGTACACTTGATAATAGAGATACATACAAAGGGTGTATACTGGGGAAGTACACCAAAACCACCTTTCATGATAAGGACAGTCTAACATAAGTTATCCTTGAAAGAGTTCACTCATATGTGTGTGGACCATTCTTGACAAACTCCACAACCAAGAACATGTCTTATGTAATATTTGTAGATGATTTCTCACATAAGTGCTGGAATTTATTCATGCAGAATAAAGATCAGATGTTCTCTAAATTTTTTGAATTTAAAGAACTTGTTGAGAAACACACTAGATGAAAAGTGAAGGTTCTTAGGAGTGATAACGATGGATAATATGTGTTGAATGAATTAAAGAGCTTATGTGCATCAAAAGGAATTTGACAGGAGTTAATAGCACTCCATAACCCAAAAAAAATGGGATTGATGAAAGGAAGAACATATTTATTGTGTGAGTTGCATGAGAAATGTTACATGATTAGGGCCTATTGTTGCACTTATGGGCTGAAGTATGCAACATAGTTGTATATGTGCAATACAGGAGTCCTCATTAGATTATGAAGATGAGTACACTAGAAGAATATTTTTTCATGTAAGAAACCATATGTGGCACACTTTAGGATCTTTGTTTTATCAGTTTAATTTCATGTTACCAAGGATGAAAGGAAAAAACTAGAGCTAACAACTGAGTTGGGCATATTTGTGGGGTACACTGATACACCTCACAACTATTAGGTGTACCTTCCATCTCATAAGATGATAGTGATTCGTAGAGATGTGAAGTTTGATGAATATAAGGTCATGATATGTTGCCTTGAGAGGGAGCTTTAGTTGCATGGAGATGAGGAGCTTTTAGCTCCAAAGGAAGAACCTCAGGATGGTGTGGAGTAGCCACACATAGAGGAGCAGAGAGTGGAAGCACCCACTCATGAAGAGACTTCTAGAGAGGGAAGGTAGTGCACCAGATAGGCTAAAAAATTGATTCATGATGCTAGAGAGAATGTGGGAGAACCCACATCACAACACAAAAATAGGAGGTCACTAGATCAGTACACTAGCTACATGGCTCTGATGAGTGAGATTGTAGATATCGAGCCATCCCCATTCTAAGAATAAGTGCAACAAGCAGTATGGGTTGATGCCATGGTAGAGGAGTATGACTCCATTATCAGAAAAAATGTTTATAAAGTGGTCCCAAGACCAGTAGACAAGTCAGTGGTGAGTTCTAGATGGCTTTACAAGGTAAAGCAAGCAACATATGGGAGTTTGGAGAAACACAAGGCTAGGTTTGTGGCCATAGGATTATCTCAGGTCGAGAGAATTGATTACAAGGAGACCTTTGCTCAAGTAGCAAGGTACTCTTCAATCATATCTATTCTAGCACTTTCAATGGAGATGGGATAGAAGATACATTAGATGGATGTGAACACAACCTTACTCAATGAAGTGATTGAGGAACAAGTGTACATTCAGTAGGTTGAAGGATTTGAGACCTTCAATAGAGAGTCACATGTGTGCAGACTCAAGCAAGCACTATATGGATTGCACTCAGTTCAGCAGAAGCAAATTACATGGATACTAGTCAAGCATCTTGTGAGGCTATCTGGATGAGGAAAATCCTTGTTGGGTTATTTGGTCAGTAGATGGATCCTACAGTGATTTATTGTGACAATCATATTTTTATCAAATTCTCTGAGAATCCATTTTTTCATGATTGGTCCAAGCATATCAACATATGGTATCAACATCTACGAGATTATGTGTAGAGGAGAATCATGTTGTTGGAATACACTCATACAGAGGAACAAGATGCAGACATCTTGACTAAGGCATTGTCAAGAGCAAAATTTGAGTTGCATAGAGTCAGAATTGGGGTATCTTATAATCCCTTTCTTATTGAGAGGGAGTGTCGAAAATGAAACAAGAAAATCCTAATTTAATTTTGTCCTTGAATTAAATTAGGAATAAAATTGTAATTCCACATCACAAGACAACTTGCACATGTTAACTAAGTTAATTTGACTTAGTTGGTTCAATTAATTTGAGTTGAGAATATAAGTTGAATCATGTAGAGTATCTACTACTTTATAGGAGCCCTAGTTGAGTTTATTTTGAGTTGTAATTAATTAATTAAGTTTAACTGAGTTAAAGTCAGTTAAACTAGTTCCAATTGATAGACAAACTAGTAGGAGGTTAGATAATGAGGTGCTGCTTCATGTGTTCAGCTAGTTAATTAATGATTCACTCATAAATAACTCATGCATGCTTGATATGAGAGTTTCCCAGTTGATATTGGAGTTTAGGGACAATGTACTATCAGTTGTATAATCATTTGGATTGTACAAGTGGTGCATGCAGTTATAGGAAGGCCTATGAAGATTACACAATTCAAATTGAGGAATTTCCCTAATTAATAAGGGGCTAATTCCCAAGGAAACAACATAAGGAAATAGGGATTTGGGAAAGAATAAAATTGGTTAAATATTGGTCTAGGAAGTAGTGAAATGAATAGAGATAGTGCAAAGGTTGCTTGGGCTTGAGCAAAGCATTGTAATCTTCTCATATGTCTGACTAATGCAATATATAGATAGCAGGGGTTTTTAGTTGTTGTTTTCTCAAGGAAATCATTGTGTAATGTGTTGATTGAATTATTTCTCTTGTATGCTTCATGATTTCACGATCATTTAATTGTTTATGCTGATGAGTAGAGTAGATTCAAGTATTTTTTTTAGCAAATTACATAAGCAGTTTGAATCTACAAGGAATTCATACATGAACTTCCTAACCTCATAAAAATTAGTAGGCACTAACCATTTCATGATGACCTCCATCTTGGTAGGATCTATCTTCAACTCTCCTCCACTTATCACATACTCCAAATACACCAAAGATTGTTGTTGGCTGGAACTTGATTTAGGATATTTTAAAGTGGTTTCACTTGTAAAATTGTTCATGTGTGAATGATAAAACTTAAACAAAAAATTAACTTAAATCACGCATGAAATACTTTAAATGAAGTTGAAATTAAAAACAAAATATAGAATATCGAGAAAATAATAAGATAAGGACAAAACCAATTGATAACATAGTTCATCTAGTGTCTCCGAGTCTTGTCTCCAAGGGAGTGGCTTCTTTATTACAAAATCGAAGTTGCTTCCAAATGCCTACTACAAAACTGAGCTCTTTTCTACCAAGAAGTGGCCTCTAAAATGCCACCAAAAACCTCCTTTGGTTTCTATACAATCAAGCTCCCAAAAAATTCACTTACATACAAAATTACATAGGCCAAAAATATCACTCAAAACTCTCGGCACTTCAAAATGTTAGAACCACACTTCTCATGGTCCAATGGAAACAACATTTTGTATATATAGTTTTAGAGGGTCCGCACCCTAGGTTTGAACCCCAAAGGTTGCAAACCAATTCTTATAAAAAAACATATTGTTTTAACAAACAAAGCCATACATTATACCCATATAGCATATTGTTGAAACTCGTCACAATTATTAATATAAATATACTTGATGGTTCAATGATATACCCTAGCAATCTGTTATTTAGGTAGCGATGTCGACAGACTCGTTGTAACATATATTATTTGTGGCATATTATTTTCATACATTACAACCAATTCATATTATAACAACCATATGCCAAATATATAACACAAATATCTACCCTTGTGCATTGTTAACAATGGTATGTTTCAATTGTTGGACATGTATTTTATACGGTACAATGGTGGTCTAATTAAAATTTTAACCATATAAATAATGATATGACATGACTTCGGTCCACATGATATTTGGCATAACATAAAATAGTTCAAAAACCCTTGACACGTTGTTATTTATTACCACCATTAATATATAATTGAACTTATAACTCAATGACATATATATAACTCAACAATGTATTACGTTATAACAAACTTGGTATATAAAATAAAAACCATACTGCCAGTGCACATATTTATCAAGGTCTAATCAAATATGTATATAGGTCTTTTTTGTCAATGGGTTTTTCAATAGTCCAACTCGGTAGGGCTGCCATATTTGGTGCTTTCGCCCCCTCACTAGAGGAGATTTCAGCCTAAAAGTCACCTACCAAGGAAAAATAATAAAATAAGAGTTATGAATTTTTGAGGGAAAAGAAGAGAACTAGTTTTTATTGTATTTTTGGCTTATCTCCTTATATGTTTAGTCAAATTTCATGTGTAGACACTCATTGGATACGAAATTAAATTCTACATCCAACGAGCACCTACTATGCATACTTCTGAGAAGACCCACATTGATAAAAAATGATGATACATTAAAAAAGTGTGTTGAAATACACTTGTTTATATGTATCTTCATTTTTAATAAATGTGTATCTTGTCGGAAGTATGCATAATGGGTAATCGTTGGATGTGGAATTTAATTCTACATCCAATGAGTGTCTACACTTGAAATTTGAGTAAACCTATAAGGAGATAAGCCAAAAATAAAATTAAAAAGAGTATTTTTCTTCTTTTCCCTACAAAATATTTACCTGTATTTTTATTTTTTTAATTTAAAGGATTTTGATTAGTTGACATGGAAAGTACATGAAAATTCCATGGGCACTTTTAGGCTAAAACTTCCTCTAATTTTTTTCTCCATATCAAAACATACGAACTTAAATGTTTATGATACTCTTTTCCTACCACATTTTCCACCTTTGGCTTAGTGGTTACATTCTTTCACTATTGTTTCATAGGTCAATGGTTCAAACCTTGCTGCTTCCAATTCATTAATAACAATTTTGACTAATAAAATAGAGCCATGGGGCACCTTGCCATAGGGCCACATGGTGACTATCCATTGAGCCACGTGCTGTCCATCTAGTGAGGTCACATGTTTAGCCTTCAACTTCGCAAGTGTCATCTTCACATAGAGCCATGTGTCAGCTCTAGGACATGCCGTGTCACTTTGACCTTGACTCTGACTTTTACCCTTTGGTCAAAATCTTCAAACTACCATATCTTGGTCATAGGGGCTCCTTTTTTTCCTGTTCAAGTTCTGTTGGAATTGTCTTGTCGAGCTCTTCGACATTGTTTCTGGCAAAACTAGTGTCTTTTCGATCAACTAGCCCTCTAGGTTTGGCAGTTATCCTAGAAACAATAGTTTAAAGCAATTCGTGATTTCTTCTATGTATAATAAATAAGAGAAAGACAAAGGAACAAACCTAGATCTTCCGCTTAACTCTTTGCTTGATCTCTCTCGCCCTTGATAGAACTTGCAACTCCTCCCCGTACTTATCCCACTTGGAGAGTACCTGTATAAACACAGTAACAAAGAATTATCAAAGCATCTTGATCTATTATATCATAATCATTACGTAATCATAAATATAATCAACATACAATGACATTCACAAATAATAACATTCACATTTGCACAGTTATATGGAAGAAAACTCGAAGAACTTTATTAAATAGAAGGAAGAATTACAACCCAGTTGTCTGATCCAACATCATCCTCCCATCATCAAGCCCTCTTCACCTCATGAAATAGCATGATCACACCAACAATACAATGCTCTTTCCTCAAACTATTAGCACTTACTTGCAATTCATAATATTTCAGCCTCTGAATCTCTTAGATGAGGGATCCATTTATAGATGTGTGCAAGGGTGTGAGTCATCTCTAGGGTTTGATTAGTGTCATTCCACTTGTTATATTTGGTTCCACAAGAGAAGAGATAACTGAAGTTTAGATTTCTTACTCATCTTTGGGCAAATTTAGAGAGGCAAGTGTCATAAGAGAAGTTTCTAGAAGATTCCATGAGCCTCCACTTAGCAAACTGTCTCGGACACTTGCCCATCCTCACCCATCGCACCCTATAGAAGGCCTAATCAATATGCATTGCACCTGAGCAGTGTACCACTTAGTATGCATTGCACTTGGCCAATGTACTACTTAGTATGGTTTAGTTTAGGCCATTTCTAGATGGTTTTTCAGGTGGAACTTTTGGGGAATGATGTAATCAGATGACCATGTTTTTTTAGGGTATGAAACAAATCTTTTAGGGGTTTATGAGCCCTAGTTTATTGACATATAAGATTGGGGTTGAAGTGCCAAAATATGTCTATAACAGTTGCCCCCTAAAGCATGAAGTCGTAAATCTTGATGCTGGGTGAAATGCTTTATCATGAGGATCTGAGGTTTCGAAAACTGGAAGGTGGCCTATATAATATACAATACAATACATCATCATAATATAATTTTCGTGATCTAGCTGAGGCGGGCATTCCCATGCTTAGCTTTATAAATTCATTTCATGTACAAATATCAGATATTCGCTGGTAGCTGCAGACTGGTGATTATTCATATGTAGAGTCATCATCCTTGGTTTGGATGAATATCTGTGTAGCATCTTCGTACATTTGACGGTTTTATATCCCTGAATATATCGCAACCCAGATGGATGAAACTAGATCCAGGGTCTTCAAAATCGTTCAATCTTCGCCCGATATACAAGTCGATCCATGTGAAAAGATGTTCTGAAGTCGAACATGGAAAGACATCGCCTGATTACTAGCCAATAATGTGAGCTGTTAACGGACGTGAGAGTAATCAGTGATAATGATGATGACCCTCAAGGTACTACAGTACAATTCATGTGGTGTGAATATATGATTCGATGTCAAACACCACGCAAAATCTTTCAGTCGAAGGCCATTGATGTCAACCTATCACTGGAAGTGAGAAACTTGCCATTGAGGCGTGCAAGCTTCAAAGCACTGAAAGGGTTGTTTCTAAGTCAACTTCTTGGATAATGAGCTAATGTTGACAAGAAGTGAATCATGTAGGAGGGCATTGATGTATCCCACATCTATGACACGAAACGAAGAAAATTATTTTCTAGAGGTGAAAACGATCTAACGACACAAGGTTCAGGAATGGCGATCATGAAAAATGGAGGTTGAAGGTATTGCAGTGGATGAGGCATTAACTGGATGGTGAATTCTCAACTGAATGACTTCTCTTGAACATATCGGTGACACTGATATGGATTGGTAGCATTAACCCGAAAAATGGATGGTGTGAAAGACCAACGGTGAAGTGACAGGTGAATGGAATAACCCAACCTGACTCAATCATGGTGATGCAGTGAAAGTGTCATGTTCAAGAGCGACCTGCTACCATAAAGTTTTCAAGTTTTCTTCCCTTTTTCCCCAGTCATTGCTGACCAGTACCTCCTTATTTTTGTCAAGCTTGAGGAGGATAACATATGCTTTTTCTATAATTTTCCCTTCGGGCAAACTTGTCACTATGTTTTAATGAGTCTAGCGACAGTGAAACTCATTCTTGTCTAGGTGGAAAAGTTTGTCGCTATTGTTTTAATGAGTTTAACGACAAAGATAGCTTTGTCCTTTTCACATTTAGAGAGTTTGAAAAGGGATGAAAAGGAAACTCTGTCTCGTTTGGATGAGTTTGTCGCTAATGTTTTAACGAGTTAACGACAAGGATAACTCAGTCCTTTTCATGTTTAGAGAGTTTGAAAAGGGACAAAAAGGAAACTCCAACAGTTCTTTTTCGTAGGATAATCCATTAAGTCTAAAAAAGATTAAAATAATACAAAAGGGATGACTTTTCGATCACTTTCACGAGCCTAAGAAGACAAGCGCTCGAACTTTTTCGTGACATAATCCCTCAGGTCCGAAAAATATTAAAATATACAGGAGGGATGGCACTTCCAATCACTTTAACAATCTAGAAAGGCCAATTGCTCGAAAATATTTTCATATTTAATGAGTTCGAAAAGAGTTTAATGGGGACTCGACAATATTTTCATATTTAACGAGTTTGAAAAGAGTTTAACGGGGACTCGACAATCTTTTCATATTTAACGAGTCTGAAAAGAGTTTAACGAGGAGTCAACAATATTTTCATATTTAATGAGTTTGAAAAGGGTTTAACGGGGACTCGATTTTGAGGAACGAGTGGTGTTTAGGGTAGTAACTGGTTCCAGGTAAGCTTGGAACTTCTCAAAAATGGTGATTTCTGGGAAGAGGTTGGCTAACAAGACCACTCATCGCTGTTGTTCCTCAAAACGGTAAACAACCAAGTGGAAGCGTATGATTGGCCAAAAGAATGGAGGTGATGGGAGGTACACAACCAAGGCTCAAAAGGCTGATAGAAAAGCAATCACAAAGGGTATTTACACAAGGTGGGTTCATTTTTTAATGAGCTTGAACCATGGGGGAACTATGCTCGGTTTTCAATTTCATTTTTTTACAAGCTTAAAACGGAAAGATATGCTTGAATAAGTTTCTATTTCTACGCAAGCTCAAAACTAAAAAGCTAGAAACAACAAAGCTAAAAAATCTAGAAAATGACAAAGCTAAAAAGCTAGAAAATGAAAATTGAAAAAAGAAATGAAAATTTTGCATGCCCCCAGCATGGTGAAAAGGAGAGTCTCCAGTAGCTATATGGAAACTTATAGTGGTTTTGTAGGATGGTTTCATCTGCAGAATAGACAAAACACTTCCTTATCTTCGTCCGTAGAATAGACAAAGGTGAATGGTGTGTCAGAACAATCACATAACCTATAGGGAAACTCATCTCTACAGGGAAACTTATCTTCTCAGCTGGGTTCGTCCACCAAATAGACAAGGGTGCATGCCCCTTAAGCTTCATTACATTTACTAGACTACTCGTGGTAATTAGGTGGATGGAATGAAGGTTCAAAAGACACTGCTAATGTACAAGGACCATTTAGGGATGATGATCGACTTGAAGCTATGCTTGAACTGGGAAATGAAAGCTGGTCAACAGTGAAATTTTTTCCTTCATGTGGGAAACACATCACTCGGAAGAGTGTTGAAATGATAGCCTCCATGTTATAAACATAGTCATGTCCAAGGAGTAGATTGTAATCTAACGGTCCTGGGACTACCATCATGTTGAGGTGAACGATTTTCCTTCCCAAAGTTATTGGTAACTTAGGAAGGATCCCTAATGGTCGGCTGGTTCCTTTGTTAAAGCCTAACAAATTTTGTGTAACAGGCATAAGTGATGGTGAACCAAGCGCTTTCCAAGCAGTTGAGGAAAGGTTACTCACTGATGCCCCTTCATCTATGATAGTGCTAAACACGATTATTTTGTAAACTTGTATTATGATCTGGAAAGGCACGTAAGATGGAAGGTGGGATCTTGCTAGTTGATTCCAATCAAAGGAAGTGACTAGACTACTTGGAGGGGGTACCAAATAAACAGTTGAATTAACCCCTTGAGTAGCAAGAACTGGGGAATTTTCCTCCTATAGTGAAGGAAAGGGTGGAATTCCCCCAAGTTCATCTGACTCTGAAGTAACAAAAAGAATTTGAACGGTATTGTTCTTGCTCTCTTCGGGAAGGGTATGATCTTTTGAAGGTAAAACTGGGTCAACTGTCACCTCGACTTGTTGACTTTCATCGGGTATGGACTCAGAAGATTTACTTTCAGTGATAGGTGTTTCGACCGACGGTTGAGTTAAGTTAGTTGGTTTTTCAACTAGTAAAGGACTTGGGGAGAGTTTCTTGTATCTAGATGGGAGTTGCTACAGTGAAGCAGGACGGTTATCCAAGACTCTTTTTGCTTCATCCAAAAAATGACAATGGTGAAGGGTATGGTCTCCTTCACATAACCTACATGGAACTTTGACCTTTCCTTTCTGTCCATGAACTTCACTATTACTAGTTGATGGTGTGTTGTCAACATGATCACCAGAGGTTGATGACACCTGACGGTGTGAACGGGGAGACCATTCTCTCAAGATCCGAGGAAGGTAAGGACAGTCTCGATGAAAATGATCTCCTTTACAAATTATGCAAGGGAATTTGGGTTTAGGATATTTAATGTGTAGTTTTTCACCAGATGATTCATGGTTGCCCCCTTGCTGAATCGACTTCTTCTTATTATTCTCCTTCCCTTTCTTCTTCTTCTCAACCACCTAGTTACTAGCATCACTATTTTCATCAAGTGAAGAGGAAGAAGGGGAGGGAGAAATAAACAAATAAGAAGGTGAAGGGTCAACTTCAATATCAACTGGATGCTGATTCGATTGTGGAGGAATCACAATATTTTGAACCACAGAGGTTGAGAAAAGCCATACTGGCAGGCCAATTGCAATCCTGGGAAGGGACAATGTGGCCATATACAGAGCACTAATATTTCCCCAAGAAGAAAATGGACTAGGATTCCCCTCAAAAGGGATTCCTTGATTGGTGGACTCCATTATCTCAACCTAAGATCAACAAAGGAACAAGGATGTTATTCCGAATTTAATAAATTTTAATGACACTTTGACACAACTTTGCTTTTTCAATTTTTAAGAGTCGAGAAAAAGCTAAATATGACTCTAGTCCCCTTTGATTTTTAATGAGCTTGAAGTGACAAGTGCTCAGATGGACCTTTTCTTTTAAAGAGTGAAAAAGGAACGAAAGTGACTACTTCGGAAATCTAGACAGAGGGATTACCAAACCAATCACAAAACTGCAATATACACCTTGGTGATAAATTAAAGAGAAATTACCAAGGGCTTATGTACAATAGTTAATCTTCCTGAATGCTGTGTTTAGTGCATTGTGATCGATAGGGCGGCAGACTCGGCTTCCTATGGATAAAGGATATAAGCCTATTACCGTCTCCTAATATATACTTGACGGTACGGGGAGCACAAGTCCATGCTAGCACTTGTCGTATCAAAGAGGAGGAATCACCCAACTTTTGATGAAAATGATAGTTACTAGTTTTTACGACGCCAGAACACATCTCTAGCCTAGACCTCTAGATGTGTTGCGTTAAGTTCCAAAGCATTGTTAAGTTCATTGAAATTTATTTTAGAGTTTATCTTGTTTAAATTTTTCCGTTCAATGGTTCACTACATGATGTTGATTTGAAATTCCTAAAAATGCAATCTACAATGATAAACAATCATTGTTTATTTTGAGTAATGAAAATCCTAGCTACTAGGGAAAGAAGATTACAATTTCTTTTAAACAAAGAGAAAAGAGCACACACTAGTGCATTTTCCTAAATCATATATCACACACAAACTAAATGCAAATGCAAATGCATGTATTTGTTTTTCATTCCCCTTAATGTGAAAAAATGCCATAAAGGAAAACTAAGTATAGCCAAGACCTGAAATGTTTCACTCAAAGTGACATTTTCGACAATTTCTTTTTCAAAATAGAAAGGAAGACTAAACGACACTTTTCAATTTTGAATAGAAAATTATTTTGACACTTCAAATATCAACAAATCAAATCAAGTACATGACAAAAAGTTCAATCTACTATCCAATGAAGGAAGACTCAACGACACTTCTCTTTTTGACACAAAACGACAGTTATGACACTTTTTGTACCAAAACGACAGATCGATTTAAGCAACTTTTCGACAAAGGATTGTAAATGATGGACAAATACATAAAAAAATTTACTAATCCTAATCAATGGAGGCTGATCTATGTGATGCAAGTAGGCTTCAGTAAGGAGGCACTGTTCATAAGCAGAAAATCAACTAAACAGAACTGAAAACAAGGACAAAAACCCCAAATTTCAAGAATGGAAATAGGTTCAGTTAGTCATCGCACCTGGGCTTCATAGAAATAGGGATGCATCACACTTTACAGACTCGAGAGGTGTGATTCATACTGGTTCACAGTGACAGACAATGCGATGGGCCAGGGAGCGCAACTGAAGTGGGTTTTGGCTCAGATGTGCAGCTATTTTTAGTGAGTTAAGCTGAGCTATGATAGAAAATAAAGAGAAAAATACAGAGGAATGATCTTGAGAGGTTACTAAGCTACAAAAAGGGCATCTAGAATGCTTGTAAGTCAACTGTTTAATTCATAAACTAAACCAGAGATTGACTGAAGCAACATTCATCTACTATGCAATTGTAAAGCAAGAGCAGCTTGAAGGCTACCTAGCTAACTTCAAGCTTTGTCTATAGTTTATAAAACAAACAATAACAAAAAACAAACATATATTCAATCCCTAGCAGAGTCACCAATTTGTTTATGGGAAAACTAGTGTTCTTTCGATCGACTAGCCCTCTAGGTTTGGCAGCTATCGTAGAAACACCAGTTTAAAGCAATTTGTGATTTCTTCTATGTATAATAGATAAGACAAAGACAAAGGAACCAACCCAGATCTTCCGCTTAACTCCTTGCTTGATCTCTTCTCCCCTTGAAAAAACTTGCAACTCCTCCCCATACTTATCCCGCTTGGAGAGTACCTGTATAAACACAGTAACAAAGAATTATCAAAGCATCTTGATCTATTATATCATAATCATTACGTAATCATAAATATAATCAACATACAATGGCATTCACAAATAATAACATTCACAATTGCACAGTTATATGGAAGAAAACTCGAAGAACTTAGAAGGGAGAATTACAACTCAGTTTTTTGATCCAGCATCATCCTCCCATCATCAAGCCCTCTTCACCTCATAAATAGCAAGATCACACCAACAATACAATGCTCTTTCCTCAAACTATCAGCACGCACTTGCAATTCACAATATTCCATCCTCTGGATCTCTTAGATGAGGGATCCATTTATACATGTGTGCAAGGGTGTGAGTCATCTTTGGGGTTTGATTAGTGTCTTTCTACTTGTTATATTTGGTTCCACAAGAGAAGAGATAACTGAAGCTTAGATCTCTTACTCATCTTTGGGCGAATTCAGAGAGGCAAGTGTCACAGGAGAAGTTTCTAGAAGATTCCATGAGCCTCCACTTAGCAAACTATCTCGGACATTTGTCCATCCTCACCCATCACACCCTATAGAAGGCCTAATCAGTATGCATCACACCTAAGCAGTGTACCACTCAGTATGCATCACACTTGGCCAGTGTACTACTCAGTATGGTTTAGTTTAGGCCATTTTTGGATGGTTTTTTAGGTGGAACTTTTGGGGAATGATGTAATCAGATGACCATGTTATTTTAGGGTATGAAACAACTCTTTTAGGGGTTTATGAGCCCTATTTTATTGACATATAAGATTGGGGTTGAAGTGCCTAAACATATCTATAACAGACATGATGCTATTTCCATCAAATTTTGGTGACTTTTAATTTTAGGCCCTTTTAGTATCCTCCCGAACCAATCTCCCCACTAAAAGGCTTTGGATCTCTAAAAGGTTATTACTCAAACACCAAGTGCAAGATCTCCCTCCCCACTTTTCAAGTGTCTGTCCACCCTATTTTTTGTAATTGGTTCATCACAAAAAGATGCATAATAATTATGGCCACTAAAACAATATTGTTAGGAATCTGCAATTTCCCACATCCTTTTGCTTGTGTTACTTCAACCACTATCCATGTATGAAAAATTAGCGGCATTAACAAATACAAGGATACTAATAACAATGAATTAACATGTTTGATCCTCTTGACAGGTTCCCACAACAAATTCCCATGCTCCAAAACGTCTTCTTTATCCACCTTTGTAGATATGAGCGAAAAGGTTTTGCTCGTGTTCATGAGCCTCTTCAATTTCCCTGTGGTTACCAATGAAGAATCATTCTTCACTTGATGAGCTCGAACGATATAATTTATGCCATCCTTGAAAAGGAGATACATGTTTTCCTTCATCTAGTATATAGCCTTCTTATCTGTTGGATCCCCAAAGTCGCACTACATTGTGATGAATGCAAAGCCTAGGAACATCTAAATGCAATTCTATTTGTTGTTAGATTAATATAAGAATTTTAGGTTCAAATTTTAGTTACAACCATCCTACATTTGTAGTGATATTACTTGAGTTTGACATTTCTTATTATGTTAGTTCATGTTGTATCTCTTTCCAAATGATAATTGATGTAAGATGATATTACAACAGATAGACAAACCATATATTAATTGGTTTCTATAAATCAATTCAGTGTATGAATGTGAAATTCATACTTGAAATATTTATTATGGAAAACTTCTGTTACACATTCAAGATACATGCACCTCGTTTCCCCCTTAAAATGTCATAAGAAAAGGAAATGACATATTGATTTCTATCATAGCCATAAGGTTACATTCTCATACAAATTCAAATTCAGTTTTTGGTGATACAATATAATCAAATAACTAACAGAATTGAAACAAATTATAACCCAAAAAAATATTCACGTTCAATTTGACCCTTTTGAATGTTATTTAAAGCAACATGATGCACAAAATAAAAATCTTCAAGTTCATCTTAAATCTTCTAAAAGTAAATGTTATTTTGAGAGCAGTTTTGGAGTCAAAGTTGGGGGAAAAACACCATTACATTAAGTCTTTGTTGAGATGCATTTTCGCTGATTTTGAGTAGGATCATTCATAACCCTTGGGTTTGACATAAAATTTTTGAAAAGTAGAATATGGATGAAAATGGAGAATCAAATACTACTTGATTTAAATGAGCAATTAAGAATTCCTTTAAACCAAATAAACCCTAGTGGATGACTGAGAAATTAAGAATTCAACCATTAGAAACACATAATTATGAAATTTACCAATTATTTTAAAACCCTTGTAAGAAATATCAAGAAAGCCAAGATACTCTTCAAGCTAGCTTGATAGATCTTGCAAAACTGAAACAAACCATCATACTGATGCCAAAATTTATTTCAGCCTAAAATATTTATACAATTCTACACAATTTTCATAACATGTTAGGTTCACAACCTGAGATTGCATGAAAATTTCATAAAATTTCATTTCATTAGTAGTAAAATTCAAAATAAATGTGACATGGGAACATACATGATTAGAAGAATAGATAGCCTAAGAGTTACTTCATAATTCTTCGCCAAAATTGCTTCAAGACCTCCCAACAATTCACCAAAAATTTTGGTAGAGTTTCCCCTACAACCAAGAGTTTTTCCCACTTTTTCATTTCAAAATGAGTCCTATATATAGGCACTCAAAGAGCTTGGCCCTACTCTAAACCACTAGTGGTATATGGAAAACCACTCAAGTTTGCTACAAAATTGCCAACTATATTGTAACTAACTTCTTATAGAAGTTTCTTTCAAAATATGATGACTATGAAGTGGGCCCCTCTAGATTTGGCATTGATATCACCTCTCTCCTAACTAAGTAAGAACTTCCTTATTACTCTTGGGCACTAGCTGAGCTAGGTGCTATAGTGCATTAGGTGTTGTAGAAGACTTGTTATTGGTAGGATGGTTGAAGGTGCCTCCTTTCTTGTTTGTTGGAATAAAAGTCACCCTCAGTCCTGCCACCACCCCTACATATACAACTGATCTATATATTCTCCACATACTATTCCACTCCTCTTCAGTTGGTAAGTCACCCAACAATGCTTATGTTATTTCCATCTCCAGGTACATGATAGGTTCATAGTTTGCTTCTCCCTACTCTTGTGACACTTTGACTGATGAGGGTAGGCTTCAAGCCTTGTGCTTGAATGATATGATTTTAGAGATGTAGAGGCAATCCTGACTTGATTCTATCTTGGGAAATTCAATCTTTCATAAACTACATAATTCATCCTCAAGGTGAGGCTTCTTAAAAGGACGCAAGATTTCTTTTACCCATTGGAAGGAAGATTTAAAGGAAACATAATCACCGTGAGAACAATAGTGCAGAGTCCTTGGAGAGAAGAATTACTGCCGCACTCGAGCCATAACTTCGATTTGTAGAGTTTACACTTAGATTATGTTGTACATCGCAACTTTAAAGGCTTAGGGATTACATGATTAACATATAGATGAGTCACTTTTCGCTTTCATTTTTCATTTATAGGTAGTATGCCACATGTAATAACCATCTTTTTCCATCCTGAGCGATGATCTCATACTACCATTAGTAGAGCATGGGGTGTAGCCGCGTGTGACAAATGCATGGGGTAATTGAGCTATTTTGGAGGACATGTGGCGTGCTTTCACATCATCAATCTCTTGGTTATGGAAGGCCTACAAGGATGATGAAGGGCTAACATGTGTCCATCTTTGCAACCGCTGGGTCATCTAACCACTGTGTATCGTTCTGGTGTGAAACTCATCGTGACAGTTTGATGAGCACCCCCCATCACCATCTGATCATGCAAGGTATATTTTCTTCCAAAGCCTTTGTAATGTTAGGGTGGTGTACTAAGTGGTGGGATCATAACACATGGAAGGCAAAGAATGGACGGAGTGAGGACATGGTTGCATATGTGGTGGGTGACGTGGAGCATGAGGTGGATGCAGAGGCTAGGGACACAAAGGTCCACATGGAGGATACATGGAAATGAGTGGTAGGTGATGGTTAGTGTGACATAGTGGTGAGATAGATGATGTAGATGAGGACACACAATATCATTTTGTGTTGGGTGAGAGGCGAATATTTCAGGTCGAGAGGTCATACAGGAGCCCCGCGTTTTTGATATGTGTCCTCCTCGACGTGGCCTCCACATGTTAACCCCCGTGTATATCGAGGGCATGGGAGAGAGGGGATCATATGACCAATGGGCATTCACACCACTGGATGTAGGTAATGTACAACTTCCCTGGTACTGACTATGTCTATCATCTCTTCCTAATGTGGCCTGACATGCTTGTGCCTAGGCGTACTTGCTAGTTCCCAGTGCTTGCAATCTCGGTGTTGTGATTTCAATGGGAATGATCCCATGTTGGAATGGCCTTCGATGCTATATAGGCCACTCCTCCTGGTCTTATGCTGAAATTGTGCTCCCATTATGGATTCCATAGGGTGTCATAGATATGGCACCAACATTGTCAAACAAGCAAGGATAAGGTTTAGGATGTGGTGTTGTTGCCAAATTCAATTCCTCAACAACTACCACATATATTAAATTGGCTCGAGAAATGGTGTCAAACAAAGTATATACTTTTACATGGTTGGTTATAACCCTTATAGGAAAGAGTTCATTTCTCTTTCTTGCATAAATAGAAGACAAAATAGAAGTACCGAGACCAACATGTGAATATGATATAACTTTCAAACCCATAGCTTTGATTTGTGCCTCATCACCAAAGTATGATCCTAGATCCTATTGGATTGTTGCTACCACCTTGTGTTTGCCCTTCCTATCTTGAAACCACTCAGGCCTTAACTCATGATTTAGCTTCCAACAATGATGATCCAGGTTGATATTGGTGGCCATCCACCTATTCCACCTAGACCTCCAGTCGGTTTCATCTATTTCCTTCTTTATTCCAGCATTTACTATATTTAGTAGTTTTTCGGGTCCTGAACTTCCAGAGTAGTTTTGACCCCCTAAATGATGTTTTTGAGGTTCACAACAGGCCCATATCAGTAAGTTGGGGCTTACCGCAAATCCTATAGTACTCAGAGAAACCTACCCAACAAGGTATCCTATGCACCAACTGGAGATAATATGACCAAGTTATGACCCCAAGAAGTTGGATGCCTAACTAACCCCAATGAGGCCCACAAACTCTTGTCGTTACATCTCCTGGGGTTAGGGTTTTCTCTTGTTTCTCAATAATAAATAGGCCCTTGAGCCTCATTGTAACATAGTTCATAGGTGTGTAGCCACCACATCTCTTCTTGGAGATAAGCTACCATCACTTGAGCTAGTTTATTTTCATTCTATGTGTAAGCATATTTCAATATTTTGATATTAATGAAATGAAGTGTTATTTCTAATGCATCTCTATATTTATGATTATATCTGTAATTTTTTTCATTATTTTTTAAGTTTAGATTAATGGTATCAAAGCGGTCTTCTCTTTCTCTATTTTTCTTTGCATGTCCCCAACAAGGTCAGGGTATAAGGAGTTAGGTCTCAAATTGGTTGGACCTTTGCAAGACCAACCTCACAAACCCTGACGACCTCCCATGGCAGAAGAAAAGAAGGAAGAGGGGGTAGGGGATCCTTTCAAAATATTTCTCGAGGAGGCTCTCGAGCGAAAGAGGAACGTGATGATGGATAAATTTTCCTAGATCCTCCAATGGCTACCCACATGCAACACATCTTCATTCAACGGGCAATTTGGAGGTGCCACTCCTTTTAGGTTACAAGTTCACTTTGATATTCCCATATTTGAGGGCCAGATAGATGTAGATGCCATAGATAAATGGTTGAATTTGTCGCAAGAATTTTTTTAGTTCATGGCTTTTCCAATAGGGAAAATATTACTTTTGCACTTCTCAAAATCGCCCCACACGTCAAGGACTGGTGGGAAACCTACTGTGAACAAAAGGACTATAGGGAATCCTCATTGTTTTTAGACAAACCCACTTGGTATTATTTCTAAGATGCTTGGTGAGCTCCAGTATTGTAGCAATAATGCTACAACTCCTGGGGCTTCCTGTCTCTTAATTTTATCAATCCGGTAGTTCGTACAAACTTGGAAGCGGCGGTGCTGTATGCACAAGTACTAGCTCTTGTCGCAGCTGTCACTTGGTCAGCTGGCACAAGTCCGCTAGGGCTCAAGCCAACTTCTATAGGCTCTCAGAAGAAGCTTGCTAATTGATGGACGAAAGCTATTCTCAAAGGAAAGCTACTCTACTTAACAAACTGAACTGAAAGCAAATCAAAGCATGTAAACCTAGGAAACCCTAATTTAACTAGTCTAACCTCTATAATGCAAAGAATGTGAATGAAACTTCTACCAATGCTGTTATTACCTCTAACAAGTGTAAATGCATGGATCTAAGCTGCTTGCATCATAAAAGACATGTTTTTGTGTTTTTCCTTTAAGTGTGTGGAATGATTGTGAGTTTGTGCTAATTAGGGTTTGGTTGTGCAGATGGGATGGAGAAGGAAGGAAAGCGTGGGAAAGGTTGGGGAGGCTAGGAGAGGTCCCTAGGGATCCTTAGCATCTATCCACAGAGGTTCCTCACGTTCAGAAGCTCAGCAACCGAGTGAGTGGCCTCCTACAGGAAGTCTGCAGGGGATCCTACAGGATACTCTGGTTTCTACAGGATGTCTGTGCAGTTCTACAGGATGTTTGGCCGTGGAGGTTTTGGGAGATGGTGAAGTGTTGGAGTGGTGTGGAAGGATAGGTGGGATGGAGGTGGAGCTGGTGATGGCTCAGGAGCAGAGGAATCAGATGGAGGAAGAGTGCATGCAGTGGGTTGATGGTTGGAAGGATGGGATCAACGAAAGTTTAAGTAGATAGAGCTAAGTGATTAATGGACGAGTTGGAGGGTAGATGAGTTGGACAGAGGCTGATTAGGTGGATTGAGGAGCGATCAAGAAGAAGAAGAAGGAAGTGGACTGATAAGGAAGAGCGTAAATGAAACAAATAACTTATGCACCCAAAACGAGAAATTCATTCACCTATGATAGCTGTGCCATGAAACCTATGAACAGCAATGGAAAACCAAGAAATGAAACTCATGCATGGAAGGGAAATGTAGAAGTAATGCTTAAGATTAGAGTGCATGGATGGATCTATGATTAAGGTAACTATGCTGCAGCTTGCAAACAACTGAAAACACTTAAAGCATAAACTAATCCTACTTCAATCACATAAAAACAAATCAAATCAGCAGGCTGGAAATTCTAAATGCATGACAAAACAGAGGAAATAAAGTGCTGCAAGGAAAAAGAAATAACATTACAAGGAGGAAGAGGTCTATTGCTCTCTTAAAACTCAGATTTGGATCAAAAGCTGCCTGTCTTTATTGAATAATCATGAATCTAATGACATGCCAAAACTGGCTTACAAGGAGCAAAAACCGAGCTACAACATAACTAACCAAATTGACTAACTAGCTATCCCCAAATTGACTAACTAGCTACACAAAATGACTACCCACTAGCTAACCAAGATGAGGCCCCAAGCCTTCTTATTTATACAATTTGAGGACCCAACAGTCCTCCTAAAAGTTAGGGACTTGGCTGCCCAAGACTTGTAGTTAACAGCTGTCCAACTTGACTTGCTTGGCTGCCCTTGAGCTGATTGATTCGGTGGCCCTTGAACTCCGAGCTGATGGTGGAGAATTCGAGGTAAGGGCCCATAAATGAGGGGGACACCTTCCTACAAATCCTCTAGCTTGTTCCCCCACGAATTTGGCTGCCAAGTGCTCATTAAGACCTTCAAATTTGTCTCCAAGTTGACCAAAAAGGCTACACAAAGCACCCATTAGACTTGTTGGCATAATGACTAACCAAATTCACTCTATTAACATAAAAATAATAAAAAACATGCAATAAACAAATGAGAATGGTGGACTAAGCCAAATGAGGAGGTTGAATGAGCCCAAATAATTGTGCATTTTTGGGGCTCATCATCACCCCCCTACTGAAAGTGTTGCTCATCCTCTGAGCAACCAAATCTCTCCCCTTGTCTTTGATGGCCCTGGTGACGTCCTTGGCTAGCATCTCGGCCGATTTCTCCTTTGGCTTCCATCTTTTCAAACTTTCCTGTAGAAACTGTTCTGTCTTCCTGTAGAAACAGTCTCTGTCTTCCTGTAGAAACAGACCTGTAGTGGCTTTTTCTGTCTTCCTGTAGAAACAATATTTACTGTTTTGACCTGCTTGGCTGAGGGTGCCTTCTCCTCGACCTGTGCTGTGGTTGCCTCAGGTGTGTCCCTACTTGTTTTGACATTTTTAGTCCTCTCTGCCCGTGTTGGAAACCATTTCTCCCTTGGTGTTTGTGCCTTCATTCCTCCCGCAGTTTTGGCCTCAACAATTTGGCCTTTGCTCCTTTTCTTCTCTGTTCTTGCCTTGCCTGAATGTCTTGCATTTCTTCATCACTGGTTTTCTCATATTTTTCAATGTATTTTTCTTCCTTGCCATCCTTTATTTTTCTTCAGCACTTCCACTAACTCATCAACATTAGTTCTGTGAGTATCCAGCCTTGTCCTCCCCCTCTCGCTTTTATTTGGCTCCTTGTATTTCTCTTGATCATGTAAAAGATCCCACCTATTCATTGTATGACTGTACTATGACAAGACACAAACTTGCTGCTCTTGGGTGGTTAATGACATGCCTTGAATGGTCCAAGCTATGATTGATTTCCACCTTACACTTATTTCATCTCATTAGTCTTATGGTCAACTTTAAGTCGCACCAATGTTTGTTAACTCTTCATTTGTGCAATTTTGGCCGCCTTCAATCAATCCTTCTTGCTGTAACTGGTTGTCAGCTGCCAAACCTGATCTGTCACAGTAAATAAATTTTTCATTCCCAGCCTGATTGCTTTTATAAGCAATCTCAAAGTAGTGTTCCCCTGTTCTCGATTTAGACAGCTCCAAACTAGCTTGGATCTATGACATAATCCCTTTACAATCCTGGATCACCTGCATAAAATTTTGATATGATACCTTACTCTGTTTTAACAATTATGCTCATGCCTGCAAAAGACCCTAACCAAGTTTTCTTCTTTGGTTCTGCTTTTTTTTTTTAGAAAGAGATCTCAAGGACATTAAAAATTCTTCAGCTATCTGGTTATGAGAGGAAGAGTTTTGCTTCTACAGATAGAGGACAAGGACCAAGTTTCCTTCTCAAGACACATTCAGATATGAAAACTTCAAATTTTTCATACCCAGGCTGGCATTCACAGCTACATATGCCGTCCTTATAAGAGAATTTTAGATATGAAACGTGGAGAGATGCAGAAAAACTGAGAAATTCCATGCAACACACAATCACACTGCTATTTTTGACTTACAGGCAAACTGGTCTTTAATTCTCCTGCTCCTGATAGTTCAATTCGCCACCTTTCACAATATATATCGTGCATGGAAGAGTGTTTACGAGCCTACCCTTCTCGGAACTCCAAATTTGATGAGGGAAATCTCAGGTTTCTTTGTTCCAAAACGCTGTGTCATACTTCCTGTAGAAGACCCACCCGTTTCCTGTAGAATGCCCTTGCATAGGTGGGTTTGAAAAATGGCCGAGAAAGCTTGGTTTGCTGCTATGGGGCTGGTATGGAGCTTGTTGCAGCTGCAAGGAATGTGGTAAACTGGAAACAACATCGGTGAGAGTTCGATTGGCCATTATGAAGATTTCCGTTGATGGAGGGTGAGTTGGCCAACTACACGTTGGCCCCATGCAGACTGTCGGTCCTCACTGCAGTGTTTAACTATTTGTTCTTTGCCTATAATCACGTCCATCAATCACGCTGAAGGTTAAATGGTCACCACTGCCTGTTTCCAAATTTCCTCTTGAGTTGGCTGAGCACACGTGTCGTATCCACCCACCGAGCGCTGTTGAACTAGATGAGGGTGTCCAGTTGGCTGGCCACCGATTCTCTTAACCACAACCATCTCATTCATTCATGCAATGCTTCGAATTACATTCATGCAACAGAGGAATTAGTTTAGTCATGTACCTGCAAGTCGACTGGCTGCTGTGAAGCTTTTTGCTGCTGCATGCTTGGATTCCTGCTTGCATGTGGCTTGGCTGCTAATCTTTGATTGTTTTTTTCATGTGCAGGTGTCCTTTGGCCAGATGCATGCAACAAGAGTTCATTTCCACGTTCAGATCTGCATCCTGAAACTGCTGCCATTGAATTTTCATAGGACCAGAAATTCCTTTTGCCATTTCTCCCAAACGGCAAACCGGATTGAGCTGAAACTCGGTGGGCATGTTCCTACCATCATGATGCATCTCCCATAGCAAATTTGTGATCAATGGATGCACGAATTTCGAGAAAATTAGAAAATGACTGAAGATTTCAGAGCTCGATTTCTCGGAAACCGTGCATCAGAATTGGCTGAAACTGCTTGGGTAGGCTACTATCACCCACATACATCTCCCCGTGAAACAGGTTTTGAAACAGATGCACGGTTATGGAGAAAATGCAAAAATGGCTGATGGTGATGGAGGCTGATTTCTTGGAAACCGTGCACCGGAATTGCATGAAACTGCTCAGGCATGTTGTCATCGACCTTGTACAATCCTCCATAAAATGGTTTGTCAAATGGATGCATGGTTCTCAAGTTATGGCAAAAACAAATTCTGCTCTATGTGTTTTTGGCTTCAAGGCATCTTGCATGTGTTTGCATGGTATGACAAAATGAATTTTGGCTGTGATGCAGGTATGGAGATGATGGAGGAAGAGTTGGAAGATTGCATGAGGGCTTCTGAACCCTTGAGGAATCTACCATGCTCGCCAAACCACTTTTTGAAACGCATGCCTAGTTTCCCACAATTTCTACAGGAAGCTCCTGTAGAAGCACAATGAGAAGCACAAGGAGGTGGAAAAATGATGGAGAAAGGCAAGGGATGGAAACACAAGTGCTTGCAGGCCTAATCAACATATTCCCACCATTGGATTTGGCTCGTCCATAGGTTCTACAGGATGTTTCCTGTAGAAATACAGAGCTTTCCTGTAGAAGGCACAAGAAAGTTCCTTTGACCTTGATTTGAGTGCTCCTCCTGTCATGAAACGTCCTTCTTGAAACCTGCAATGTCATAGCTGCAACATGAAATTATTCAATGGAGATTAGCTTTATTTTTCTTTTTCTTTTTCTCTTTTTTTTTTTGAAAAACAACTAGGGCGCCTCATGGAGGTTTTCACCCTAATTGCCTGCCTTGGGCGCCTCCAAGGGAGGTTTTCACCCAAAGATCTTTTTTCTTTTATTTTCTTTTCTTTCCAACCCATTGACCGCCTCATGGAGGTTTTCAATCAATGAGCCAATCTAAGGCGCCTCCGAAGGGGTTTTCACCTTAGATTTTTATTTTTCTCTTATTTTCATTTTTTCATTTCTTTACTTTTTTTTCTTTTTTTTTTTTCATTTTTTTTTTCTACCCTACCCTACTTGAAAAACAAAATCATTTTCAAGTATAAGAATACTTCCAATGGAGCCATGTGCACATCGAGATTAGGGACAAAATGATGTGAAGGCTCGAAATGCATGCTTGGACAGGTACCCAGATCTCAGAGACAAAATGATCTGACTTTGAAGGTACAAAACAAAGTTGAGGAAGAAAGTACTGCTGCAACTTAGTGACCTTCTGAAACCATATCTCAATATAGCTTTGATATCCTTGGTTCTCTTGCTGATCTGGATCGTTCTTCATGTCACCTTCTAACATGACTTTCTGATCTTCCTCTTTTTGTTGATCTTTCTCTTGAGTACATGGAGGATTTGATGGTAACCATGAGGAAGCTTTCTCGATCTCTGATTCTGATCTCTTTTCTTCATCAAGTGTAGCCCATGGTGCTTTGATCTCCTCTTTTGAATCTTCTTTTGCTGGATGTGATCCTTCAATGCTCTCAAGATGATCTCTTTTTTGCATTACTTTTCCTGAGCTTTGGTGAACATCATTGAGCTCACGAGGAATCATTTGCACATGTTGTGCCTCAGATTTGCAATGGGGTTGAGCTGCTCCATTGCATGGTTTTGGAAATGGAGGTACGGGTAGCTGAGTGGAGGTGTGAAATTGAGATGGAGATGGATGGCATTGTGGTTGGGTAGGCATTTGGGGTTGCCTTAGTGGAGGAGGAGGCGATGGTTGTGGATGAGCAGGTGGTGGAGGAAAATGAGTGGGATGAGAGTTGTACTGGGGCCTCCACTCCTGATAAGGTGCATTCCACTGAGGCTGTGGCTGAGCATAAGAGTGAAACGAATGAGCAGCTGGTTGGGCATAATATGGATCTGTGAAGGAATAAGGAGGAGGTGTGAACCAGGAAGGATGAGCAGGGGGACCCCAAGAAGGCATGAAGGTGGCTTGGTAAGGGTCATAATAGGTCTCAGGTGTCCCTTGTAGTTCCTGCTGGTAGGGTATGGGTCCATGTGGCCTCCTTTGGTTCATATAACAGAGTGATTCAGTGGCTCCCTTGGCTCTTTGATATGTAGCTTTGATTCTGGGCAAGGAAGGGCACTGATCTGTAGGATGGTATTCTTCACAGATGAAACACACTTCTAGAGAGTGCATTGGACATTCGTTCCAAGGATGCCTTCTAGTGCACCTAGGACAAAAAATGGCCAAAGCCCTCTTGGCTTCTTCTTGCTTCTTTTGGATCCGCAAGGTATCTAGTTGCATGGCAAGGAACTGCCTCATATCACTCTTGAAATCTTTGATCTGATTTTCAAATTCATCTTTGGACAAGATGTTGCTCCCAACATCTCTGCTTGTAGCCATTTGCTCCAGAGGAATGTTTCTTTCTTTTTCTCCCCTAGAGGTTCTTCAGATATGTCTTGATGTCCACCCAGGGGTTCTTTCATCACAGCCATCGAAGAAGAACGTTGGCTGTGTGAAGCAGTGGGGGGGTTGTGCAATCATTTTTCTAACTTATCTCTACTCCTACAAAGCATGAAATGAAATGCTAATCTATGCTTGCAGAAATGAAATTGTGGAATTGAAATGCTAATCTATGAAAGCAAGAAATGCTAATCTACGCTTGCAGAATTGAAATACTAATCTACGCTTGCAGGAAGGGAAAGGCTAGTCTACGCTTGCAAAATTGAAATTGCGGAATTGAAAGGCTAATCTAGGAAAGCAGGAAATGCTAATCTATGAAAGCGGGAAATACTAATCTATGAAAGCAGGAAAGGCTAATCTATGAAAGCAGGAAATGCTAATCTATGAAAGTAGGAAATGCTAATCTATGAAAGCAGGAAATGCTTATGCTACTTTTGCAGAATGAAAAATGAAATAAACTACTGAGCAGAAGGTTGTAGTAGAAAATAGAAGAATAGCAACAATCACCAATACTCTGTCGCTTCCTCGGCAACGGCGCCAAAAAGATGGTGAGCTCCAGTATTGTAGCAATAATGCTACAACTCCTGGGGCTTCCTGTCTCTTAATTTTATCAATCCGGTAGTTCGTACAAACTTGGAAGCGGCGGTGCTGTATGCACAAGTACTAGCTCTTGTCGCAGCTGTCACTTGGTCAGCTGGCACAAGTCCGCTAGGGCTCAAGCCAACTTCTATAGGCTCTCAGAAGAAACTTGCTAATTGATGGACGAAAGCTATTCTCAAAGGAAAGCTACTCTACTTAACAAACTGAACTGAAAGCAAATCAAAGCATGTAAACCTAGGAAACCCTAATTTAACTAGTCTAACCTCTATAATGCAAAGAATGTGAATGAAACTTCTACCAATGCTGTTATTACCTCTAACAAGTGTAAATGCATGGATCTAAGCTGCTTGCATCATAAAAGACATGTTTTTGTGTTTTCCCTTTAAGTGTGTGGAATGATTGTGAGTTTGTGCTAATTAGGGTTTGGTTGTGCAGATGGGATGGAGAAGGAAGGAAAGCGTGGGAAAGGTTGGGGAGGCTAGGAGAGGTCCCTAGTGATCCTTAGCATCTATCCTGTTATCACAAAATCACTACTGAGGGCTGCAACCAAGTAAGATTTCATGTAACTATTTCAACCTATCTTTAGACCAAAGATTAGCCTCTTTGATCAGAGAGGGCTCTCTCACAACTCTTGATAAAATCCTTCAAACACTAGATGGCTAACTCTTTATTTACTTATGAAAGCATAACTGGTTGGAAACACATCAAACTGGCTCTCATTGGGCTATGGAGTCTATAATATTAAGTAAACAAGGAAAACACAGTGATCTCATGGAAATCAAGGCTCTTAGCATTACATGTCAAACATACTCCACCAAAACATAGCTTGCTGAATACACAGGAAGTCAGAGCATATAATTATGAATTCTGAGTGATTGCATTACAACAAGACTATAAAAGAACATAAAGTATAAAACACCATCACTACATTTGAACATGACAATCCTTCGAGAATCTTGAGAAGAGAATAACTCTGTTTTACTATTACTGTCAAAAAAAAGTCTTACAATGGCCCAAAACAACACTGTTTTTCTATAAAGTATCCAACCTTTTTTACATAAAAGTTATTCCTATATATAGCCAATCAAAACACTACTGCATGAGACTCCTCAACAAGCATGAAGGGAGCTCGGAATTTAGACATTAATGACCTTAACTATATCATAAACAAACTAATTGATTACAAGAGATATGGTGCTACGAAAACAGAGGACTCCATCACATTGGCACTTTAAGTCTTTCTCCTCGTATACTTTGCTGCGTTCTTGGAGCTTGCCACCTGTAGCATTACAATAATAACCAAACCCAAACTGAAAGCAGATTCAATGTATGGACAGCTCCGGATACCTGATGCATAGATGATTCATCAACCAATAAGAAAATGAAGCCTATATTCTCGGTTGCTGCCTCCCATCGATGTTCATGTATTAATGATCCAGTTTCAAGCCATTTAATCCTTGGATAGTCCCGTGTGACTGAAGAAAACTCATGATCTGGCCATCCCATAACTAGACAAGTGTATCACTTAACACCTCAGCAGCTCTATCATAACCCTAAAAACTCGGACATAAAGTGAAACTTTCAATAAGAGACAAAACTTCACCTTTTCTTCGAATATTTACACCTGGCATCCTTTTTTAAATATCTGACTGACCTTCTATAACCTCCATGCTGGCATTAAGTCATCTCTTTAAATATTTGCTGACCTCAGCATTCAAACTCAAGTTTTCAACATAACCAGTCATCTACAGCAGTTTCGTAGCGCGCTACGAAACTGCTGTAGGTCATCAAAATTAAATACATGAACCTTAAAGCAACAATAACTCAAGTCTGTGATTTCTTCAGTCATTCTATACAGGTGTAAAGACATCAAAAAGTCTCAAAAAGCTTTAAAAAGACGATGGCGAAAATATATCAAAATTTGGAAAACACATCCCTTCTTGAATCATTTAGCTAGTTTGTCTAGCTTCTCTTTCAGGCTGATGACTTCTTCCTTCAACTTCTTGTTCTCTGCTCTTAGACCTGCATTTATTTGTTTCATAGTCTTCGCCTGCTTCAGAGCTGGCACTGTCCATACATAGGCATCAGATACTGAGCTAGCTTGACTGATCAAACTTGTTTTACCTTTCATTACAGCTTTCTTATAGCTTGTATATCTTACTGCCTTTTCTTTAAAAACATTTTGAACCTGAGGTATTTCCTTACTTGCTTCAGCTTGTTTCTTAATGGCAATCACATTTCCACTTTGACTGATAACAACTTTATCATCCTTGTTCTTGTTTTTAGCTGCTTGGACTATTTCAGAGAAGATTTCAAGTGCCTCTGTCCTAGGCATCTCTGAAGGTGCTTTCTCTTTCTGAGCTTTTTCCACTTCTTTCATTTGCCTTCTAGTCATTGGTCTGCGTGGTTTAAAGGCATACTCTTCACTTGGTTCTTCAAACTTTAATCTTTTAGAAGCCTTTGACTTCTTAGAACTTTCAGGTGAGGACTGTGTTAGATCAATATGCATTGGTGATACCAATTGATCTTGCTCAAGTTCAAGTGGTTCAATTTGGATTGGATGATCTTGCTCTAATTCAATGGCTTCAAGTAAGTCATTTAAACTACCCTTTGAAATAGGACTTTCCTCTACAGGGGCTGACTTTCCTTTTTCTTTGCTTAGCTGGCCTCTAGTTCTCACCCTTGAAACCCTTTCAACTTCACTGGATTTAGTTTCATCTTTTCTTTTGTGAGTCTTCTGTTTTGATGACTGAGGTGTTTCCTTGGGAGATGACTTAGAGGTTTCCTTTTCAGATACTCTAGATGATTTTGAAGTTTTATCTACTGATGCTTCAGGTGTTTCTTTAACTGCTGGCTTAGGAGTTTTCTTCATTGATGCTTCAGGTGTTTCTTTAACTGTTACAGACCTCTCTGATTTCTTTGTTTTAGCTTTGGGCTTCTTATGGTCTGTTATTTCTCTCCTAATTTCAGCCAAAGTAGTTTCCTCACTCCTTTCTTCTCTTTCTCTTACAGGTAATGGAGTGAGGCCCGTTTTACTTGGGAAACCGGCCATAAACACAAATGAATCCCAGTCTTTACCAATTTTATGTAGGCTATCCAACACCAGCAATTTAACCAGACCATGATGAAAAAGAGATGTTTCATAAGCATCTTTCTTTAACTGAATCTTATCACACATCTTGCTAATACTCCTAAACAAGTAAAAAGGTATGTCTATTGAACTCTTACCAGTGAAGTGTAACAGCAGCTTGAAGTGGTATGAGTAGACTTTGTTGTACCTACCCTCACATGTCAGGTACTTCTGGATACATGTCAATAGCATAGCACAATTCTCCTTTAGATAGCTCCTTGGGACAGCTTTAGTGAGATCTTCATCTACATAAGGTGCCTTCAAGAACTCTTTACACGGACCCATGTCAAACTTGAAATTCTTGAACCACTCTTGGCCACCCCTCGGGATTTCTGTGACAGTAGAAATGACTTCAGGGGACACCGGAAACTCCAACATGGCCACCTTCGAATTCAGTCCAGTGAAGTTCAATGCAAATGCCTTGGTCACTTCTGCATGTCCACCCTTTAATTTTTCACAGAATCGCCAACAACCAGCACTTCGAAATGCCTTTGCTACCTCCTCATTTCCGAGAGTTACATCTAACCCCTCCGGCTCTGTTCTCACACATTTACCCGAACGGTGTTCCTTTCTTTCCATGCTTCTTTAAGTATTTTTACACAAGGGAATGACGGTGTTTTGCAGCACGAAAACAATCTTTAGCTGTAGAGAACAGGCTCGCTTGCAGTAGTCCGTTTAAAACAAAGCTCAAGCTTTTCATAGAGCAAAAACATTCATATGATATGAAGAACTCATTATGGAATGACCACCCCCTATAACGTCCTACAAACTGACACACAACTATATGACTTCGGACCTTATGGCAAAATAATGGCTAATCATGACATAGAAAGGGTGTGAAAAGACAATCATAACCGGATTTGTGACTCACTACTCTCGGATTAGACATTCAGAGAAAAACGCTGCAAAAAACCCTGAAACTCCGATTTCGTAGCGCGGGCAGTTCAAATTTAAGAGGATGCGCTACGAAATCGCTGACAAACAGAGCGCTACGAAAACACGCAAACATTATTTCGCAACAAAACTGACCAATCACACCCGCGCTGCGAAACTACGCAAGTACCAAAGACATCATACCCGCGCTGCGAAACTGCGCAAAGTACCAATGACATGACATGACATAACTAACAATGATGGAGGGTGTCTAATGATCTTGCCTTTACACGAATTCTCATCCACAACTCTTGAATTTCAAATTTGAAATTGACATCAACTAACAAACCTATTTACAAAACCTCAATACTTTATAAAAACTTATGGACACTCTTATATACATGAACTATAGTTCCTAGTGATAACATATCCACAGAGGTTCCTCACGTTCAGAAGCTCAGCAACCGAGTGAGTGGCCTCCTACAGGAAGTCTGCAGGGGATCCTACAGGATACTCTGGTCTCTACAGGATGTCTGTGCAGTTCTACAGGATGTTTGGCCGTGGAGGTTTTGGGAGATGGTGAAGTGTTGGAGTGGTGTGGAAGGATAGGTGGGATGGAGGTGGAGCTGGTGATGGCTCAGGAGCAGAGGAATCAGATGGAGGAAGAGTGCATGCAGTGGGTTGATGGTTGGAAGGATGGGATCAACGAAAGTTTAAGTAAATAGAGCTAAGTGATTAATGGACGAGTTGGAGGGTAGATGAGTTGGACAGAGGCTGATTAGGTGGATTGAGGAGCGATCAAGAAGAAGAAGAAGGAAGTGGACTGATAAGGAAGAGCATAAATGAAACAAATGACTTATGCACCCAAAACGAGAAATTCATTCACCTATGATAGCTGTGCCATGAAACCTATGAACAGCAATGGAAAACCAAGAAATGAAACTCATGCATGGAAGGGAAATGTAGAAGTAATGCTTAAGATCAGAGTGCATGGATGGATCTATGATTAAGGTAACTATGTTGCAGCTTGCAAACAACTAAAAACACTTAAAGCATAAACTAATCCTACTTCAATCACATAAAACAAATCAAATCAGCAGGCTGGAAATTCTAAATGCATGACAAAACAGAGGAAATAAAGTGCTGCAAGGAAAAAGAAATAACATTACAAGGAGGAAGAGGTCTATTGCTCTCTTAAAACTCAGATTTGGATCAAAAGCTGCCTGTCTTTATTGAATAATCATGAATCTAATGACATGCCAAAACTGGCTTACAAGGAGCAAAAACCGAGCTACAACATGACTAACCAAATTGACTAACTAGCTATCCCCAAATTGACTAACTAGCTACACAAAATGACTACCCACTAGCTAACCAAGATGAGGCCCCAAGCCTTCTTATTTATACAATTTGAGGACCCAACAGTCCTCCTAAAAGTTAGGGACTTGGCTGCCCAAGACTTGTAGTTAACAGCTGTCCAACTTGACTTGCTTGGCTGCCCTTGAGCTGATTGATTCGGTGGCCCTTGAACTCCGAGCTGATGGTGGAGAATTTGAGGTAAGGGCCCATAAATGAGGGGGACACCTTCCTACAAATCCTCTAGCTTGTTCTCCCACGAATTTGGCTGCCAAGTGCTCATTAAGACCTTCAAATTTGTCTCCAAGTTGACCAAAAAGGCTACACAATGCACCCATTAGACTTGTTGGCATAATGACTAACCAAATTCACTCTATTAACATAAAAATAATAAAAAACATGCAATAAACAAATGAGAATGGTGGACTAAGCCAAATGAGGAGGTTGAATGAGCCCAAATAATTGTGCATTTTTGGGGCTCATCAATGCTATCAAGGACCATGTTGGGAGCTATGAAGATAAATACATGAAGTGGACCATGCTACGGTAGGGAAGGTACCAAGATGTGTCAAAGTTCACAAATTGTTTCCATACCCTTCGCATGAAGTTGGGTATCAAGGATTCTGAGTAGAATTGGGTATTCAAGTACCATGGATGTCTACAGAAGTACATCCAGGATGAGATGGAGTTCCTGGACATCTCCTTGCTCAGCACGACATATTGATACACTGTCAAGATTGAGCAAAAGTTTAAACAAAATAAACGAGACTTTGGATCTGTGAATCCAAATCAAGAAAAATACACCCCCAAACCACTTAGAAAAGGCCAAAGCTAAGGTGGGGTGACCTAGAACAACTCACCAAAGTGAAAATAAATAAAAACACCATAAAGACAAAGAAGGACATGGGAAAATGGTGTGAGTTCCATAAGAGCTCCACTCACAACACAAGTGAGTGTCAGGCTAAGAAGTAACTCATGGCCGAGCTAAAGGCTTCCGATTCAAATGCATGTTCTGACTCTGATTCAAAACCCGACAAGGGGATTGGAAAAGGGAAGCAGATCATTAACACGAAGCCTAGTGCCATTTTGGCCACAACCAAGATTCAAAATAATGAGCTTGAAGATCCAGAGGAGGAGGAACACCTCTTCCACTCACAGATGTGGGTGAAGGGTTCTCGTTGTAGTTCATTGTCGATAGCAGGTGCCAAAAGAACCTCATTTCCATAGAGGTCATGAAGCGGTTGGGCCTATTGATGACAACACATTTGTATCTGTACACCATCGGGTGGCTTCACCAAGGAAAATATCTCCATGTTAGCCGACATTGCTACCTTCCCTACAACATCAATCCCTTCATGGATGAGGTACTATGTGATGTTGTGCCTCTTAAAGTTTGTGATGTATTATTAGGACAACCATACTTGTGGAAGCGACATGTTGTATATGAGTCTATATCCTGCTCTGTGATTATTACTTTTCTAGATAAGTTGTATAGGATACCAGAGGTAGCCTTGCCTAGTGACATTTATTTGATCACTACAAAGTAATGTAGTAAGATAATTTCCTAGACCAGGATTTTTTTTTTTCCTTATGATTTTCCCTTAGTGCAAGAAGAAGGTTGTGGCCACGAATTCTAGACAGGGCTCCTTTGCACAGCAACAACATATTGACAAGGCCGTGGAGGAGTATAGGGACATTTTTACCACACCTACGGGGGTACCTCTACATTGTCAGGTCAAGCACTCCATCGATTGGACCCTAGGCACACCGCTACCCAATGGATTGATCTATCAATGCTCTATTCTGGAGAACGATGAGATAAAGAGGTAGATTCAGGATCTGCTGTTGAAAGGGAAGATCAAGAAAATCTCACCACCCAGTGGGAGCCTAATTGTATTGGTACAAAAGAAGGATGGAACCTAGAGACTCTGTATTGACTATCGGGTGCTGAACAAGATCACTATCTAGAATAGGTACCCAATCCCACAGATTGTTGACCTCCTGGACCACCTCAGAGGGGTCAAATATTTCAGCAAGATTGAGTTTAAGTCTGGTTATCACCAGGTACCTATCGAATGCTCTGATGTGTGGAAGATTACCTCAAATCCAAGGAGGGGATTTTCGAATGGTTGGTCATGCCTTTTGGGTTTATGAATTCCCCTGAAACCTTCATGAGATTGATGGATGACATATTGCGACCCTTTACCAATGCATTTGTGATGGTGTATTTGTATGACATCTTGATCTTTAGCCAGAGTTGGGAAGAGAACCTCCACTGTATACGACAGGTCCTTAAAACACTATGAAAACACAAGTTGTGTGCCAATTTGGAGAAATGCAATTTTGGCATCACCCAGGTTCAATATTTGGGGTACATCATTGATGAGCAGGGTGTGCATGTGGACCCAACTAAGATACAATTGTTAATCTAGGTTTTCATTGATGTCAATATGGTAGTGTTTGTGATGGAAAATTGTTGTGACATGTGTGGTTTCCCATTGATGCTCATTGATCATGATACTGCTCATGGAGGATCCAAGGATTGAATACAGACATAATAGAAATAGTGCAACTAGATAGGAAAGATATTAGAAGCCATCATAGAAGCGCTATAGGAAGAAGTGCTATTAGAGTAGTGTATCGAAAGTCATAGGAGTGAGGAGAAGCCACAAGAGTGATAAGCCAAGACAAAGCAGATCTATCGCATATGCCAAGAGTAAGAGCAATATCAGAGGAAGGAATAAATAGTGGAAACCTTTTAAAAGTTCACAGCGATGGTGATCAACAACTGCAGAGGTAGGACTGTACAAATTTCTTTATCGTGGTTGAAGCCACACACTCACTCCTAGCCATCGATTTTATATTTAACTCTTAGGCCATAGTCAACTGCGGGGGTTAGGCCATTTTTTAATCCATGTGCTAGTTGAAGTCCTGCGAGCCATAAATTTGGTGGCCTCATATACCCAATGAATATCAGGTCATAAAGTGATTGGACATTAATTTCAAAACCGGACTTGAACATTTATAGATCAAGGATTAATATTCCTTATCAGCGCTGTAAGGGCGGGTAAATGTTGCACAAGATTCCCATTTGATATCATTGCTGACCATTGGATCAAGTGTGCCTTGATCAAATGGTGGAGGATCGCCGATTAGTTTTGTTGATCGGGTGTATCATTAACCATTGGATTGAAGGGTGAGATCAATGGTGAAGATTGAAGCTGATAAGGCTTGGGCCTGAGTGGAACCAAGAAGTTTATGGATGTAGGTTTATTTTATTTTGGGTCCAGTTGTGCTTATCGCATATCACATGTGAGAGGAGGAGTCTTAGGAAGGTGATGAAGAGTCACATGTTGGTGTGATCAGCGATATTGTTATCGATTTTTGTGAAGGAAACTTCGGCCATAGGAACGAGATCATTGCACAATAGAAAAATTAACCAATTTTTGTGGCTCGTAAAATGTTTATTGCGATATGTACTACAAACTCGATGGTTCCATTATAATAAACCTTAATACTATATCACATCCACCGTATGAACTTTCATATTGCAGGTCATAAATTTCACGGTAAAACCTGTGATTGCGATATAACATTGCGATAGAGTGGTGGGTCCTAGACCGCCAATTGTGATAATACTGTGGACCCGATGGATTCATTAAAAACAGTTCATTGAATATTGCATCCGCTCCATCAGAAGATAGAGCATGTGCACACTTGTAAGACCTCCTATTTTTATGATGCGATTATGGGATTAAAGGAACGAATATGATTCTCATGAAATTGTGATTGCAAGATTAAAGGTGATGACATGGCATGTGTGACCTCCATGTGGGTATAGCATCTCTTATATGGTTTCTGTGAATAATCAAGTCTATGGATAAAAGGCTCTCCGATATATATTTTTAATATACAAGTCGGCCTCCCTCCAATAGACATGTCCTTTGGTCATTGGTGAAACTCGTATAAAAACGAGTTAAAATTCTTCAGTTTTGAATATCTATCTCAGGCATAAAATAGAGCGTAAAGAAGTTCAAAACTCGTGAACTTGAAGAGACAGATGAATCCGAAGGAACAGAGGAAGCCGAAGGTCAAGCGAATGAAAGAAGAAGTCGAAAGGTTGAGAAGCCAAAGGTCTAGCAGACAATGAAGGTACAAAAGAAGCCGAAGATCGAGTGAGAAAAAAGTAAGTAGTAGGATGGAAGTAAGCCATGGGTCAAGCAGGATAGAAGGAAGCCCAAGGTCCAACAGGACAGAAGGAAGCCGAAGGTCCAGTAGGACAAAAGGAAGCCAAAGGTCCAACAGGACAAGAGGAAGCCAAAGGACAAAGCAATTTTGTTGATTGGGTTAATATTTGAAAGGCTCAGACCTGTGATAAATTAATCTATGGAAGAAGTACAGAAAAAAAATTTGAAGAATAGTTCTGTGAAAGGAAATAAAGTTTCATCTGTCATCATTTGAAGGGAGCAGTAGACAACACAAACATTGAAGTGTTTGTGAGTTTTTTTCTTGAAAGTAAGATATTGCGATAGTAAGAGGTAACTTTGCAGACTTTGTGTGGGCAATATGAAAGTTGTGAAGACTCGTTCAAATGAAGGTAGGTTGTCATTGATGATGTAGCATGGAGACTATAGTGAAGCTATAGATTGACAGAACTGAGTGAAGAATATTTTGGAAGCAAAGAATTACTACTAAACATATTTTGACAAGATAGGGTCGGAGCCCTTGTGGTTGGTGCCTCAGAATTGGAAGGATTGGTGTCCTTGGAGTTGGTGCTCCTAAATCCAAGGTTGGTGCCTTGACAAGATAGGGTCGGATCCCTTGGGGTTGGTGCTTCAGAATTGGAAGGATTGGTGTCCTTGGAGTTGGTGCTCCGAAACACAAGGTTGGTGCCTTGAGAAGATAGGGTTGGTGCCCTAGATGTTGGAGCCTCACAAAAGACCAAGTTGGTGCTTGGAAACAAGTTGGAGCCTTATATCTATTGTACCTAATTTATTGTAAAGATTATATTAATAAAATCATTTATTCCTATTGTTCATTTTGTGTTCTAAATATAAATGATTTAATGGTAAAAATAACAATCGAAAAGAAACACTGATTCACCCCCCCCCCCCCCCCCCCCCCCAGTATTTCCAACAATTGGTTTTAGAGCCAGTACCTTCACTCAAAGCCTAACAACTTGAAGGTTTATCATTAGAACAAAAATGGTGAAGCCAAGGAAGAAGGTCTCCAATCCTTCTAAAGATGTTTGTCCCTCAACTATCGAAATTGAAGTCAATCAATTTGTGACGGCTCCATGGTTCAATGGAAACTTTGATATATGGGAAGCAAGAATGAGGAATTTCTTAAAGACTCAAGGCATTGTAGTCTAGAAATTGGTGATTGTTGATAGCATGTTGGATGGAGAATCCAAGGCATACAATGCAAAAGCAATGACGACAATCTTGAATGGGCTACTAGATTCTATAAACAACAATTTAGGAAAATGTTCATCAGCAAAGGGTATATGGGACAAACTTCATGACCTTCACTCAAAAGGAGCATTGATTGTTGGGTAGCGGATCCCCCCATAGCATGTTTTTGGGGCTTGAAGCCTGAATTTTGGTAAAAGTGTAATGTAAATACCTCGTGAAATGTGGGCGCGGAGCACGAGAGTCTAGGGCTTTCCGCCTTAAAATAGTATAATTTAATGTATGGTATGTCGACTTACCTATGGTCCGCAGACCATGGGATTGTATAAATAGAGCAAGGCTCTAAGGGTAAAGAGAGTTTTAGCTTTGAGAAGTCTTATGGGTTTTTGGATGATGAATTAACTCTGAGTCTATAAGTTTGAGTCTTGGGTTGTAGTAGTAGTAAGAGGCTCCGCAACTAAGTGCAAAGAGGCCTGGTAGAGTCCGCAACTATGTGCATGGACCCTTGTAGCTAAGTGCATAGGGCAGAGTTGGGATTGTACTTGGACAGAAAATTCAGGTTCAGCCGGTACTTCGAATAGAGAGCGGGAGGATTGGACATTTATCAGTTTTTGGATCAAAACCCTATAGGATTAGAACGGGAGATAGGATAGGGACCGGACTCCTTTAGGTGCTCGACTGTTAAGGATGCGCAAGCAGGCTCGACTGTTAAGGAGAGGACCTTTAGGGTGCGTAAGCACGCTCGACTAATAAGGAGAGGTCGGAGACTGGTATCGGGATTTGTGGATGGGATCGGTATCGGCATAGCATTCAGGATTTGCTTCTTCGTTTCGATTGGATTTGTTTCTCCGTTGCGAGAGGTGCAATTGACTGACGAGGTTGGGGTAGGAAATTGGTGAATCAGCATCGAGATCGGAATGTGGATTGGTCTATATATAGCTAGAAAGCTATGGGTTATATATGGATATAGAGTTAGTCTGATTGGTCTAAGCAGTATAAAGTGTCTTAGTCTGATTTCCGACCAAGCCAAGAAGTAAGAGGTTGCATTCATGAGATATATTATATATGTAATTACGCTTTCTTCCTTGCCCTACCTTATTCGATGTGAGGTGCACCAAACACAAAACTTCTCCATGCATCATGACAAGCAACACAATCTGATGAAGTATCAAAAAAATTTTTTTTTTTCCATTGTATACGTTTTCCATTGTATACGTTTTTTTCAAGGTTACTTTTTTTTTTCAGAAAAGTGGCAGCTTGAAAGAAATCAGTTCTCATATTTTCTGAAATGGCCTTTTTATATGCCTTTATATCACTTTTTTTTAAAAAAAATTCTTAAATTTTTTAAAAATTTACTATGCCTTAAATGCTCTAATTTGGGTATTTGAGAGGGTGTTTTATACCCTTGTATATGCTTTTTTCCCCATTAAGAAAGTGGTCAAGAAGGTGCCGTAGCAAAAGATAAGTTGATTTTGGAATATTCTGTGTCTATGCTTCTCTTATATTTATGCATCTCTTTACAGTTTATGATTACGGTCACTTGTTTTGAATGTTGAATGATTAATGAGAATATCGGGCCCACATAATTAAGTTAATATCTATAATAAATTCATAGTAAGGAATAAGGATCTAGAAAGCACCTCCTCATGCTCTTTACAGAGCTATGCGGAAGTAGTTGCACAAGTTGCCAAGGACAGACGATTGTGCGGAGTAGCGCAAGCGCACAGGTTTGGTTCGTGAACTTCCCAAACTTCATCGAGGCATCCCTAGGGTGTGGAAACTTGGTTCCAGCACCCTCCCATACTACCTCAAGTGAGACCTCAGTCCGTGCACTACGAATTGTCACTGAAAAGGTCGGTAGTTTCAGGATTTGTTTGGCTAAATCACTTCTGAACCTGGGTCAGGCCCCAACAAGCCAACAAATGGTTCCATTGCTGGGACTTGGATCTGCCTAAGGGATGTCTGATGTTGTGCCATTGGAACCCTACAAAGGAGGAAATTGAAGAGTGGTTGGACAAGAAGCTTCATTATTTTGTAACACAGGAAAACAGAACCTTGCAGATATCCGAGAAGAGGTGGCTGGATCGCTACATATATACGGAAATCCATGAGATCTTCTTCGCGTCCTTCCATTCTGAACTATAAGAGTGGATCGCAAGGTTAGCCGATAGCTAGGGAAGGTATAAGCTCAATCAACTGATAGTGTAGACTCCAGAATTAGTGCATAGACTAGAGACATCAGAAGATAAGATCGCATGAGTTGTGGACCATTGGCTTGACTGGATAATAGGGGGATTTATCACTGAGTTTGTGATAGACACGACCGTGAGCTACAACGAAGCAAAGCGATGTTTTCTCAAGGGACCACGAGGTAGGTACATTAAATCCCTGAATACCTAGATTAAGATGTTGTTATGTGAAAAACGGGTAATGCGAATACATTAATGTTTGGAACAACGCGAAGCGGAAGGATCTACAAATGTAGCGGGGAATTAGGAAACAATCCCTTGATTTCACCTTCGTGGGAGAGCGAGGAAGAGCTCGCTCGGGTCTCTCCAAGAAGTGTGGTCAGTCTCATAAGGCAACGCATTCCAAAATTATCACCTCCACTTTCGCCACCACCCGCTTCACCTCCTTCACCTCCATCTTCACCCACCCCACCTCCACCAAACCCGCAGTTCAGCATGACAAGTGCAATCAAGCTATCCATATTTAGAGGAGTAGGGAATGAGGATTTGGATCAATTCTAGTTCATGGTAAGACTAGTGTGGGAAGCACAAGGGGTCATGGATGAAAAAATTAAGAACACCACATTGGTGAGCACGCTGTAGGATCGTACACTGACATGGTATATCAAGCACTCTAACGATCACCGAAATGTAGGAATAACGGAGATCCAAAATGCGCTGAATAGAGAATTTAGCTAGCCGAAATCAGAGACATAGTCAATCATTGGATTTAAAGAAGTCACGATGCTTCCAGGCGAGACCCCCTAGGATTTGGATCAGAGGTTGAAGAGTACGATCCGCAAGGCTAATGTGACGCTAACGGATGCATAGCACCATGCATGGTTTGTGGCATATTTGACACCACAGCTTAGGACGACGCTGTCACAGTAGAATCTTTCAACCCAGGCCAAAGCATTAGAAATGGCGATGAGGTTGCATGAGACACCGATACAGGATTTGGGGTTGGGAGTTCAACAAATCCACGTGCAACTACAGAATATCTGCTTGGAAATGCAGAGCATGAAGCAAGATAGGGCACTACGGCCAAAGGCACACGAGGAAGTATGGTGCATAAAATGAAAAGGCTAGGGCCACGACAGGGATCATTGTCCAGTATTCACGAACTACTTGGCAGGAGGGGCACCAATGCCATTGTGACTAGAGGCACTAGTAGGGCCAAGTGTGACACCCGTGCTATGGTGCGCAATATTTCAGATAGGGTAAAGCACACGACAAATAACTATCATTTGTTGCAGAAGTACACACAGACTCCCCAACAACTGTTTTGTAATTTTTGCAGGTCAGTAGGCCATGATGAGCATACTTGTCATAGCTACGAGTTAATGATGGATCAGACCCCAGCCTATAGAATGCAGACAGAAACGCGAGGCCTAGACCCAGCCGTGGGGATGGCCACACTGGATTTCAGGGCCGAGGTCGAGGATGAGGAGGAATGGGGCCAGGAAGGGGCAACAGACAGTTAATTTGTTACAATTGCAGAGGGCCTGGGCACTGCACTTGTGATTGTACCAACCCAATGAGAATATCCTGTTCATACTTTGCTCAGTTTGATCATGAAATGATAGATTTTCCTATGTTGATCACAGAGATGCATGAGAAAGGGATACTCTAGCCTACTCCGACTTAGAATATCCAAATGATGAGGTCTGAACCGCACGAAGAAGACCCAAACGTGAACATGATGCTCAGAAGTGGCGTGACCATAGGGGAAGATAAGGGGAAGCAGGCTGAGGAAGATACATGGGTTCACAAGGCTCCTACAAAGGAACCTGATTTTGACTTGCAATGCACAAAGGAGACGTTTATGGAAGCTAAGAAGAGCTTCGTGGAGGCCTCTACTTCAGGTAGTAAGGATCAATCAGAGCCAGGAATGGATCCTTCTATGCTTACTACCTATTTAGAGACATGCATGAAGTTGTTGCACGATAATAAGGCAGTCAAGGGACTACAAGAGTTGATCACTAGGTGCACAGGGTCAGGGGAACCGCATGTAGTCCGGAAAATGGGAAAGCATACATTGCGCAGCAGGAGGGAAATGAGATTGACGACACAGATTGGCAAGTATGAAATGGATCAGGTAATCCTAGTCCTGGGTTTGGACGTGAATTTGTTACCAAAGTAGACATGGGAATGCATGGGCAGGCCTGCATTACAGTGGTGCCCTATTCAATTACAAATGGCAAACCAACAGAAGATTTTTCCCATGGGATAGTTGCAAGGGGTAATAGTTGATATCGAAGGCACAAGCACACAGACAGACTTTGAAGTAATAGAGATGTTGATGACAACAATCCTTATCCTATGTTTCTAGGAATAGACTGGGCCAATGATATGAATGGATTCATTAATCTGAGGAAGCAGAAGATGATATTCGAGAAAAATTCCCTACGCATAGTAGTTCCACTAGACTCATCCAAAGGAGCATGCTACACCAAACCAGTGCGCGATGATGAAAGCAACGATGAGCTGGATTGTATCTACAAGATAACTGCATGAGATCAGGATTGGGTAAATCCGACTGCATATGGAAGGATCTTGTGGGAGCATGCAAGTTCCTGCACCTCAGATTCAGATGAATAAGACGAATGCTAGCATAATAGGCTAAACGAAGTAACAACGTTGAATTGCAACATGATGACTGGATCACTATGTTGCTTAACAACCTAGGCCTGAGATATACCAACATATGATGGATTGACAGTGGTGGATGAATTCTTGAGCAAGTTTGAGAGTGCAGTACTAGAACAACAACAGTTCGATGCGTTGGAGTGGGCACTGCGTGCGACACCTGCGCGATGGTGAGGAACACATCAAGGAAATTTTGAAAACTAGAATGGCTGTAGGAGGATGATGCGTCTATGATTTGGGAAACTACAACTACAGATGGCAGATAAATATTATGGACGCGACAACCCATGCACGTGCCTCACGAAATAGAATAAGGCCTATGGAGAAGAACCTTAGCCTGAATGGGTACACTTATTCTACCATACCCTCGATGTCATACCCATGAATTGGTATACCGAGATAGAACTCCGACATGGTACGGGTGAATGGGATGTCTTGTGCTAGGGATTTTTGTTAACATTCAAATTTGAAGACCGATGGTCGGATACTATTAACGATGCACTGCAAGCCGTAAAAGCTGCCATATTCAAAATACCATAGGAACCTCGGGAAGTAGTTCAACCAACATAGGAAATTCAGTTAAGCAGTGCCCTAGAATGTTATAAATACAAGTAGACGAGGATGATGATGACCCTCCAAATATTAATATTCCAGAAACTGAAGGGTGTCACGAAGTTGGAGGACCATCAATTGAGGATCCCGACATCACTATGCCACTAAAAATAAAGCAGGTAAACATTGGTACAGACGTAGAGCCGAAGTACGCGACGCTTGGGGACTATTGGGACCAAAATCATGGACTTAAAGGGGATCATTGGCGACTTAGGGATGATGAATATCTCTCTGAAACCAAACGCGAAGCCAATTAAGCAGCGACCTTACTGTTTGAATCCAAAGTATAAAGAAAAGGTCCACAAAGAATTAGACAAAATGCTTGCAGCTGGAATTATTGAACCAGTGGAAGAATTCGACTGGGTGAGTCCTATGGTAGTACATGAGAAAGAACAGAAGGGCGAAATTAGAATCTGCGTGGACCTCAGAAATTTTAATGACACCTATGTTCATGATCTATTCCTGACACCGTTTACAGATGAAGTATTGGAGAATTTTGGTGGTTAGGAAGCTTATTCATGGATGGCTTCTCAGGGTACCATCAGATCAAGATCACATTGGAAGATAGGAGAAATACAAACTTCGCAACCAAATGGGGTTGTTTTCAATACACTGTTATGCCCTTTGCAATGAAGAACACACCAATGATATTTTCACACGTAGTGGTGGCCGTGTTCAAGGAATACATCCACAAGTTATTAGAGGTATATCTGGATTATTGGACTCTATTTGGGTTAGTTAAACACCATATAGTGAGCTTACATTTGATGCTGGATACTTGCTGATGACACCAGATTGCGCTAAATCTTAAAAAGTGCACCTTCCTCATCCTCTTTGGAAACCTGCTCGGCCATGTGGTCTGCAAACAAGGCCTGATAGTGGACCTTGCAAAGATTGCCATTATTCTCAATCTGGAAGTGCCACAAAGTGTCAAACAACTATGTGCCACTTTGGGGCACACTGGTTACTATAGAAAGTTTATCAAGAGCTATGCACAAATAATAGCGCCAATGGAACAACTATTGAAAAAGGATGCTACATATTGTTGGAATGATGATTGTAAGAAAAGTTTGGATGTTCTCAAGGAGAAAATGGCATCCGCTCCCATCTTGGTCTTCCCAAAATGGGATGTAGAATTTCATGTACATGTTGATGCGTCGTGTATCGCATTGGGAGCTGTACTCACGTAGGAAGGCATGGAAGGCATGGATCACTCGATTGCGTTCGTGAGTCGGTGGCTGTACAAAGCCTAAAAGAACTAGTCTACTATTGAGCACGAAGGATTGGCAATGGTATATGCGCTCCAAAAATATCGACGCTATTTACTTAGTGGTCACTTCAAGATGTATACCGATCATTCCGCGTTGAAATACCTGGTGAACAAGCCTATGTTGGGGGGGCACATATGCAGATCGTTGTTACTGTTTCAAGAATATGACTTCAAGGTCATCGTAAAGCCGAGACGCTTGAATGCGGGACCAGATTACTTATCACAAATCGACACAGGCGAGGAGCCAACAAATTTGGAAGAAGGACTACTTGATGCACAGCTCTTTGTAGTGCGTGTCGTGGATGACCACTTTGAAGGTATAATCCATTTTTTAATCACAGGGACTACGCCGAAGTAATATTTAGTCCAACAGAAGAAGGAATTGGTGGTCCGTGTGGCGAAATTTTCTGTCATCTCAGGGCACCTTTACAAAATGGGAAACAATGAAATATTGTGAAGATATGTACCTGAATTTGAACAAGGACAGATCCTCGTGGAAGCACATGGAGGGGCTGCAGGAGGACACTATGCAAGACATGCGATGGCACAGAAGATTCTTCGCGCTAGGCTATGGTGGCCAACATTACATCAAGATTCGAAAGCATACTGTCAGGCCTGCGACATATGTCAAAGGACTGGGAAATCATCACGAAGAGATGAGATGCCACTTAATCCACAGATGACATTGAAACCATTTGAAAAGTGGGTATTTGATTTTGTGGGACCAATCAAACCTCAAGGAAAGATGAGTGCATGCTACATCATCAACGCAATAGAGTACTCGACTAAATGGGTGGAAGCACAACCGTTTAAGGACTGCACAACCACCACAATTGCAAAATTTTGTTTGAACACATGTTAACACAGTTTGGATGCCCTTCCTGAATGAAACTATCAGCACACTCACCGAGGAGTTCCAGGTGTATCATCAGCAAAGTACACTATACCATCCACAAGCTAATGGGATAGTAGAAGCATTCAATAAGATTCTGGAGATTGCGCTGACCAAAGTATGTAACGTGTAGTGAAATGACTGGGACCTGTGTATACCTACCATATTATGGGCATACAGAACCATGTGCAATAAATTGACGGGTTAGACACCTTTCAGGTTAGTCTATGGCACGGAAGCAGTCATGCCATTGGAATACATCATACCCAGTTTGTGGATAGTAGCAATTACAGGCATGTCAGCCGTAGAGCCTTGGAAGAGAGACTCATGCAATTGGAAGAATTTGAGGAAGAATGCTTTCTGGCGGGATTCCATTAGTAGGTCCAGAAACAATGCGAGAAAGCCTGGCACGATCGCCATATCAAGCTGTGCACATTCAAGGAAAACGATTTAGTGTTGCTATATGACAACAAGTTTGAAAAATTTCTAGGAAAATTTAGAATGCATTGGTTGGGACCGTATGTTGTAAAGGAGGTCACAGATGGAGGCACGGTCCAGCTAGTCAAACTTAATGGAGAGCCCTTCCTAGGAAGAGTAAATGGCAGTTGCCTCAAGCCCTACATGGGTGGGATGGCTAGCTGACTAACCGACCAAAGCACAACCTTTGCGACCCAACAAGATGGAGAGAGGTGTGGGACTATAAACATAGGTACTAGAAGCTGGCATCAAAGTAGAGAATCATGTCAGACATAGATGATTCAGAAGTAGAAATGGAGCAGATCCAGATGATGACAGCATGGTGGGTTACTGACCTTGCGCTGCACCATCACAGTTGCATGGACTTCATGCAAGGATCGCCACACCTGCAGAGTGACTTAGGATGAGTCATGATGATTGTGTTGGGGGCCTATTGGGCAGTGGATCCCGCCATACAATGTTTTTGGGGCTTGAAGCCTAAATTTTGGTAAAAGTGCAATGTAAATACCCTGCGAAATGTAAGCACAGAGAGCGAGAGTCTAGGGTTGTCCGCCCTAAAACAATATAATTTAATGTATGGTATGTCATCCTTCCCATGGTTTGTAGACCATGGGATTGTATAAATAGAGCAAGGCTCTAAGGGTAAAGAGAGTCTTAGCTTTGAGAAGTCTTATGGGTTTTTGGATGATGAATTAGCTCTGAGTCTATAAGTTTGAGTCTTGGGTTGTAGTAGTAGTAAGAGGCTATGTAGTTGAGTGTGCAGAGGCTTGGTAGAGTTTGCAGCTGTGTGTGCAGACCCCTGCAGCTGAGTGCATAGGGTGGAGTTGGGATTGTAATTGGACAGAAAATTAATAAAAGATAATTTGATTTTGGAATATTCTATGTCTATGCTTCTATTATATTTACGCATCTCTTTACAATTTATGATTACGCACACTTGTTTTGAATGTTGAATGATTAATGAGAATATCAGGCCCACATAATTAAGCTAAGATCTATAATAAAAGCACAGTAAGGAATAAGGATCTAGACAACACCTCCTCGCACTCTTTACAGAGCTATGCAAAAGCAGTTGCACAAGTTGCGAAGGACAGACGACCATGCAGAGTAGTGCAAGCATGCAGGTTCGGTTCACGAACTTCCCAAACTTGATCGAGACATCCCTAGGGTGCAAAAACCTGGTTCCAACACCCTCGCATACTACCTCGGGTGAGACCTTAGTCCGTGCACCACGGATTGTTTCCGAAAGGGCCAGTAGTTTCAATATTTGTTTGGCTAAATCACTTCTGAACCTGGGTCAGGCCCCGACAAGCCAACATTAACCATGACCACTAGTCAAGAAGATGATGGAAACCAAGAAGGAAATCTAGAACCCATCGTAGAAGCTGAAAAGGAGAATGAAAAAGATTTTGAAGAAGATCTCCTCACTAAACTTATGGCTGCCATGGAAGAGATTATCAATTTGAAAAAGGAAAATGAGGAACTTAATAAGAAAGCACTAGCTGGTGACCAAGACCAAACAAGGAAGAAAGTTGACCTTGTCAAACTTCAAGTACAAGAAAGGGATGAAGAGCTTGCCAAGCTTAAGAAGGAATTTAATCAAAGCCAAAGAAAGCATCATGAAGAAGTCATATCCATGATAAATCAATTGGATAAAGAAAAGAAACAAGAAGATAACTTGTCAAGCCACCTTGAACAAAGGCACCAGAGCTTGAACAAACTTGAAGCAGGGATTGGTCAATACAAGGAAGAGGTCTCCTCCCTTAGATCACAACTAGAAGAAGCAAGGAAACAAGCACAAGGAGCTGAGAAGACAATGGAAGCATTGGAAATCATAGAAGGATAGGTTGATGAAGTAGAAAAGGAGAGAAACACCATGATATGTCAACTAAAAGCAAAGGATGGAGAAATCTTCAAATTAAAATCCAACATCAACCTTCTCAAGGCCAAAACATGTAAAGCTACAAGGATCAAGGAAGAAATGGAGAGCAGTCTAGCAAAGCAAAATGAAGAAATCTTCAAAATGAAGTCAGATATCATATCTCTTAAATTAGAAGAAAATGAAGCAATACATATTAAGGAAGAGATTAAGAAACAACTTGCTGAGAAGAATAATGATCGCGAAAGATTGGAAGAAGAGATTTTCTCCCTCAGGAAAAAGGTTTAAGGGATCAACAAAACCTTGAAGAGCTCTCAAGCCTTGGATGACATGCTCATCCATCAAAGATCTCCACTTGATAAATCAGGTCTTGGCTATGAAGGTGAATCATCAAGCAAGGGTGACCATACTTCAAACAACAAGGACATGAGGAAGCCTGATGGAAATAATGATGCTCCGAGTTCTAGCAAAGGCAAGGAGAAGAGTCAAGGCAATAATGGAAGAAATCCTGCTCCAAGAAGACTTGCAAATGATGTCAAGAATACAAAAGGCGATGAATATTATCAAGGAATCCCAAGGCAGAAAGGCTTTAGAAGTACATCAAGGAAATATCCATCTCCTAGGTACCAAAGTTTAGTTCTTGGTTATTTTTATTCTTGTACAAACTTTGGACACATGGCAAAAGATTGTAGGGCTTATAATGATCCCCGTCAATCTCCGAGACGCAATTTTGCAAGAATAATTCATGAATTCTTATTCATGAACAACATAGAATGCTTCAAGTGTCATAACATTGGTCATATGGCATGTGAGTGTAACTTGACTAGGGCTCCTACACAAGCTAGAACCATGCAAAAGAAGAAAGTTACACAAGTATGGAGAAGGAAGAAAATACAATCCGAAAGTCCCTTGAACTCTCTAGCCAACAACACATGTTATTGACTTGATCTTTGACAATCTAAGCATTTGATGGGAAGACTCTGCTAAGGGAGATGAGGCATATAGTTAGGGGGAGCCTATGATTCTTGATCATTATTTTAGAAGCTATTTGTGAAAGGGTCCTTATGAAATCCTTAATGAGCTATATTAACAATCATTCTTTGATAAAGATCATTTCTCAGGAGCACTACATTGAAGAACATGATCTTGTAAGCATTATTTGGACTGTTGTTGAAGATGTTTTTCCACTTGATCACTAAGGATAAATTGGAGCAGAAGAGAAGGCCATCCAATGCTAGAGAAATAGGGAAAATGACTATGTTGTTGGTATTACAGAAGTTGAATGTCTCGACTTAGGGATATGATGTGAGAACAGGTAAATCAAGGACAGTAATAGAGGAAACCTTCAAACAAACAGACGCATACGGGAATGGATATTGAAGCAAGAAAAATTGGAAGAATCTAACATAATTGAAGCATTGCAAAAATTTGTCAACTAGTATAAAGAATTTAAAAGACAGTCATGGATTAGATATTAAAAAAAAGGGGGGGAGAATGTTGTGATGTCGAATATAGCTTAGCAACTTAAGGAGAAGCACAAAGATACAAAGAAATCCTGATTTGAAGAAAGATAGCGAGAATGCCAATTTCAGTGGCATTTTCTCTTGATTCGGACTGTGAAGGCCTCTTAATTCTGACTGTGGAGACAACAGAATACAATGTAGAAGCAAAAAAATTGGACTTGGACATTTGGTGTATGACTATTTGGAGTTTGTTTTGAAGCATTGAAGTGGAGCATATTTAAGCATTGTTGAAAGAATTATGAAGAAGTTCTGATACATGAAGAGGGGATAATGTGCTAGTTGATGATGAGGCAACAATCCTTCTATCTTGAGTAAAAAGAGGAGCACTATGACAGGGGGAGTAACATACCCATAAAAATATTATATTCATAAAGAATAAAAGCAGTTTGACAGGCGGAGAAGTTTGACAGGGGGAGTCCTTGTGCCCTCCTTTGCTATTGATGTCAAAGGGGTAGAGAAGAAGAATATTCCAATCAATGATAAAGGGGGAGATTGTTAATCTAGGTTGTCATTGATGTCAATATGGCAGTGTTTGTGATGGAAAATTCTTGTGACTTGTGAGGTTTCGCATTGATGCTCATTCATCATGATACTGCTCATGGAGGATCCAAGGATTGAATACAGACATAATAGAAACAATGGAACTGGGGAGGAAAGATATTGGAAGCCATCATAGAAGTGCTATCAGAAGAAGAGATATTGGAGCAGTGTATCAGAAGTCATAGGAGTGAGGAGAAGCCACAAGAGCGACAAGCCAAGACAAGGCATATCTATCACATATGCCAAGAGTAAGAGAAATATTGGAGGAAGGAATACATCGTGGAAACCTTTTAAAAGTTCACAACGATGGTGATCAGCAACTGTAGAGGTAGGAGTGTATGGATTTATTGATCATGGTTGAAGCCCCACACTCACTCCTAGCTGTCGATCTCATATTAAACTTTTAGGCCACAGTTAATTGTGGGGGTTAGGCTGTGTTTTAATCCACGTGCTAGTTGAAGTCCCGCGAGCTATAGATTTGATGGCCTCATATATCCAATGGATATCGGGTCATAAAGTGATTGGACATTAATTTCAAAACCAGACCCGAGCATTTATAGATCAAGGATTAATATTCCTTATTTGCTCCATAAGGGTGGGTAAATGTCACGCAATATTCCCATCCGATATCACTGCTGACCGTTGGATTAAGTGTGCCTTGACCAAACGGTGGAGAATCACCGATTAGTTTCATTGATCGGGTGTATCATCAACCGTCGGATTGAAGGGTGAGATCAACGACAGAGATTGAAGCTGATAAGGCTTGGTCCTAAGCAGATCTGAGAAGTTTGTGGATGTGGGTTTATTTTATTTGGCATCTGGTTGTGCTTATCGTATATCACATGTGAGACAAGGAGTCTTAGGAATGCGATGAGGAGTCACATGTTTGTGTGATTCGTGATATTGCGATTTATTTTTGTGAAGGAAAATTCGGCCACAGGAATGAGATCATTACATAATAGAAAAATTAACCAATTGTTGTGGCTCATAAAATAACAATTGCTATATGTACAACAGACTCGATGGTTCCATTATAATACACCTTAATACTATATCACATCCACCGTATGAAATTTCATATTGTAGGTCATAAATGTGACAGCAAAACCTCCAATTGCGATATAACATTGCAATAGAGTGGTGGGCCCTGAACTGCCGATTGCGATAATATTGTGGACCCGATGGATTCATTAAAAACAATTCATTGAATATCGCATCTGCTCCATTAAAAGACAGAGCATGTGCACACTTGTAAAACCTCTGATTTTTATGAAGTTGCAGTTGCAGGATTAAAGGAATGACTCCGATTCTCATGAAATTGTGATTGCGAGATTAAAGTTGATGATGTGGCATGTGGGACCTCCATGTGGGTATAACAACTCTTATATGGTTTTCAAGAATAATCAATTCTATGGATAAAAGACTCTCCGATACATATTTTTAATACATAAGTCAGCCTCCCTCCAATAGACGTGTCCTTTGGTCATTGGTGAAACTCATATAAAAACGAGTTAAAATGCTTCAGTTCTGAGTATCTATCTCGGGCATAAAATAGAGCATAAAGAAGTTCACAACTCGTGAACTTGAAGAGACATAGGAATCTGAAGGAACAGAGGAAGCCGAAGGTCAATCGAACGAAAAAAGAAGTCAAAAGGTCAGGAAGCTAAAGGTATAACAGACGATGAAGGTAAAAAATAAGCTGAAGATCGAGTGAGAAAAAGTAAGTAGTAGGATAGAGGTAAGCTATAGGTCCAGCAGGATAGTAGGAAGCTGAGGGTCTAGCAAGACAGAAAGAAGTCGAAGGTCCAACAAGATAGAAGGAAGCTGAAGGTCCAGCAGGACAAGAGGAAGCCGAAGGATGAAGAAATTCTGTTGATTGGGTTAATCTTTGAAAGGCTCAGACTTGTGATAAATTAATCTATGGAAGAAGTACATAACGCAGTTTGAAGAATATTTTTGTGAAAGGAAATAAAGTTTCATCTATCATCACTTGAAGGGAGTAGTAGACAACACCAGCATTGAAGTGTTTGTGAGTTTGTTTCTTGGAAGTAAGATATCGCGACAGTAAGAGGTAACTTTGCAGACTTTGTGTGGGCAATATGAAGAGTTGTGAAGACTCCTTCATATGAAGACAGGTTGTCATTAATGATGTAGCATGGAGACTACAGTGAAGCTATAGATTGACAGAACTCAGTGAAGAAGATTTTGGGAGCAAAGAATTACTACCAAACATATCTTGACAAGATAGGGTCGGAGCCCTTGGGGTTGGTGCCTTAGAATTGGAAGGATTGGTGTCCTTGGAGTTGGTGCTCCTAAATCCAAGGTTGGTGCCTTGACAAGATAGGGTCGGAGCCCTTGGGGTTGGCACCTCAGAATTGGAAGGATTGGTGTCCTTGGAGTTGGTGCTCCTAAACACAAGGTTGGTGCCTTGAGAAGATAGGGTTGGTGCCCTAGAGGTTGAAGCCTCACAAAAGACCAAGTAAGCGCTTGGCAACAAGGTGGAGCCTTATATATATTGTACCTGATTTATTGTAAAGATTATATTAATAAAATCATTTATTCCTATTGTTCATTTTGTGTTCTAAATATAAATGATTTAACTGGTAAAAATAACAATTGAAAATAAATACTGATTCCCCCCCCCCCCCCCCCCCAAGTATTTACAACAATAATTCATTCGAGATTAGACCCAACCACTCTAACAGAGATCCGCAAGTTTCTGTTTCTTCCCAATTTCTACTGCAAGTTCATGTTGGGGTTCTCTCATATCACTTGGCCTTTAAGTCAAGTCACCAAGAGCAGAGCGAAAGAAAATTTATTTTGGTCCAAAACCCAACAGAAGGTGTTTTCTGACTTGAAGCATCACCTCTTCTCTGCACTAGTGCTCACATTACCAGATCTGCAGAAACCATTTGATATTGAGACAAATGCCTTCGACTATGCTATTAGTGCAATTCTTACTCAGTAGCGGCATTTTTGTCTAGGTAGATCCTCTCTGTGGACAGAGCCAATCCCTCTAGCCCAATGAGTGGGACTACTGACCTATGTGACAATCTACTGGACACTTTCCTAAGTTACAATTGAAAAGAGATACAAATAAGATGGCTTATCTCGTTCTGATGCTATCACAATCTCCTTTGTTGAAGACTTTGAATCACTTGCGTCACAGGCTTAGTCCTACTTCTCACAATGTTTATACACCTGCACAAGAGATCAAGACACAAGGTATGCAAATAAAAATAACATATTCAAAAGTAACCTACTTAACAGATCAATGAGCGTTAAGCTAAATGATACATGAACATATACATTTAGGGAAAATGAACCACAATTTGAATATTAATAGAATGAAGGAGGAAGCATACAACCAAGCCTTGATGTGAATAGGCTCTCCTTGAATGAATTTCCAATTCCAAGCTAGACTCTCCAATCACTCCTTCTCCAAGACAAATGAGTAGCATATAGGCACAATCTTAGCATAAGGATGCAAATAGACATAGACCAACCATTTTGAAATGGGAGAGGATGAATATATAGGCAGGGAAAGGGAGTTAGGATCTCTCCAAAGATAGGAGTAGGCCCTCATATCAAGGAGGTAGATCATAAGGATAAGACCAAGAGGCCAAGTTGGGAGAACTCAACCTCATCTCTGCCGAACAACCTCGAGCTCATCGCTTTGGAATCTTCTAGATCTTGAAGTTTCTCATCCTGTTTTGGAAACTTTCCTTTTAGGTATAATTGCAGCTATACAAGCAAATAGAGCGATGTTATCATGGGTCCAGTATAGTGTAATAGGCGACCATCGCGGTTTTTAGTTTCATAAAAGTGATGATTCTCAAATTAGGGTTTTAGAGTTATTTCCTTCAGGGAAAGCTCAAGGAATTTTCCAATCAATTTCTTAGGGAGGTTCTGAGCTTCATATATGAATGAGTACACTAGATGATGGTCATGTTTCAGGCACTTCAGGGTATGTCATAGGGAAGTGCGGGAGGTGTGACAAAATACTATGTAACAGATGCCCCCTAAAGCGTGAAGGAAGAATAGGGAGTGATGGCTAAGATGCTTTACAAGCTTTTGCAAGGATGAGAACAAAAATTGTGAGGAGACCTACAAATCAAGGAATCATATACATATACATATATGATATGAAACATGAATCCACAGTATGGATGCAACCATCCAGATAATAAGGACTATATGAAATGATCCATGGTATGGGTGTAGCCATCCAAATGAGAAGGATCATATGTAAATCTAAGATCTGAGGTATGGACGCAACCATCTGATATAGAAGGATCATCATAAATGAAAAGTCCTACATTATGGTCACAACCATCCGAATATTCAAAACATGTGTACGATCATGAATAACACATAACTCCATGCAAACTGAGTCATATTAGATAGGACTCAGGGTCTTGCGCTCCATCCCAACCCGATCAAAGTACGAATTCTAACATGTGAATGAATGTGTCAAAGTCGAACATGCTAGAACACTACCTGATTATGGTCATATAATGAAGACCGTTAACAGGCATGAAAGAAACCACTAATAATGACAATGGATGTCAAGGTACGATAGTAAAATCCGTGAATGTGTAAAATGAAGATGAGGTCGAACACTAGTGGAATCATCTAATTGAATTCCAATGATGAAAACCTATCGTCGAACGTGAATAACTTGCCATTAAGGCATGCAAGCTCTAAGGTATTAAAAAAGGGAGTTTTTAAGTCATCTTCCTAGATAGTGAGTTGAAGTCGACAAGAAGTGACCCATCGAAGGAGGGTTATATTAATTCCCACATCATTAACATGAAACAAGGAATAAAGTGGAATAAATGTGTATGATCCAGGACTGTGACAAAAGGTCAAACAATGTATAGGTAGTAAACCACAGATAGGACTTCTCTTGAACATATTTGTGACAGGACTCTGGAGTGTGGCAGCATTAGAATCAACATGGGACAAAGGGTCATAACAATGAAGTGGAATAGTCAGATGAGAGGCAAAATAGATCACCCAAACCCGGAAAGACAAGTGACTAAGCGAGGATATCCCAAACCCAAAACAAGATGCAGATGAGTATCATGTTCAAGAGCGACATGCTGCATATACAAAAGATGTTTCACTTTCATTTTATCCCCACTATTTCTAGTGAGTACCTCTTTATTTTTACACAAGCTTGGAGTGGATACCATATGCTTGTTGTATAAGTTCACCCTTTGGATGAATCCATCCTAGTAAGTTTTACGGGTCCTAGGAAGGAGAAACTCGGTCTCATCATGGTGACAAGTCTTGCATCATTTAATTTTTTATGAGTTCGACAAAAGGATAACTCGGTATATTTTTCATATTTATAGGGTTTGAAAAAGAGGCGAAAAAGAAAACTCCATCATGTCCCTTTTCGTAATTTGTCTATCGAATCTGAAAAGGTAGAAAACAATATTTGAGAGAAAATCCTAGCCATGTTCAACTAAGGTGTTCCTTTTTCGTACAATAGTCTATCTCAGTTCGGAAAAGGGTTAGACTTATACTGAGTATAAGTCATTTTATTTACTTTTATGAGTTCGAAATGACAAGTTCTCAGAAATATTTTCATATTCCAAGAGTCAGAAAAGAGTTGAAAGATGACTCCTCTTGGAGGAACGAGCGGTATAAAAGGATAGCAACTAGTTTTGGTTATGATGGAATTGCTCAAAACGTGTAATGGTCAAGAGGTTGGATAATATGACCACTCATTAGAGATGTTCATCAGGCAAGGGTAAAACAACCAAGTGAAAGCAAATGATCAGCCAAAGAGATGGTTATGATGGAATGAAACAACCAAGGCTCATCTAGAAAAAATTGGATAATAAAAATAGAAATCACGAGATATAAAGTGGGAATGGCTTCATTTTTACACAAGCTCGAAACATGGGAAACTATGCTTAAGTACACTTGAAGATGGTTTCATTTTTTCACAAGCTTGAAACATGGGAAAAAACTATGCTTGGATTTGGTTTCATTTTTACACAAGCTTGAAACAGAAACAAAATATGCTTGGATTTGGTTTCATTTTTACACAAGCTTGAAACAAAGATAAAGTATGCTTGAGATGAGTTTGCATGTCCCCAATGATGAGCCTCATTATTGAGTAATTATATGGGCCTTAATTGGCCTTAATTCACCTCCTAGCTTAGTCAAACCAACTATTCTCACAACTTATTGCATACTTTTGATTATATTTGATCATGAAATGAGTTCGAGTTGGATATTTGGCTTTGTGGTCTAATGTGCATGTAATGCAGGAATAAGGGATGAATGTAAGGAACTATGGAAAAGATAAAGGATAAAAGGATAAATGCAAGGAACTATGGCAAAGACCTTGGGTAAAACTAGAATGGGACAAGGGAGAGTAACTATAGGAGGTAAATCCTCCTCATTTACTACCCCTCCATTCAGATATTCCACCATCAGCTCAGAGTGCACACAACCATCACTTTGAAGACTAGAAGACAATCAAGCATGTGAAAAGGACAAAAAACAATTTATCTTAAGTTGGGAGCCAAGCCTCCCTAATGGGAAGGAAGTCGTTAGAGACTTCAGATGTATAAATAGAGAGGCTTAGGACCTCATTAGGATTCGAACTTCTATTGTAAAACTCTGTTTTATTTTTGAGTTGCAAAGACTTGTGATAGTTTGCTCTATAATCCATGGTTTCTACAATAAGAATGAATTATGTTTAAGCCAGCTCTGAGTTAACTTCAAGGGTTGAAGCTCTTGTGTTAGGGCCCAACCTAAGTAGCAGAAGCACCTCTTTACTGTACTGTTATGCTAGCATAGAGTTCTGTTCTATTTATTTTCTTAAGTAGTTTCATGGTTTTTTGTTCATTTTCTCAAGTAGTTTTCTGGTTCTGATTCATTTATTTTAAGTAGCTTTCTGGTTCTATTCATTTGTTTGAATAACTTCCTTTTTCTACTCATTTGCTTCAGTAGATGCATTGACTTTAAGATTACTTCCATTTGTGTTTTTTTTTAGTTCACAGGTTAGTTAGAGGAAAAATATCACTATCAGGTTGTGCGTAGGTGTCTCAGCCTCATCTCCTCCCTCTATGACCATGACTTGAGGAAGAGACCCTTCAGCATTCCCAAAAACATAGTTTATGGTTCTTGCATGAGCTATGGAGTTCACTGTTTAATGCAGTTATTTGTTCACCCGCACTGGTTTTCTCTGTCATTTTCATTTGAAACCACCTCCAGCAAATTCCTCATGTATCACTTCATGGTTGTCTGGTCACCAACAAACCTACACAATCACCATCTGATTCATTATTTTCTCCAATTTCCACCTCGCGTGGAGTCCACCACTCACTTTATGAACTTTAATCTGCACCATCGATCTGCCTTGCCTGATCTGATGGCCATCACATCACCTCCACACCTTTAGGGGATTTTAACCCCCACCATCGATCTGCCTTGCCTAATCCAAAGGTTCTCGCTTCACCTGATGGATAACTAGCTTGGCTGATCTCCACCGTTGATCATCCATGCCTGATCCAATGGTTATCACACAATCTGGCATGGATTAGTGCACGAACGTTATCCGCTTGAGAGCATGCGAGAAAATTGGTTTTCTTGTGCTACGTGTTGTGCAGTTAGGCTAATCACGTGAAATTTCCAAAAACTGCTTATAGCCTGAAGGGTGCGCGAGAAACTACTTACGGCCTTAGAAACCTGCTCCCTCATTTTCGGATGTTTCGTTTCCCCGTGATATGATCTCTGCCGTCCATCTCTTAACTTCACCCATGCGATAAGATCTCAGCCATCCATCACTCCTGTTAGCCTCATCTGTATATCTCTTGAATTCAACCTTGCGATTAGATCTTGGCCATTCGTCTCCTTTGTTAGCCTTGTCCGTCCATCCCTCGACTTAACCCGCACGATATGATCTCCACCATTCACCGTGTGTGTTTATCCTATTCATCCATCTAGTTGCTTAAGCCTTCATGATAAGACCTCAACCATTCATCTTGTTCATTAACTTTGTTCGCCCATCTATCTACGTAACCTCCTGTGATCCAATCTCCACCGTTCATTTTCCTTTCCCCTAACTGAACCAATGGTTATTATGCATTGTCGCTCCCTCACATCCTCCTTTCACTGATTTCGACCTATGATTTCTTTTTCCCCTTGAAACCCGATTTAGGCTAAGTTTCTTTATTACACCTTGGTCTAGTTTTGATGCTATTTACTTCTACAACTTAGATAATTAGCATTAGGTTAGTGTTAATTTGGCAATTCTGCTTAGCATAGTTGTTTAATTGGTTAGTAAGGTTATGGTGTAAGTTTATCATTTCATGTTGTTTTCTTCATTACTACAGTAAAGTAGCTCTCTCTTAGAATAAGTTTTCTCTCCTTCCATCAAAGAATTAAGCTTCTTCTGACCCTATAGAAGTTTGGCTTGGAACCCCTGGGGTCTCTTGCCAGACAAACAGTGACAACAGGCATGACCTTCACTTATACTTGTGCATATAACACTGTCACTTCCAAGTTTGTACGGACCCTGAGTTGATAAGTAAAGCTGGTAGCCTTGGGATTTGTAGCATTATTGTTGTAATACCTAGGATCATCACTTTTTGGCTCCGTTGCCAGGGAGGTGTTAGAGTAGATGTGATTACTACTCTTTTCTTCTATTTTCTAGTTTCCAACTTTCTTCCATTAGTTTATTTTTGCAAAAGCAATCTATTTTCTTCCTTTGTTTCAGTTGTCATTATATTCTTTCCTTTCCATTTTGTAAGTATTATTTCAATCATAAAAAAAAAAACAAAAAATTCTCCAATTACCAACCCAACCCCTCATTTGATCATGTGGTGCAGTAAGAGCCACATCACCATTCAATCTTGCAGGTAGAAGAAGAAAATGGTAAAGAATGTAGAAGAAATGGATGGAGATGATGACAATGAGGAAGATCCTCTTGGATTTCCCATTCAATATACTGATGATAGTGTGCACATGAAGAACATATCTCCATCTTTTCTTCCAAAATTTCATGGTTTGACAGAGGATCCAGAAAATTTTCTCTTTGAATTTAAAATTATTTGTAGATCTTATGGTTACCTATGAAAAACTCAAAACTTGAGATTGTTTCCAACTTCTTTAAAGGGTAGAGCTCTTAGATGGTTCATGTTTTTAGGGACTAATTCAACAAGATCATGGAATGATATTCAAAAGATATTTCTAGACAAATATAAAAATCATAATCTTAAAGAAGAAATCTTTAGAATGAATCAAAGAGAAGATGAGAGTCTCGAGGATCTAATAGAGAGGTGCATGGAAAATGTTAAGAGCGCAAAACTACATTGTTTAGGATCTGACACACTAAAAACTCTCTTACTTAGAACAATTAGGGATGAATGGATTGATCTCCTTAATATCATAAGTAAAGGTGATGTATACCAATTATCATTTGGGGAAATATGTGAAACATGCAAACACATCAAAAGAAAAAGCAAGAGTAGGTAAATTAGCATCAAGATTAGTAAGTCAACCTGAACTTGTAAATTTGTTTGATGATTTTAAAGAAGAAATTCTTAGCAATCTAACAAGACAAGTAGAAACGTTAAGAATGCAAGATGAAGGAAAAGAAAATGCTGATATTTGTGTTGCAGAATCACAGGATGTTAGACCTTGTCCATCATTACCATGGTTGAAGAAATTTCACCAAGAGGACAATGGACCAAGTTCATTACCAATGTAACAATGTTGTGTAGCTCCAAGAGGACCATGGCAGCTTATTTAGCCTGATATGATGCAAGAGCCTAATTTAGAATTTTAGGCTTATGCATATCCCCCTCCAACTAGTTGGAACACACCTTTTCCTTGGCAACATTGACCATCATAACCCCAAAACCAATCTTGGCAACAAGGTTGGCAAGGAACTTATGGGAACCATCCAAAATATCCTCAATATCCTCAGTATTTTCCTCAATATCCTCCACACCAAACTCCTTGTTATCTTTACCATTCACCTCCACCACAACCACAACCCCATCCACATCCATCTCAAATATACACTCCCACTCAACTACCTGTACCGCCATTTCCAAACCCACACATTGAAGTAGCTCAGCCCACTTACAATGCTGAGATACAACACTTCCAAACATCTCCCCTTGAGGTCAATAGTATTCACCATAGCCCGGGAAGAGTATTGCAAAAAAGAGATTCTCTTGATATCATTGAAGGACAACATATAGAAGAAGAAGTTTCAAAAGAGAAGATCAAAGAACCATGGGATGCATTTGATGAAGAGAAGACAATAGAATTAGAGATTGAGAAAGTTCCCTCATGTTTACCATCAAATCCTCCATATGTTCAAGAGAATGTTCAAAAAAAAGGGGATGATTTGAAGGTCATGAAAGAAGAAGACATCCAATATGATCTAAATCAGCAAGCAGACCAGGGATATCACAACTACATTGAAATATGGTTCCAGATAGTCACTAAGTTGTAACATCACTCTCTTCCTCAAATATGCTTGATCCATTCAAAGTCAAATCATTTGGTCTCTGAAATCCAGGTACATGTCAAAGCATAAATTTCAAGCCTCCACATCATCTTGTCTGTCATCTTGATGTGAACTTGGCTCCATAGGAAGTATTCTTATACTTGAAAGTTATCTTTTTTTTCAAGTAGGGTAGGGTAGAAAAAAAAGGAATAAAAAGATCCCTGGGTGAAAACCTTCCTTGAGGCGCCCAGGGAAAATATCGAGGGTGAAAACCTCTCTGAGGCAGCCTAGGTGTTTTTCAAAAAAATAATAATAATAGTAAAAGAAAAAAAGAAAAAAATGTTCTTTGCAGGTGGGTGAGAAAGACAGTGAAGTAGCAAAGAGAAGATTAAAGGGAACCCTGCCTCACATATATTCATCTCCTCCACTCCTTACCATGCATCCATCCATCAATTCCATTGTTTTTCACTTCATTACTTCAATTCAGTTGAAGATTGTGTTTTCTACAAGACCCCCTGAATGATAGATTGGTTAGTTCCTCAAAATTCATACTAGACATGATCTAACCAATCATCTCATTCATTACCATCATCCCTACATCCATACACACTTCTACTCCCTCTGTCCATTTATTACAGCATCCTCACAACACCAGCCAACAACATGATTAAGAAATTCTAAAGGAGACACCAAACATTGCCAAGTGGTAATCCAAGAGCTCTACAACAGAAACATCATAAAATCTAGGAGCTCCACAGCAGCAGCAACATCAGATCCAAGAGCTCCACAGTAGCAACAACAACATCAGATCTTCAGTGGCAAAAACCTGCAAAAGCTAATAAACCATTAGCAGACAATAGAGGAGGAAGAAGAATGACCCAGCAACACCTCTGATATTTGACAACTGCAACATGGCATCAAGACCATAGGTAATTATCCCACTTACTCACTCATATGCATTATTTTATCAAAAGTTGTAAAGGTTAAGAGGTAGTTGGTTTATAAGTGAAAAAGTGGCAAAAATGTTATAGACATTTTTGGGCACTGCAACACCAATCAAACATGTCCATAAACCAAGGGATCCTAAGTCCCTAAAAGTGTTGTTCCGTACCCTAAAAGAACAAGGTCAGCTGATTACATCATCTCCCAGAAGTTCTCCATGAAAAACTACTCAAAACTGGTCAAAACTAGACCATCTCACTTGCCCCATGGTCAAAGTGCGATGCATCCCACCTAATGCACATGGGAGGTGCGATGCATACTGAAAAGCCCTTCTATGGGGTGCGATGGGAAAGAGTGGACAAACAGCATAGGCAGTTTGCGAGGTGGATGATCATGGAATCTTCCAGAAACTTCTCCTGTGACACTTGCCTCTCTGAATTCGCCCAGGGATGAGTAAGAGATCATCAATCTCCAAGTGGAATCAAGAACTATTAGAGAGAGGACACAAATCAGAATCCCAAAAGATGACTCACCCCCTGCAATCATCTATATATGGATCCCTCATCCCAGAGATCCAGAGGCTGGAATTTTGTATCTTGTAAAGAAGTGCTGTTGGTTTCTTGTTGGAATATCATAGTTTTGGGTGATCTAAGCTTTTCATGAGGTGAAAGAAGGGCTTTCATGCTGGAGGGTGATGCTGGGTCAGAACAATTGGTTGCAATCCTCTTTGATATTCTTGATTATTAATAAATCTATTCAAGTTTTCCTCCACATTCTTGTATGTTTGATGATATATGCATTTGTGTGGTCAATATATATTTGGTCCTATATTGTTTATGATTGTAGATCTCTGTTCTTCAATAGTATTATGCTGCATTGATTACACAGGTGCTCTTTGAAGCTAGGTAGACAAAGGAGAAGCAGCAAGGATCTGTCAGAAAGGAGAGGAATCAAGCAAGGAACCAAGCGCAAGACTCAGGTTGGTGTCCTTCATTCCACTCTTATCTACTTTTCATAAAGGAAAATGAAAGTAGTTTTAGTTTGTTTGTTTGTAAGACAACTACCAGTCTTAGTGGGACTAGTAGATCCGAGTGGACACTAGATTTCCCGATAAAAAAATGGCGACCATACTGGGGAGCAAACAGATTGTTTGTCTATATTTGTTTGTTTTATAAACTTACAGACTGAGCCTGAAGTCAAGCTAGCTAGCCTTCGAACTGCATTTGCTATGCAAGTGCAAAGTAGATCAATGTTGCTTCAGTCTATCTCCGGGTTTTGTTTATAAATTGAACAATTGATTTGCAAACTTTCTAATTGCCCTAGTGGTGGCTCTATTAACCTCATTAGATCAGCCCCTGTGATTGCTATTTACTCTACATCATTTGCTTGGCCTAAATCCCTGAACTGAGCTGCAAACTATGACCAAGAGCCAAGTAAAGTCTCGTCCCAGTACCATTACACCCTCTCTTCAAGGAAATCTGGATGCATCGCACTTCCCATGTGCAGTAGGTGGGATGCATCCCTGTTTCCCTGTGTTACAGGTGCAATGATCAGAAAAGGCTAATTTTGCCCCCAGGTCTTGGTCTTTTCCTTCACCCTTTTCAACTCTATTCTAGAGTTTTGTTGTTTGTGATCAGTATACCACTGTGGGAACCCCCTTCCTTTCCATCATTCCTCCTCCATTGTGAAAATAACCGTGAATGTTTTTATGTATTTTCCATCATTTTCAGTTCTCTTTTACAAAGTAGTAGCATAGTCGAACTATCGTCTTTTGATTTGAAAGTGTTGCAAGTGTCGTTTTCAGTCAAAGAAAATAATTCTATTGTTCTTGATGGTTGATTATACAGTTACTCTTGTATTTGATTTGAATTAGTAGTTTTTCAAGTGTCGAAAGCATTTTTCAATTCAAAATAGTAAAGTGTCATCATTATCTTCCTTTCGTTTTGAAGAGAAATTTGTTAGTACTATCGCTTTGAAAAGATAATTTAGATTTGTACTTGACATTCTTCTTGTCATTCACACATTAAGAAAGCTGAAAAAAAATACATGCATGTGCATTTGCATTTAGACTGCTTGTTGGTTTGATTTAGGATAGTGCATCTAGTGTGTGCTCTCTGCTCTATGTTGAAAGAATACCGTCTCTCTTTCTTTAGTAGCTAGGATTTTCATTGCAAAAAGAAGATTAAATGATTGTTTATCATCTTAGATTGCATTTTAGGAATTGTACATCTACATCACGTGGTGAACCTAAAAGGAAAATTTCTTAAGAAAGATCAACTGTAAAATAAATTTAATGAACCTAAAAATTCTTTGGAACCTAACGCACAACATCTAGATGTCTAGGCTAGAGACTATTCTGGCGTCGTAAAGCCTGGTAACTGTCACTTTCACTATTGGTTGGGTGATTCCTCCTCTTTGGGACGAAAAGGGACAGTATGGACTTGTGCTCCCATGTACCATCGAGTATATATTGGGAGACCACAATAGACTATATCCTTTATCCATAGGAAGCCGTGTTTGCTGCCCTATCGATTGTAATGCACTGAACACAACATTCGGGAAGATTGACTATTGTAGCGTAAAAAGTATTCTACAGTTTTGCGATTGGTTTCATAATCCCTCTATCTAGATTTCCAGAGTAGTCTCTTTCGTTACTTTTCAGATTCCTTAAAGGAAAAGGTCCATCTGAGCACTTGTCACTTCAAGCTCATTAAAAATCGAAGGAGACTAGAGTCATCTTTTGTTTTTTATCGACTCTTAAAAATTGAAAAAACAAGTTGTGTCAAAGCGTCTAAAATTCATTTAATTTGGAAACATTTTCCCCTTTATTTTTAGTTTATCGAGTAATCCGCAATCGTGGAAGAAAGTCAATTGAAACCATGTCGTTCGCGGAGACTTACGAGTCAATCGTCTTTGTCCCCAAAATCAAAACTATTCCGGACAAAGTGAACTCGTCTAACTGGCTCAAAGTCCTCTGGTTGGGTTGGATCAAGTGTTCCGACATCCTCGGAGACTCCGGTTACTCCAAACATTTCTGGTATCCCTGCCTTTACAGAAGAAATTCTGCAGCAGCAAGAGGATAGTAGAACTGATCCTAGTGTGAAGGTAAACACTTCTATACCTGAATCAGCTACTTCCATATCTAATTTGGAAGGTGTTGTTCCCCAAACATTAGTTGCTGCAGAATCTATACCTTCTTCGGCACCGAAAATATTTTATGGACCTGACGGTCTACCTCTTCCACCTGATTTGATTGCCATAGAAGAGACTGTAGAGGATTCTCCATCTAGTACTCCATCGCAATTTGGAGTAGGGGTCACTCTATATCCTTCTTCATCAGAAATTAGTCTACGGTTATCGAAAGTTCCTGTAGAATCAATAGGAAACCTTTTGGATAGATTAGATAGGTTTGAACAACCATCGACATCTAGGACTGTGTCATTTGACATAGCAGCGGTAGTACTTCTTGCTGCTACTCCAAAAATGTTCGCCGGCGTAGCATCTGTCACAACTAGCTCATAATCACTGGATGGGAATTATCCAGGGGCTGTTTCAACGGTATGGTATATTCCCGTTTGTTCATCCGGAATAATATCTATCTCTTATGTTGAGTCTTAGCAAATTGATCCTTCACAATGTCAATTTGGGCAGTCCGGTCCTCAAAGGCAAATAATTCCCTTAAGCACCAGATTACCACCGTATGGGGGGCAATATGCCCTTTCATTGTCTCCTCCAAGAGGTCAAACATACAAGAGTTCCCAACATAATCCAGGTTATGCTGGAATTACATCCAGTGGTTGGATGCAAATACTGTCCCAACAACCAAGAGTTGTATACACAATGCAACAAAGTATTCCTATGTCAAATATTCCCACTACACCAGCTATTGTGACGGTGTCACAAGTACAAGCGTTACTTATTGTATGCCAACCTCAAGTCTCTCAGATCGCAATCCAACAACCCCTTGTCCCTGCGATGCCACCACAATCATCAGTTAGTAGCTCCTTAACTCGAGTGACCCAGGCTCAAACGGGTACCATTACCCCTCATCTCGGTCAAATGGCCAGTATTGGGCAACAAAACATGGTCTCACAACCATGGCTAGTGCAATATCAACAGCCACAATTCCAACAAGCTTACCAAGGATCTGAGCACCAAGTCTTTGCGAGTAATGGGCAGCCCTATATTCAAAACGGGCAACATCAACCATTTCATAATGGTTATGCCCATCAACCTTATCAAAGTTATCAGCATCAAATGCACTATGCTGGTATGCAAAGACCCACTGCTCAGGCAATCCCATCTTATCCTAGGTATGCTTCACCGAACCTGAATCAATAGTTTCCCTTCGTGGTGATTTTAGAGTTACCAGATCTCAACTGGCTAACAAACGATCCAATCGCTTACGCCCCTTGGTGACTAGCGATTCCTCACAAACTTCCGTCAAATATTCCTAAATTTAATGGAAATCTGGGTGAAGACCTATCGAATCATGTGATGACCTTTCACATGTTGTGTTCATCTAACACCCTAAATGATGATTCGATCAGGCTTCGCCTTTTTTAGCGGACGTTAACTAGTCCGATAGCAAAATGGTATATCAAATTTCCTAGAGCTTCGTTTGATAACTTCAGTGCCCTAGCCACAACCTTTCTAACCCATTTTCAGTTACCTATAAGGTACGAAATGGGAACAGAGCTTCTTACTAATTTCAAGCAAACGACGGCCACTCACATATCCGATCATATTCATGAGTGGCGACGTCGTCATAGAATGGTAAAAACATATGTTCCTGATCAACTATTGGCTGAATGGCTTATTAAGTCATTGTTACCTTCTATTACGGAAGATGTAGCAAAGGGAGTGGTCATCACTGAAGAGCAAGTAATTTCTCATGTGCAATATCTAGACTTGATCTATACTCAGTATGGCACGCTATACGATAAAATCCCTGATGCTCCTAGACTGGAATTTTCCATTCCTCCATCTCCTAAATCAAACAAAGACTCTCATGATGGGGACGGCATGATAGGAACGACCAGTTAGAAAATTGTAAAGGCCAAGTCAAAAAAGGCCCGTAAGTTTTCAGGTCAAAATGCAAATGAAGAACTTCTCGCCTCATAGGTAAATGCCGTATCGACTAACAAATGCAAAGAAACCAAGCAACCAGGAGGCAAGAAGAAGAAGAAAGGGACGAAGAAGAAACGGGAAGAGTCATCCCCTGAAAAATATTCTGCAAACCCTTCTGGAGATAGGAAACCAAAAATTCCATGCCTAATATGTGATGAGGATCATTGGACAAGAGAGTGTCCGTATAAAGCCGAGCTTAGAAAATTCTTCAAGAATTCAAAAACCTCGGCAGTATTAACTTATCCATTTCCAAATCCAAGAACAAAACTAGTTGCTAGTGACAATGCTTCCCCATCCCAAGTGCTAATGTTGTCAGTTTCAAAGCAGCAAAATGATGCTCTGATATCGACAAGGAATAAAGATTACAGGAATCCACAGCCGTCGGACAACAAGGCCAATGATCAACCCACTAGTTTGACAACAACTTCAACCGAAGTTGTTCCACCCATCATTCCTGAATGAACGATAAAGCTGCCAAAGGGAGTAATACACAAATCGACATTTAATCCTCGTGCCAGAGCAGCACAACATTATAATATAGTGGAAGATTTGGCCCAATTGCCATCCGCTATGTCGACACTTGAGGTACTGCAAAATTGCCCCTCACAAAAGCAGGCTTTATTACCATCAATGGGTGGGATTGACCCAACATATTCCAATCTTGTGTCCTTTAATCAAAAAGGATATGGCCCTCAGTTACCAGCTCAATTAGCTTTCCTCATTCAAGTGAAAGCCCTCAACAAAACTATTCATTGAACAATTATTGATGAGGGGGAATCTACATGTATTATGTCGATGAGTTGCTGGAAAACTTTAGGATCTCCACCCTTGTCGCAATCTTCGACAACATTAAAAGAATTTGATGGATGAACATACACCCCATATGGGATTTTAAGTAACTTGCAATTCGAACTAGGGGGCAAAACAATAGAAATTGATGTTGAAGTAATTGACAGAAACCTCGATTACAACATCCTACTAGGAAGTCCCTGGATATCTACTATGGTAGCCATTGTGTCGACCTATTTCAGGAAGATTGCATTTCCCTTTCAAGGAGGAATTACAATCGTCGACCAATTTTTTTTTCTCCCCAACAGTTCACAAGTTACGGGGAGCATTCCGATGATCCATGGAAGCTGTCATTCACTTCAAAATATCGGAGTAGGCCTACTAAAAGACCCTATATTAATGGGGAATTTTTCCCTACCGCCTCCAATCAATCTGGTGGAAGTGGCAACAGTGGGAACCTGCAATATGATATCTTCTATTCAAAATATCTCTGAAAACGATATTAAAACGGATCATCTGTAGATATTGCCTCCAAGCCCAATAGAAATCTTGTAGCAATCAATGTTTTCGACATGGGAGGCAAACCAAAATCAATGCTCATCAAGTGTTTCGATAGATATGTCTAAGGAATATGGTACCCCTTCAGATCCTTGGTCGCAAGTACATTATGCAGACGAAGGAATTGTTCAGTCAATGATGATTAACGGGGCACCATGGGAAGATTACCACCATCGTTCCCATCTTCTGGATTAAAAAGAAGATACTCCTAGTGACCTTCATCATCCCTCAGTTTTTGATTTTCTATCAAATACTGGAAACACGGTGGATTCCAAGCGAAACTTGTCCAATATTGAAGAGACTATCGCCATAAATATCTCGACCAAAACAGATGTTGTAGAGAATATTCATGTCGGAAAATCTTGTTCTCCTTCAGAATTGGAAATATATAACGCTCTTTTTCATGAATTCAGAGATGTCTTTGCTTGGTCGTATGATGAAATGCCAAGCATCGACTCGAGCATAATTGAACACGAAATTAAGATGTATCCAGATGTCAAACCGGTATGACAATGGCTACGACAGGTGCACCCCAAAAAAGCCGCTGCCATCAAGGTAGAAGTTGAAAAACTTCTCCATGCTGGTTTTATTTACCCGGTTCCTCTAACCGATTGGGTATTGAATATTGTTCCTGTACTGAAAAAGCAAGGAACGATTAGGGTGTGCGTCGATTATAGGGATGTAAATCAAGATTGTCCGAAAGTCAACTACCCTACACCCTTCATCGACCAGATAATTGATGAATGTGTTGGATGTGAAATCTTATCATTTATGTTTCCCAGGTATAATCAAATAAATATCCACCCACAGGACCAGTCAAAGACTGCATTTATTTGTCTGTGGGGCACATTTGCATATCGCAAGCTACCCTTTGGTTTAAAGAATGCAGGGGCAACATTTCAGAGGGAAATGAATTATGCCTTCCATGACATCAGAAACATCGTTCAACCATATCTCGACGATATTCCAGCTCATTCGCGAAAGTGGACAGATCATTTGAAGCATTTGAGAGCGATATTTCTACATTGTCGACACTACAAGATACGACTCAATCCACACAAATGTGTATTCTGTGTCAGTTCTGGTCGTTTACTTGGCTTTGTAGTCTCAAAGGATGGGATTCGTCTTGACCCATGTAACATTCAAGTAATCATTAATTTGTCTCCACCTTCAAATTTGCTTCAGATTAAAAAACTCCAAGGGAAAGCAAACTTTCTGAGGAGGTTCATTCCAAATTATGCTGAACTTGCTAAAGGTTATACTTGTCTATTGAAGAGATAAGTACCCTTCATTTGGGATTAGGTCGTGCAAGCTTCCTTTGATGCTTTAAAAGAATCCCTAATAAAAGCATCATCAATGTATGCTCCTGATTATCAAAAAGACTTTAACCTGTATCTGGCTGCAGCAGATACAACCATCGCAATGGTTTTAGTTCAAGAAGACAATGGAATTGAACATCCTATATATTATTTAAGTAGAAACTTAAATGATATAGAAAGCAAGTACTCCTACATTGAAAAGCTAGCCCTCGCAACTATTCAAGCGATATAGAGATTTTGACACTATATCCTCTTTCGAAAAACTACCATTCTATCAGATTGCAACCCCATGACTTATATATTGTCGCGACAGTTGCTGGGGGGAAAATATTCAAAATGGATAGCAATTCTACAAGAGTTCGATCTGGAATTTATAAAATCCAAATCAAAGAAATCCCTGGTTTTCGCAGAGTTACTATGCGATTACCCATCATCGTCTAATGATGTGACATTAGAAGAAACAATCGTGGAAAAATCATTGTTTCTGATATCTTCAAGCAATCCGTGGTATGGAGACATAATAATCTATCTCCAAACCAAAACATATAGGTCTAATACCTACCGCTCGGAACAACGACGCATTCGATACCAAGCAAAAGACTACATGATCGTCGGTGATACACTTTACCGTCGTGGTGTTGATACAGTTCTGATGAGGTGCCTCACCCACAAGGAGGTCGAAAAAGTCCTGAATTATTGCCATTCAGGCACGTGTGGGGGGAATCAATTTGGTTACGCTATGGCACAAAAGATTTTACGAGCAGGATACTTCTGGCCAACAATGTTTAAAGATTGCATAACTACAGTCAGAAGTTGCCATGCCTGTCAAATCTTTGATAAAAAAACTAGAATACCACCTACACCTCTGCAACTAGTAGTTGCTGTTGGGCCATTTTCCAAATGGGGCATAGATTTCATGACATGTAACCCCACCTTGGCCGGGGGGCATGGGTATATCATAGTCGTAGTAGACTATTTTACCAAATGGGCCGAGGCGATGCCTACATTAAACAACAACAGCGAAACGACTGCCCTCTTCTTTTGCAATCATGTAGTCTCCAGATTTGGCGTTCCACAGGCCATAGTCACAGATCATGGATCGAATTTTTGCAATCACATGATGGTTGAGTTGGCTGCCAAGTTAGGGCTGTCCCACAACAGCTCTACTCCATATTATCCACAGGCTAACGAACAAGTTGAGGCAATCAACAAGGTCCTGAAGCAGTTGCTGCAAAGGATGATTGGATTCCATTAAAGGAGTTGGCACCTGATCCTGTACTCAGCCTTGTGGGCATACTGGACATCGGTGAGGAATGTAACCGGGTTTACACCCTTTCAATTGGTGTATGGCTTGGAAGCAATCTTACCAATTCAGTGTGAAATCTCGTCCCTCAAACTCGCAGTCGACCTTCTCCCCGGAACTTCTGAAGAAGAGGCTCGTTTCTTGGAACTAATCCAATTGGATGAAACCCATTGTGATGCCGCTTTGGCTAACGAAGCCCATAAGAAATGAGTCAAGGCGCAGTTCGACAAGAATGTCAAACCCCGTGTCTTCTCAGAAGGTGACCTGGTCTTACTTTACGACCAGGAATCTGACAAATTGGGAGAAGGTAAGTTCAAATCCTTATGGATGGGCCCCTATATTGTTAAATGTGTATTAGCAAAAGGAGCCTACGAGCTAGTATATTATGATGGGATTCCACTGGCGTAACCTCGCAACGGGTTGTACCTTAAGCGTTACTATGCTTGACTCAAGATAGTAACCCCTATGCTTTTGTTACATTTTTGTTTTCGCTAAGGGTAATTGTTTTGGTTAAGTGATCTGATTTTACATTTGTTACAGATGTTGGACCTATTAGAATCGTTTGTTGGATATGCTGACGGAGCGAGTCGCAGTTCGCGAAACCTATCTTCTATGGCCTGGGCCATCTTCGATCCAAGCAGTGAGTTAGTGAGTTTCAGAGGGGTATGTATTGGTCGGTCAATAAATAATATTGTTGAATATAGCGCATTGATAGAGCTCCTCTCTGATTCCATTACGTGTGGCATACACCGACTAGTCGTCAAGCTAGACTCACAACTCGTCATCCTACAGCTCACTATTATCTACTACGTATGGAATCCAGCTATCTATCGCATGTTCCAAAGAGTCAAGATTTTGGAAAGGCAGTTTGATTCTATTCAATATCAGCATATTTCTGGAAACTTAAACACATTAACAGACTCATTGGCAAATGATGTGTTAGATAGACATTTGCAACATTTATAAAAGAAGCATTTCATTAAATATTTGCATCAAGATCATGTAACTCAACCAAATAAAGCTCCGAAAATAAAAAATATATATATAACTGTTCATCATTCATACATAATGTTCTGTGACTAGGAAAAAATCGGTCAAATGACCCAAAACTCAAAATGATAGGGGGCACCCTAGTATAATGATGTTGGTGATAACAAGTCATCGCCTGTGCAATCATGCATAAAAGCCTAGTCCATCAACTCGGCATGCCAGTAGTATGTCGCTGCAACCTCAGGGGCAGCTCGTCATTCCTCACGTCCAGAATACCAAGAGTGAGGCCCTCGACCTGATCCTGCAATGCTAAAAGAGTCTCGGCCACATCAAGTTCGCGGAGGATAGCTCTCCCCACAACCTCTCCTGTTGGAGCAGCAGCTGGTACTCTCAGACGTACTATCGACCAAACTGGTCCAACATCTGCATGAGCACATAAGTTTTGATTAGTCCTAATAGAAGAAAGCACAAGAACATTATAAAAAGAAATGATGAACAGAGATAGGTTAGAGAATTTACCAATAACACCCCACTACTCACCAGCCAGCAACACCAAATCCGGGTCACCCCAGAAATCCATACAAGCATATGGATACTCAGAAAAAACCATCTCCTGATGGTTGAACCACTCAAAAAAGGTATTAGAAAAGGAAACCTGGGACTGACCAGCATGTCGGGCCATAAGGTCAACCCATCTCTGCATCTGTGGCTCAGTCGGTAGAGGTAAGCCAAGTGAGATGTACTGCGGCTGCATCAGTGGGATCTTTTCCAAGGCGAAAGCGGTCAAAATAGAACCATAGCCGAAGTTCTTCAATTTTCCATTTTTTACCTTGGTTAGTTGTTCTTTCATCACAGGAAGTACTGCGTCACACTAGTTGAACACCTTTGGTTCAAGGCATTCCAGGGCATACTACATATAGGACCTGTTAGTTACGTGAGGAGCCGCACTACCAGCCAATCTAGTAAAAGTGAACAAAATGGTCCTCAAGGACCGATCATTGACATCTCGGATGTTGATCTTGTCGTCCCTACTCGGCTAAGATCCCTCTTTGCAAAACCGACGAATATAATCTCTCACGGATTCACCCCCACGGGCGGAACCTAATAGTGAAAGAGGGGCACCACGCCTCGATAAACCTGTCAAAAAATAGATGTCCACGACAGTCAAGGGGATATATTTACCTCTGATCTGAAACACCTGGTTGGTAGGATCCCATGCATCGAGAAAATATTGCAACAGGTTGATTTGTTGCCTCATGCTAGAAATGCCGAAAAACTTGAATAGGCCACAGTTCCGCAGTGCAATTATCGTAACCAGATCATGTAGAGAAAGCATGTCCTCATCTTCATGCTCACGTTCTTGCCATGTAACAACCATTTTGCTTCGATAAATCTCTGCAAAACAAGCAAGAGAAGAGTTAGGATACTGACAGGCAAAAAATTCCATGAGAAAAAAGTGCAAAAACTTTCCTTATCACACCCCCAACAGTGTACTGGGTGGGATGCATCCTGATTGGCCAATGGCCAAGCCAGGATGCATCGCACCTTTCGATGTAGAATGGGTGCGATGGAGCCAGGGTGAATTTTTCAAATCCCATAGGCTTAGAAAAACAGGGGAACATGCAGAAAATTCAAAAGGGAAGGAATGCAACTGAAGAACTCATGTTTAGCTCCTACCTGGTCCAGATGGGGCCAAGAATCGTCCATAGAATCTCCAGAAATCAGCTGGTAAAAATCAAGGGGGAAAAGCACCTCCAGAGCTCCAACAAACCAAAGCTCAAATCAAATGGTAAAATGAGGGGTAAAAAATCACTTTTAAATTACTTTTCACGTAATTCGAGTAAAATATTAGTGTTTTAACTCATTTTTGAAACATATATTGTCCATTTCTAATCGGTTTGATGAAGAAATTGAACAAGCGATACAACCTTTGGAGGAACAAAGTGATTAGTGGTGAAATTAAATCAATGACCATTATCACGAGTAGTTTTTATGTGGAGTTCAAGCTCGTTAAAAATTAAACATAAGCAATGATAAAATGTTCCCCCTAGAGTTTAAGTTCATTAAAAAATGAACCAACTTCCGGTAAATAACCATTGTGAATGCTTTATCATCAGCTTTTGAGCCTTGGTCATGTTCTCATCATCACCTCCACTCTATTTTAGTCGATCATTCACCTCCAATTGATTGTTTACTCCTTTTGAGGAACAACTGCGAAGAGTGATCCTATTAGCCATCCTTGTGACACTACCGTGATTGGAAAATTCCAAACCTTACCTGGAATTAGTTGCTACCTGAAATTATCACTCGTTCCTCAGAGATGAGTCTCCGTTAAGCTCTTTTCACCTTACTCGTAAAATATGAAAAGATTGCTGAGCAATTGGGCTCTCTAGCTCGTTAAAACAACCAGAAGTGCTATCCCTCCTCTAGATTTTAATCCTTTTGGACTTGAGGGATTATTACACAAAACGATCTAGCGCTTGTCTTGTTCGACTCATTAAAGTTACCAAAAATTCATCCCTTTCATATTATTTTATACTTTTTCAGACTTAAGGGATTACAGGATGAAAAAATATTATTGGAGCTCCCTTAACGTCCCTTTTTAGACTCTCTAAAATTTAAAAGGACCGAGTTATCTTTGTCGTTAAACTTGCTAAAACTGAATAACGACAAACTTGTACATACAGACAAGAACGAGTTTCACTATTGCTAGGCTCATTAAAATATAGCGACGGGTTTGCCCGAAGGGAAAATTAAAGAACAAGCATATGTTATCCTCCTCAAGCTTGACAAAAATAAAGAGGTACTGGTCAGCAATGACTCGGGAAAAATTGGGAAGAAAACTTGAAGAAACTTTATTGGTAGCAAGTCACTCTTGAACATGACACTTTCACTCCGCATCTGAGTTGGGTTGGGTTGTTCCGTTCACTGGTCATATCACCATTGGTCCATCACACCATCCACATTTGGGGTTAACGCTACCAATCCATCATGTCAGTGTCACCAGTATGTTCAAGAGAAGTAGCTCAGAGATTTCACCTGTTCTCATTCGCTGCAATACATTCACACTCCGTTCTTTCATGACTGCCACCCTAAACCCTGTATCATCAGATTGGTTTCACCTCCAAAATCATTTACTCTGTTTCGTGTCGTAGATGTGGAATACATTAAGACCCTCCTACGGTGGGTCGCTTCTTGTCGACATCCGTCCAAGAAGTCGACTCAGGGACAACCTTTTCAGTGCTTTGAAGCTTGCATGCCTCAATGGCAAGTTTCTCACTTTCGGCGATAGGTTTACATCAATGGCCTTCGACCGAAAGATTTTGCATGGTGTTCGACGCCAAGTCCCTTGTTCACACCACGTGAATTGTACTATAGTACCTTTAGGTTCATCATCATTATCGGTGATTCCTCTCGCGCCTGTTAACAGCTTACATCAGTGGCTGGTAATCAAGTGATGTCTTTCCATGTTCGACTCCAGAACATCTTTCACATGAATCGACTTGTACTCCGAGTGAAGATTGAACGAGTTTAAAGACCCCGGATCTAGTTTCATCCATCTAGGCTACGATATATTCAGGAAAAATAAAAACATCAAATGTACATTGTTGCTGCACAGATGATCATTTGAATCAAAGGATGATGACTCTATTAGAATCATCAGTCTCCCACACAGACGATTGTCTGTCTTATGTACATGGAAATGAATTTATAAAGCTGAGCATGGGAATGCCCGCCTCAGCTACATCATGAAAATATTATGAAGATAATGTATTGTATTGTATCTTATACAGGTCGCCTTCCAGCTCGAAAAAACTTCGGATCCTCATGATAAAGCATTTCACCCGACATCAAAGATTAACGACCTCAAGCTTTACGAGGCAACTGTTATAGACATTTTTGGGCACTACAACCCAAATCAAACATGTCCATAAACCAAGGGCTCCTAAGTCCCTAAAAGTGTTGTTCCATACCCTAAAAGAACAAGGTTAGCTGATTACATCATCTCCCAGAAGTTCTCCATGAAAAACTGCTCAGAACTGGTCAAAACTGGACCATCTCACCTGCTCCATGGTCAAAGTGCGATGCATCCCACCTAATGCACACGGGAGGTGTGATGCATATTGAAAAGCCCTTCTATGGGGTGTGATGGGCAAGAGTGGACAAATGGTAGAGGCAGTTTGCGAGGTGGATGATCATGGAATCTTCCAGAAACTTCTCCTGTGACACTTGCCTCTCTGAATTCACCCAGGGATGAGTAAGAGATCATCAATCTCCAAGTGGAATCAAGAACTATTAGAGAGAGGACACTAATCAGAATCCCAAAAGCTGACTCACCCCCCTGCAATCATCTATATATGGATCCCTCATCCCAGAGATCGAGAGGCTGGAATTTTGTATCTTGTAAGGAAGTGCTGTTGGTTTCTTGTTGGAATATCATAGTGTTGGGTGATCTAAGCCTTTCATGAGGTGAAAGAAGGGCTTTCATACTGGAGGGTGACACTGGGTCAGAACAATTGGTTGTAATTCTCTTTGATATTCTTGATTATTAATAAATCTATTCAAGCTTTCCTCCACATTCTTGTATGTTTGATGATATATGAATTTGTATGGTCAATATATATCTGGTCCTATATTGTTTATGATTGTAGATCTCTGTTCTTCGATAGTATTATGTTGCTTTGATTCCACAGGTGCTCTTTGAAGCTAGGTAGACGAAGGAGAAGCAGCAAGTATCTGTTAGAAAGGAGAGGAATCAAGCAAGGAACCAAGCGCAAGACTGAGGTTGGTGTCCTTCATTCCACTCTTATCTACTTTTCATAAAGGAAAACGAAAGTGGTTTTAGTTTGTTTGTTTCTAAGACAACTACCATTCTTAGTGGTACTAGAAGATCTGAGTGGACACTATATTTACCGATAACAAAAAAGGAAATTCTTTAATAAGTCAAGAGAGAGTGCAAGAGTCCATAGATACAGTGTTATTATGGAAACCATTTGAGAATGCTTGAAGACTTAAGATTTGGGGTAGAAACACCAGTTCACCAAAGACTCAGCATACCCCATTTCTTGATGCAATCACTCATAGACTCTAGCAGCAAAGTAAAGGAAGGAAATTCACAATAGTTAGTTCACCATGGGTTGATCAAAATCCTCATTAAGGATGCCCTCCAAAACCTCAGGATCCCTATACAATGGTCAGTCTTTAGAGACTTACCAGCAGAGGATGACATCAAAACCCTCACCTATGATGTTATTCCTTTTGTTAGTGAGGAGGAGGCAAAACAAGAAGAAACTAATGGAGAGGAACATGCTGAAACACAAGGAGGATGATGCTAAAATAGAGGAAGAAACTGATGGAGATGAGAAAGAACAGAAAAAGGAAGAAGATAAGAAAAATAGAGAGGACAACTGCAGGAAAAGAAAAAATAGCTGGCATGTATGGCCAGCTTCTCCTTGGAGGCCATGTAGTGTAGGATGCTAGCTAAATCCTATGTTTTTACCTCAGAAAACAATGGCTGCAATTTCAGATTAAAACACTAGCACAAAGGAGCACCATGCCATTTTAGGACTGCAGATAGTTTATTGATCTTTGTGATCAAAGTGCACTAGAAGATAGGGCCAAAATGGCTGAGTTTTACTTGCACAACATGGCCTTCACATACATGAATATTTGGGATCCTAATTCGAAGCTAGGAGATCTACAATTAATGGCTTTGGCATCATTGATGAACCCTGAGGAGTCAAGGGCTATAGAGATGAAAATAATATTGGCCAGAGAGCAAAATGAACCTCTTTTCATCAGAGCTGAACAATCAAATCCCATGGCCCTAATCAACACCCATAATCTAATTTCAAATAATCCTAATCTAACACTTAGATAGCTTTCTACCCAAGAGAAATCAATTTCACATTTCGAGGATATGTTTAGGCTGCTAAGATGATAATATACATGCCTACTAAAGGAGATGGAACACAATGCCACACAACTTGAAGATTAGAGAATATCACTCCCCTCAAAGGTTGATAAAAGCACTCAATTGGGCACCTATGTATGAGCAATCAATGCAAAGGTTGAAGGTCAATTGGATAGGCCTAAAACTCAGTCCACCACTACTCCTACGGATTCTAGAAGGGGGAAAAGAAGAAGGGGAAAAGAGGCAATGGGAAGAAGTAGAAAGGAAAGCAGGCTTCTATAAACAAGAAGAAGAGAACACAACAGAAGAATGGGATGTCAGAGAGGCTACCAGAGCCATTAAGGACATGGACATTGACTAAGTTGCTCAGAGGATGAGAAACATTTTCAGTAGGGGGTGATGATGAGCCTCATTATTGAGTAATTATATGGGCCTTAATTGGCCTTCATTCACCTCCTAGCTTAGTCAAACAAGCTATTCTCACAACTTATTGAATGCTTTTGATTATATTTTGTTTATGAAATGAGTTAGAGTTGGATATTTGGCTTTGTGGTCTAATGTGCATGTAATGCAAGAATAAGGGATGAATGCACGGAATTATGGCAAAGATAAAGGATAAAAGGTTAAATGCAAGGAACTATGGCAAATACCTTGGGTAAAACTAGAATGGGATAAGGGAGAGTAACTATAGGAGGTAAATACTCCTCATTTAGTACTCCTCCATTCAAATATTCCACCATCAGCTTGGAGTGCACACAACCATCACTTTGAAGACTAGAAGATAGTCGAGCATCTGAAAAGGACAGAAAACAGTTTATCTTAAGTTGGGAGCCAAGACTCCCTAATGGGAAGGAAGTCGTTAGAGACTTCAAATGTATCAATAGAGAGGGTTAGGACCTCATTAGGATTCAAACTTTTATTGTAAAACTTTGTTTTATTTTTGAGTTGCAATGACTTGTGACAATTTGCTCTATAATCCATGGTTTCTATAATAAGAATGAGTTCTGTTTATGACAACTTTGAGTTAACTTCAAGGGCTGAAGCTCTTGGATTAGGGCCCGACCCAAGAAGCCAAAGCTCCTCTTTACTGTACTATTATGTTACCATAGAGTTATGTTCTGTTTATTTGCTTAAGTAGTTTCATGGTTTTCTGTTCATTTGCTCAAGTAGTTTTCCAGTTCTAGTTCATTTGTTTTAAGTAGCTTTATGGTTTTGTTCATTTGTTTGAATAGCTTCCTATTTCTACTCATTTGCTTTAGTAGCTACATTGGCTTTAAGATTACTTCCATTTGTGTATTTTTTTGTCTTTTTTGTTTTTTTGTCTTTTGTTTTTTTGTTTTTTGTTTTTTCTTTGTTTTGTTTTTTGTTTTGTTTTGTTTTGTTTTGTTTTGTTTTGTTTTGTTTTTTTTTTGTTTTTGTTTGTTTGTTTGTTTGTTTGTTTGTTTGTTTGTTTGTTTGTTTATTTTTTTTCTCCAGTTCACAGGTTAGTTAGAGGAAAAATATGACTCTGAGGTTGTGCGCGGGTGTCTCAGCCTCATCTCCTCCCTCTGGGACCATGACTTGAGGAAGAGACCCTTCAGCAACCCCAAAAACATAGTTTTTGGTTCTCACATGAGCTATGGAATTCGCTGTTTGATGCAGTTATTTGTTCACCTGCACTAGTTTTCTCTGTCATTTTCATTTGAAACCGCCTCTAGCACGTTCCTCATGCATCACTTCATCACCGTCCGATTCACTATTTTCTCCAACTGCTGCCTCACGTGGAGTCCACCACTCACTTTATGAGCTTTAAATCCCCACTGTCGATCTGCCTTGCCTCATTCGACAACCATCATGTCACCTCCACACATTTAGGTGATTTAAACCCCCACCATCGATCTGACTTGCCTAATCCGATGACTATCACTTCACCCAATTGCCAACTAGCTTGGCTGATCTCCACCATTGATCAGCACTGCCTGATCCAATGACTATCACACAATCTCGCACGGATTAGTGCACGAATGTTATCCACCTGAGAGCATGTGAGAAAAGTGTTTTTCTCATGATACATGTCACGTAGTTAGGCTAATCGTGTGAAATTCCCAAAAACTGCTTACATCATGAAGGGTGCATGAGAAACTACTTAAAGCATTAGAAATCCGCTCCCTCATTTCTACACGTTTCTTTTCCTCGCGATATGATCTTTGCCATCCATCTTTTGACTTCACCTGTGCGATAAGATCTCAGCCATCCATCAATCCTGTTAGCCTCATCCATATATCTCTTGACTTCACCCTCACGATTAGATCTCGGCCATTCATATCCTTTGTTAGCCTTGTCCATCCATCCCTTGACTTAACCTGCGCAGTATGATCTCCACCATTCATCATGTGCTTTCATCCTATTCATCCATTTAGTTGCTTAAGCCTTCGCGATAAGACCTCACCTTTTCATCCTATTCATTAACCCTGTTCGCCCATATATCTACGTAACCTCTTGCGATCCAATCTCAACCATTCATTTTCCTTTCACCTGACTGATCCAATGGTTCTTATGCACTATCGCTCCCTCACATCCTCCTTTCACTGATTTCGACCTCTGATTGTTTTTCCCACTTGAAACCTGATTTTGCCTAAGTTTCTTTATTACACCTTCGTCTAGTTTTGATGCTCTTTACTTCTGCAACTTAGATAATTAGCATTATTTTAGAGTTAATTTAGCAATTCTTCTTAGCAGAATTGTTTAATTGGTTAGTTAGGTTATGGTGTATGTTTATCATTTCATGCTATTTTCTTCTTTACTGCAGTAGAGTATCTCTCTCTTAGAATAGGTTTACTCTCCTTCCATCAAAGAATTAAGCTTCTTCTTACCCTAAAGAAGTTTGGCTTAGAATCGCTCGGGTCTCTTGCCAGAAAAATAGTGACAACAGGCAGGATCTTCACTTCTACTTGTGCATATAGCACTGTCACCTCCAAGTTTGTATGAACCCTGGGTTGATAAGTAAAGCTGGTAGCCCTAGGAGTTGCAACATTATTTTTGCAATACCTAGGCTCATCACCCAGTATAATGACACAAATCGAGGTTACATGCCCTCCAGGCTTCATTTCATTCACCTAAGTAGACTACTGGTTACTAACAGGTGGAATGGAATGAAGGTTGACTTATGAGATCAAGTGAAGGAATCGACTGGGATTTTATGAGATCTAATAAAATATTCGAATTAGATGGAGATTTGTTTCATTTTTTAATGAGCTTGACATAGGAAAAGAAACATGCTCATGACACCTTGTTTCATTTGTTACTGAACTTGAGACAACTAAAGGAACCGTGCTTGTAACCTATTTCATTTTTTAATGAGGTTGACATAGTAAAAGAACTATCCTCATGGAGACCCAATTCATTTTTTAACGAGGTTGACATAGTAAGAGAAATATCCTCTTGGGGACCTATTTCATTTTTAACGATGTTGACATGGTAAAAGAACTATCCTCGTGGTCCTTGTTTCATTTTTTAACAAGCTTGACACAAGACAACGAACTCTACTCCATGGTCCTTGTTTCATTTTTTAATGAGCTTGACACAAGACAAGGAACTCTGCTCCATCCGCTTGATCACAGACCAAAATAGGCCTTGGATTCCAAGAGGTTCTCATCAAATGGGAGAACAACACTCTAGAAGGGATACATGTCCATGGATCCAAATGAAAAATCGGGCTTTGATGGCCCCAATACATGGTGTACTACGTCACGTACTAGCTCATTAGTAGATGTGGGCATGGAACAGGTGGCCAAGTAATTAACCTGTGGTGGGGGTGATACTACTTGCATATGAGAATCATTTAGGGGTGATGGTTGAGTGGGAGTTGATTCAGGACCAATGAATGTAATTTGATCAATGAACATAATGCTTCCTTCATGCGAGAAACACATCACTCGAAAGGGGGAAGAGACAAGACCTCCCATGACATAAACATAGTCATGGCCAAGGAGTAGATTAAAATCTAAAGGATCTTGGATAGCCATCACATCTATATAGACATTCTTTCCTCCCAAGGTAATAGGTAACTTAGGAAGGATCCCTAAAGGTTGACTCGTTACTCTGTTAAAAGCTAACAGATTTTGGGTGATGGGGACAAGCTGAGGAGAACCTAAAGCTTGCCAAGTAGTTGAGGATAGGATGCTAACAAATGTGCCCTCGTCTATGATTGTGCTAGGTAAAACCATATGGTAAGCTTGTACTATAATTTGGAAAGGCACATAAGATGAAAGATGATATCCTTCCGGTCGACTCCAATCAAAAGAAGTGACCAAACTACTTAGATGGGGTGTCCTAAGAATGTTAGAGTTGTTCCCTTTCTCTATGGCGACAGGAGAAATGCTCTCATGCACCTCGGGAACAAGAAGATTTCCCTTTAGTTCATTCAAAACTGAGGAAATCAGAAGAACCTGAGCAGTATGAGGTTCATTCTCTACTAGAAAGGTACGATTAACTGAAGATGGAGCCAAATCTACCGTTTTCTCAACCAATGGTTGATCAAGAATGGACTTATCAGACTCACTTTCAAAGAGATCAGGGTTGACCAAAGATGAATTTTGATCAATCACTCGATCAACTAGTGAAGGATCAGGGGAAAGTTTTCGATACCCAATTGGAAGATGAGGTTGAGAAGTTGTAAGGTTTTACAACTCTTTGGAAGCTTCATCCATAAGAGGACAAAGGTGAATGGGATGATTACCTGCACACAAATTACAAGGAAATTTGACTTTTCCCTTTTTCCCATAAGCTTTATTGTTACTAGTTGAAGTTTTATTGCTAGCATGATCATGAGAAGCTAATGGCAGAGGTCGATGTGAACTTGTAGACCACACTTCTAAGACCTTGGGAATACCAGGAAAATTTTGAAGAAGGTTGCCACCCTTACATAATATGTAAGGGAGTTTTAATTTCTAGGGCAGGTTGGAAGATTTTTCTTCATTAGTTCCATTGGTAACAATAGTTGTTTGGTTTCCCCCTTGATTACTTTTCTTCTTCGTCCTTGTCTTCTTCTTCTTAGCTTCCTAGTTACTAGAATAGAATTTCACCAGGCGAAGAGGAAGAACGGGGTGAAGAAATAGGTGAAGAAGGAAAAGGGTAAACTTTAGGATCAACATGAGGTTGATATTGTTTAGGTGGAGGAGAACTCAATTGAAAAGTAGTTTGGACACTCAAAACCACCGAGGTTGAAAATAACCAAACTAGCAGACCAATGGTCAATCCAATAAGGGACATGGTTTCCATATAGGGAGCACCAGTATTTCGGAAAGAAGGAAAAGGACTAGGATTCCCATCAGAGGGGTTTCCTTAACTGGTCGACTTAGGAAATTTTTCCATTGATACCAACCTAAGATCTACCAAGGAGTATTTCCACAGGAAGGAAGTTGTTCCATGGTCAATTAATTGATTTTAGAACTTAAACAAAAATAAATGAAAAGAAAAAGGGGTAATCTAGGCAAGAGGTTTACCAAGTATCCGTGAACCACTATATACATCCCAAAGGAAACCAAGGACTTAACGTATGATGACCAATCTCCCCGAACGTTGTCTTCGGTGTATCACGTTTACAAGGCAGCGTTACCTATGGCTAAAGGATAACAACCTAATGGGGTATCCCAATATATACGCGACAGTACGGGGAGCACAAGTCTGTGTTAGCACTGTCTAATGCAAAACTGTTTAATGAGAGAATCCCTATATACTTATCATACTGAAGTGGCTCCGATATACTCAAAAGTACTAGAGAACCTTTTATATAATTCCATACTGGGATGAGATTTCACCCCCAGGATACACTGCAAGCAATTAACGATAGCTGCTATGTTTAAAGATGTCAGAACACATATCTAGCCTAGACCTCTAGATATTTGCATTAAGTTCAAAATGCTCCTTAGGTTAATTGAGTTAAATTTTAAGTTTATCTTGAATTAATTTTTTGTTTTAAGGCTCAAAATGATGTCACTTGAACGCCTAAGATGCAACTATATGAGAAAAAGAAAACTTTTGTTTCTATGAAAGCTAGACTAATCAAGGGAAGAAATTTCAATTAATAATGCATCAAACAAAATGTATCAAGCAAATGCCTTCCACTAACTTTCACTTTCATCTTCCAAATGCAATGCCAAAAGTAAAAATGATTTTCACTTTTCACTATCCTAAATGCAACTTTTCGAAAGAGAAATGATTTGAACTTTGCTAAGATGCACCTATATGAATTATTCTTTTCTTTTTGGTGTGAATGATTTGATGCACCTAATACAATTTTAGCTTTCATTCATTAAAAAGTGTGATCTATCCTTAATGATGAATCTCAAAAAATAACTTTTCAATGCAACTAATCTAATGCATTTTTACGAAAAGTAAATTTCTAAATACAAGATAAAACAAATGCAAAATAATGTTTTCAATGATTTCTACATACAACAACACTCAATAGTCAACAAAACCATCATCCCAATGACACCAACAAGAAGCAAGAAATGACCAATGAATAGAAACCCTAGAACTCAATCAGAGTTCACTTTGAAGCCAATGGGACAAATTTTGCAAATTAATCAAGACAATCAATCAAAGAACTGAAAAATCCTAGCCTATAGGATGGGAAAAGACCTTAGGGACCAAGATAACCTAGATTCTAAGGCAGAAACCCTAAAAATTCACACATTCAAGGATCATTGCTACTTCATATACCCAAACCCATGATGATGGGGTTATCATCGCTACTTTTCATAGCCAAAATCATGATGGTGGGGGTTATCAACACTATCTTGTATAACAAAAGTAGTGATGACTTCAACGCGAACAAATAATGAATAAAAAAAATTCCATTGCAACTATAGAAGTAAAAACTCGTGATGCCATCACCACCGTTAGGGATAAACCCATGATGGGTGAGGAATATTGAAAAAAAATAAAAAAAAATTCCAAGAAACGATCCAGACTTAGCACTCTAAGGCAATAATCAATGATAGTATAAACCCAGACTGATGTAGACAAGCCTAGAAATCGACGGTTGGTCTAACTAGTCATAAGATCTGATTGAAGGAATGGATGAAAATTGTTATAGCTTCCCCAGTGGAGTCACCATTTTGTTTTCTAGGTAAATCCTCTCTGCGAACAGAGATGATCCCTCTAGCCCAATGAGTGGGACTAGCAACCTACGTGACAATCTACTAGACACTTTCCTAAGTTACAATTGGAAAGAGATACGAAGAAGATGACCTACCTAGTTCTAGTGCTATCACAACCTCCTTTGTTGAAGACCTTGAATCAATTGTGTCACACGCTTGGTCCTGCTGCTCAAAACATTTATACACCCGCACAAGAGATCAAGACACAACAAGGCATGCAAATACAAATAACATATTCAAAAGTAACCTACTTAATAGATCAAGGAGCTTGATATTAAATCTGTTGTATATCTGTAACTGCAGATCGTGATTATCTGAAATATCATCCTACGGTAGCCCCTTGAGTCCTCTTTGTAACCCCACAAGTCTAATCAAGATTGGATTCTCCAAGGAAGAGTTATGCCAAATCTTCCACAATGACTTGATTATAGACTAGTTTAGTAGAGCGAACTTGTATGACATGCCACGTGTCACTGTTTTGACCTTAGTACTTAAAACTGATACAAGGAAAACTATAGGCTGACCTCCTTTTGAAACTTCTTATGAAATTTCAATCTGATTCTCAAAACAAAATTTATGGCGATTTTCCCCCGTTCATCTGTTTGGAATGTAATTCAGGAGTATGCAAAAACCCTAACTTCCGCAGATCATATCTCCACAAATATAGCGAGACAAGCTTTGAAATTTGGACCCGATGTTCAAAACAATTTCGACTCAAATGAGTTTTTGTTGTAGCTTCTGAAACATTGTAGAAAAAAATTTATAGTGAAAATTCCATGATGACCTATTTGGAGCAGCGAAACCCTAGAATCCAAAGCTCTGATACCAAATGTTATGAAATCAGTGCACAAAAAGATAGAAAATATAGATCAATGCCTTAGAAATAAGCCTCTTTGAGGGGGAAACCTCCTTTACATTACACAAATGAACAATTCTTAGATGATTCAAATGAAAAAACCTCCTTTCTATATATAGGAGTCTAAGGGGTCACAATATAACCAAGCGGACCTAAAAATAATAATATAAAGGCACAAAAATAACAATAGAGGGATTCTATGGGGTGCAATAATAACAATATGGGGAAAATAGGAGCATAAAAATAATAATAAGGGATACAACGACAATAGTAATGGGGGAATCACTAATATTATAGGGACCTAACATATACTCCTCTGCCTACTCTTAGTAGACCTTGGGAATCTATCTCCATGTATTAAATGCTAGGCCTTCCTTCTACTAAGCACGACAATGACTCGGTTTCCATGGTCGTCGACGGATTCTCTAAGATGGTCATCATGGTGGCCTGTAAGAAGAGTATCACAACAAAGGCACTTGCTAAGCTCTTATTTGAGTGAGTTTGGGTACACTTTGGCATCCAATAGTCCATTATCTCAGATCGGTACAATAGACTCCTAAGTGCATTTTGGTCAAGTCTCTGGTCAATGCTGGATACCAAACTTACTAAGTCCAAGGTGTTCCACCCCAAAACTGATGGCCAAACAGAGGACTTCAATAGGATGATCGTACACATTATGTGCATGTACAACTCAAAACATCCATGCACATGGGATGAAATCCTCCGCTATGTCTAGCACAGCTACAATAGAGCTCTCCATAACTCAATGGGCCATAGCCCCTTTCAGGTAGGGCTGGGATTTCAGCCATTATGTCCCATTGATGTTTCCATACCATTTGTAGTTACTCATGTAGATTAGGCTCACGTCCTGTCTGAAGTTGACAGGGCTAACAACTTCATTGAGCGCATTCAACACATCCACCAGCAGGTCCATGATATATTAGACAAAGCCAATGCTGAGTAAAAGCAGCACAATGATCAACGTCAAGTGCCACACAAGTTCTAGGTGGATGACAATGTTTGGCTACATTTGCAGAAGGAGCGCCTCACTGGACTCCACCGCAAGCTTCACCCGCTTCAATATGGGGCATACACCATCACCAAGGCTATAGGGGACAATGCCTTTGAGCTCAACATCCCACCATTCCTTTGTCTACACCCAGTATACTAGTGATTTGAAATGGAGCAAATTAGTAATGTTGTGCTAATTCCCAATTCAGAATAAAACCTAAGATGCTTGTCATTTTCTTATCAAGTTCTTAAGGATTCAATAAATTTTCTTAATTAACTAATTCCCATGATATTTTCTTATGTAAATGTTAGAAATGATTTAACATAAAAAATATGATGAACAATAGCAAAATAACAACAAATAACATCAAAATACAACATAGAGCAAGCACATGATAAAGGCATTTACCCCTATTGGGCTATGTCTCCTTGGTCCAATGTCCAATGGCTTAGACCTCTCTATTATGCTCAAATTACAACAAAATTGTGTCTATAATGATCAGATGCCTCTGAAACCTATCTCAATGAGTTCATAATACTAAAAAATGGCCATCTAGCCTCTTTTTGCATCCCATTTGAATAATACCTGAGGACGTTATGACTTCTCCTAGTTCTCCCACTATTTGTTCCACAAATTGCTCCAAAACTGACCAAAAACTGCATTTCCGCTCCAAAATCTACTAACGAAGCGAGAAATTCGACACACGATGGGCTATATCTTGTCATCCATATTGCAAATTGCAATCGGCAAGTGTTGCGGGCTCTTATGGAATGAAAAAACATTGCAATTGCGATATTGCGGACCCACCGGGGATAATTAACTACAACATATAAAATCCCATGTCTAGAACCAATTGCTCATCGCAATAGGTGAAGTTCAGTGGCCGAAGGTTTTGTTAATATGGGAACACTGTGATTACAATATTTTAGACCCATCAGGGTATTAAACTGTGTCATATAAAGTTCCCGTGTCCGAGGTCTTATCGCTCATCAAAATCGACTATCAGCTATGGGCTCTTAACATAGCAAAATGTTGCGATGCGATATCATGGAACCACTAGGACATTAAAATGTAACACAATAAAGTATCGCGTCTTGGCAATCATCACAATCAGAACTTTATCAGTGGTAACAAATAACAATGGAGTTTTGGGTGTAATATGCAATTATCCCAAATTGCAACCCAACCTGTCAGGGGCCGATTCTTGTCCTGCATCCTTTGTTTTTCCCCGATATGTGATATGCGGGACCCAGTGGAAACTTGCCACTTGGAGCTTCCCCATTTGTTGGGACTCTTTCCATGTCATCCAATCCTACCACTTGGTGCTTCTCCATTTGCTGGGACCCTTGCCATGTCATCCAATCCTGCCACATAGACAAGTCAAACTTGAACTTTGAATTGCTATAACTTCTTCATACGAACTCAGATTTGAGTTTCGTTCACACCGTTGGATTCATAATCATGATATATTCAATATCAAGCTAAGTTTGACAAGATTGTGAAACTTTTATTTTTTAGCATAATTTTGAGCACCTGATCACTCCTCCCCACTGGAAGCCTTTTGGACCCGAAAATATTTAGATTCAGCTATTGAACAAATGAGGGTATTGTTCCCTCACCTTCCTCACTTCAATCCATTTGGCCTTTGATGGATGTGTACCTTTGAGACCCACCCTAAGATAATAAATACTTTCCCTTTTAGCTATCCTTGTCCTCCTATCAAGTATAGTGTCTTGCTAAAGCACATCAAGGAATTTTGGAGTAAAGTCTTCAATATATGGAATTTGAACATTCTCTCCTTGATATTCAATCAAAGGAGGTTCATATAATCTCAAATTTTCAACATTAACAATGGAATAGATTTTCATATATTAAGGCAAATCAAGATTGAAAGCATTATTACCAACCTTTTCCAGAATTTTAAATGGGCCATAACGAATTGGTTTCAGTATTTTACCTTCACCTTGAAGCCTTTACTTGCTAATGTATAGCAAAATTTCATCACCTACTTGAAACTGATGATCCACATGATGCGTATCTTGTCTTTCCTTATCCTTGCCTTGACTCTTTTCTAGTTGTTCTTGAACTATTTGGTGAATCAACTGAATTTTCTAAATAAATTTCTTTTCTCTTTCTATGTCACAATATCCATCTACAACTACATTTTTCTCAAATATGAAATCCAAATGCAATTTAGGAAAATAACCAAAACATGCCTCAAAAGGCAAAGTTAGAGTAGAAGAGTGTTTTTCTTGATTGTAAGCATGCTAAATATAATGCAACTATTCATCCCAAAACTTAGGATGTTTACTGCAATATCCTCTTAGCAAATGAATAACAATCCTGTTAACCATTTAGTTTGACCATATGTTTGCGGATGGAAGGTTGTACTTTTCTTCAACTTGGTGTCCATCAAGTTCCATAAAATTGACCAAAATTTCCCAACAAATCGAGAATCATGATCACTTACAATAGAAGTAGGCAATCCAAAATGAACCCATACATTTTGAAAGAAAAGTTGAGCTATTTGTTCAACTGTAATTTTCTTCTTACAAGGCATTAATATGCACATCTTGCTGAACCTATCCAACCCTACATACAAATAATCATGACCTTTCCTTGATAAAGGAAGAAATCCTACAACATCCATAGAAACACTCTCCCATGGACGTGAAGGTACTGGAAGTGGTGTGTACAATCCTAGCTTCCTATTACTAGGTTTACTGAATGCACACAATGGACAACCTCTGACAAAATGTGACACACTTTCAAGAATACGAGGCCAGTAAAAATACCTCTGAATATTTGCCACTATTTTACTTACATAGAAATGTCCAGCAATAAGAGAAGTGTGCACTTCCCTTGTGACATTTACTCTCTCTCCTTATGGAACACGAAGTTGTCCAAAATGATACAACAAATTATCATGTACATGGTAGTCTAATTCCTCAACTTGGTGGTCTTGAATCAAGTTTAAATATACCTCTTGAAAGTCAACATCCTGTGTGTATTGTTCAACATAACTTTCAGGCATAACATAATAATTCTTGATTAAAATAGATACATTAATAACTAGTCTAGAAATCATATCAACAACTCTGTTATAAATACCTTTCTTGTACCTGATCACCAAGTGGAATTGCTATAAAAATCCCATCCAACAAAAGTGCCTTGACTGTTGTAATTTGGTTTGAGATTGCAAATATTGCAAAGGTTGATGATCGATGCGAATAATGGTTTCTTTTCCCATCAAGTAATGCTTCCATTTATTCACTCTTTGTACTAATGCATAAAGATACTTAACATACGTAGGATAATTAATAACAACACCATTAAAAATATCAGAATGAAATGAAATGGGATTACCATGATATAAAAGAACTGCACCCATGGCATAGTCACTTGCATCTATTTTTATTTCAAATGGTTGTTTCAAATCCAGCAATGCTAAAACTGGGGCTGAACCGATCTTTTGTTTTAAAGCATCAAATTTTTTTCTATGTTTGCCTCCCGACTGGAAGGAAACCTTCACGTTGGTCAAAGCATGTAGTGGAGCTACTATGGAAGAGAAATTGGTAATGAACTTCCTCCAATACTGCGTTTCTCCCAGAAAACTCCTTCGTTCTGTGATTGATTTGGGTATTGGCCAATTCACAATGACAGAAACTTTAGGGGGGTCAATCTTCAGCTCACCTCCTCCAACTATATGGCCCAAATAAACTAAGGAAGTTTTCTCGAATTTAAATTTATACATCTTCAATCATATTTTATCATGATATCCAAAAATTTCCTCACATGCTTGACATGCTCTTCTCGTGATTTGCTGAATAGCAAAATATCATCTAAATAGAAAATTACAAATTCATCAAGAAATGTTCTTAAAACATAATTCATAACTCTCATGAATGTAGTTGGAGCATTGCAAAGACCGAAAGGCATAAATAGCCACTCAGATAATCCTTGTTTGGTTTTAAAAGCAGTCTTCCAAATATCCTCCTCAATTATTCTTACTTGATGATATCCACTTCTCAAGTCTAATTTAGTGAAATATTTTTCATTTTTCAACTAATCTAGAAAATCATCTAATCTGGGCAATGGGTGTCAATTATTTATTATAATCTTATTCAAAGCTCGATAATCTACACACATGCATAAGGTTCCATATTTCTTGGGTAACAAAACAATTGATGAACCACATGGTGAAGTAAATGGACGAATTACACATTTATTTAACAATTCCTAGACTTGTTTCTAAATTTCTAAAATTTCCAGAATTGACATTCGATACATACCGATGTTTGGAATTCGACAGTCTTGTTGTAGCTGAATTTCGTACTGAATTCCCCTTTTTGGTGGCAATCCCTTTGGTTCTTGAAACATGTCTCCATATTAATTGACCACATCAACCAATTCAACTTTCATCTTCACATCACAACCTACAAAGGATTCATGCTCCGTGTCATTCTTTCGCTTGATCATAAGGAGCACGGGACTCTTGCTAGAATTGACCAATCACTTCATTTCCACTGTGCTTGCTAAAGATAGAATAAGCTTTCTGGGATGGGCTCCCACAATATAATCCACTCCATCTTTGAACAAATGATATTTTTTCTCAAATCAGTGGAAAATGAATTTCTTGTCATACAGATACGGGCTTGCCAACACAATCCTAGAAATATCTAATGGAACAACATCTAATTCGACTTCATCAATGAAATTGGTAGTAATTGCAAACCTGCAAACATATTTCATTGTGACTTGTAAATTGGCATCCTTGGTTATCCAACCCAATGGATACGATTTATGATGAGGCACAGTTTACAAATTCAACTTCTTGACCAAATATGTAGAAATTAAATTTTCCTGAGATCCACTATCAAACAACGTATCAATCTTGGTGTGTTTGGAAATAACTGTAATGTGGAACAAATCTATTCTATTTTCCTCATTTGAAATGTTATTGGAATTATTTGTTGCACTGGTGCTTGCCACGACTTCCTCTTTTCTTTTCTTTTCCATAGCTTTCCCTTTAGTGACTATGGCTGCAATATTTGTTTCATCACCTGAGTTAGAACCCAAGTCTTGTTGTGCAACAACATTTTTCCTTTGTTTCCCTTTTTGTTAGATTTCTTCGATCGTAATTCTAGATGAAGCTTCCAGAAATACGCTTCATCATGGTCCACTTTGGAACAATTATTACACAAAGGTTTCTCCCCTTCTTTCTTAACAAAAGAATTTTTCTTCTACTTTCATTTTAATTTATTCCCTTTTTTCACCACTCTGAAATGGCCTCTTTTTAGCTTCTTCTTGTACATGTTTCCCTCTTGCTTCGAGGTGTGTAGCTTGAACATATACCTCATCAAGATTCGTGGGACTACACATAAGAATGGTATGTCAAAGATAGCGATGCAACCCTCCTATGTATTTCAGAAAGGTATCTTGTGATTGTAAGTGTACTCCTAGCATAAGAGATCTTCTCCTAAACTCTTGAGTATACTCTTGCACATTTTTACCTCTAAATTGTCTGAAAATTTTCCAATTCATGATAACTTTTTACATATGGGATAAAGGGTACAATTGTCTTTTTATAGCAGCAATGAGATCAGACCAAGTAATAGAGATCTTACCATGTTTTTTGATCTCGTCTTGAGTCCTTGATTCCCACCATATAAGTGTTGCACTCTCCATTCTCAATGAAGCCAACTAAACTTTGATATCATCTTCTTGAAGGTTCTGAATTCTACAATACACCTCCAACTGACAAATCTAGTTATCCAACTTCTCTGCATTAGCTTCACCATTTTACATAGGAAACTCGAATTTAACATTAAGATTTAGAAAAGGTGATTTACCCTTTTGAAGAATGATGATGCATATGAGTAGAGGTGGTATTAGTGGAAGATTGTGAAGATGATTTTGAAGAAGAATATGAAGAATATGGTGGAGATGATGGAGGTTTTCCTTCATTCCCATTACCTCCTCCTGAAGATCCTTCTCCTTTGGGAGGCTTGGAGCTTTCTCCTTGCAATATTCTATTGCTCTGTTCATAGAGGAACTTAACCAGCTCTGTCATATCAAAGAAAGTCTTTCATGATAGGTTCTCCTTCATGAGACATGATCTTTAGAGACTCAACTGCAACTTGAGGATGTATTGGTGTAGAAGACTTTGGCTACCTTTCTCTTCTTCCACTTGACCCAATTTTAGGGCTTTCAACTGGCTTTCCTTCACCTCTTTTGAGCTTAACCTTGTAAGCATGACATAAACTTGCAAACAATTAAATCCTTCTTTCATATTGAAAATCTAGTAAGCAAAAACTAGTGCTCTGATACCAAATTGATCTAAAATGGATTAGATTAGTAATGTTGTGCTAATTCCCCATTCAGAATAAAACCCAAGATGCTTATCATTTGATTATTAAGTTCTTAAGGATTCAATATTTTTGCTTAATTAATTGATTCCCATGAGAGTTTCTTATGTAAAATTTAGAAAGAATTTAACATAAAATATATGCTGAACAACAACAAATAACAACAATGAACATCAAAATGCAACACACAGTAAGCACATGATAAAGGAATTCACCCCTCTTGGGCTATGTCTCCTTGGTCTAGCTTCCAATGGCTTCAGCCTCTCTATTATGCCCAAATTACAATAGAAGTGTGTCTACAATGCTTAGATGCCTCTGAAACCTATCTCAATGAGTTTAGAATACTAAAAAATGGCCATCTAGCCTCTTTTTTGCATCCAATTTGGATAAGAACTGAAGAAGTTATAACTTCTCCTAGTTCTCCCACTATTTGTTTCACAAATTGCTCCAAAACTGACCAAAAACTCCATTTCCACTCCAAAATATGCTAACAAAGCGAGAAATTCGCTACACAACGGGCTATATCTTGTCGGCCATATCACAAATCATAATCAGCAAGTGTTGTGAGCTCTTATGAAACGAAAAGACATTGCGATTGCGATATTGTGGACTTGTTAGAGATAATTAACTACAACATATAAAATCTTGTGCCTGGAACCAATCTCTCATCGCAATTGGCAAAGTTTAGTGGCCAAAGGTTTTGTTAACACAGGAACACTGCGATTGTGGTATTATGGACCTGCCAGGGTATTAAACTATGTCATATAAAATTCCCGCCTCCGGGGTCTTATCGCTCATTGTAATCAGCAATCGGCTACGGTCTCTTAACACAAAAAATGTTGCAATGTGATATTGCGGACCTGCCAGGAAATTAAACTATAGCACAATAAAGTATCGCATCTAAGCTGTCATCCCAATCAAAATTTTATCAGTGGTAACAAATAATAGTGGGTTTTTGGGTGCGATATGTGATTATTGCAAATCACAACCCAACCTACCGGGGGCCGATTCTTATCCTGCATGCTTTTTTTTTCCTTGATATGTGATATGCGGGACCCAGTAGCAATCTGCCACTTGGCACTTCCCCATTCATTGGGACCCTTTCCATGTCATCCAATCCTGCCACATAGACAGGTCAAACTTTAACTTTGACTTGCTCTAACTTCTGCATACAAACTTGGATTTGAGTGTCGTTCACACTATTGGATTTTGAATGTAAAGTTCTTCCATCTAAAGTTGCATTTGAAAAGATTCAGACACTTTGATTTTTGAGCATAATTTTGAGCACCTGATCATTTGGACACCTCTGACATTGTAGAACAACTCACAACAACAGAGCTCAACCTGGACTACATGGAACAAGCCACAACTAATCATCTCATTAACACACAGATGAAGAACACTCACCAACAGAGGATCCAACTATATCAAGTTGTCAAAGTAGGCCAACTCCTTCACCAGGGCAAGTGGTTCACCAAGGACCAGGTTCAATAGAATTTCTTCACCTCATGGAGGCTTTGCACGTAATGGGGACCATTTATTCCTGGGGGGAGGACTAATCTAGGTCGATATTTATAGCCACCCTCCTATTCCACCTAGACCTCCAATCAGTTTCATCTATTTCCTTGTTCATTCCAACATTTACTATTTTTAGCAATTTTTCGAGTCCTGAACTTCTGGAGCAGTTTTGACCCCCTAAATTTCATTTTTTTTGAGGTCTATAATAGGCCAATGGCCATATCCCACCGACCATAGACCATGTAGTACCCAAAGAGACCTTTCCAATAAGGTATTGTACACACCAAATAGAGATAATATGACCAAGTTAGGACCCCGAGAAGTTGGTTGCCCAACTAACACCAACGGGGCCCACAAACGCTTGGTGTTACATCTCCTAGGGTTAGGGTTTTAGTTGTTTAGGGTTTTCCCTTGTTGTTCAATAATAAATAGGCCCTTGAGCCTAATTGTAACATAGTTCATAGACATGTAGCCACCACATCTCTTCCCAGAGATAAGCCACCATTGCCCCAGCTAGTTTATTTCCATACTTTTTGTAAGCATATTTCAATATTTTGATATTAATGAAATGAAGTGTTATTTCTACTACATCTCTATATTTATGGTTATATATGTAATTTGTTACGTTCATGTTTAAGTTTGGATCAAATTATCATCATCGTTTCCCTCTTTCTTTCAATGGGAACAAGAATTTTTTTCTTTGCCCTTCAAAAAATCTCTTCTCTTTGGCTTCTCCTTTCCTTTGCCTTTATCATCTGTCAATATAATTTCTTCCACAAATACTACACCACCTTGTTTACCTTCCTGATGTGTAGTATCCCACCATATTAGCACAATATCTTCCATTTGAAGAGAGGCCAATTGAATTTTTACCTTGTCATCAATGATCTGTTTCACGTGGTAATATACTTCCTTCTAGCAAATCTAGTTGCCAAACTTTTTCAGAATTACGTTGTCCATCATAAATTGGAAGGTGGAATTTAATATCCAACTTCAACAATGGTTTCTTTGAAGTAGATTTTCCATGATTATATGGAGGATGAGAACGAGGAGGACTTGAAGGAGGAGAAGAAGGATGAGTCTTTTTCAATTAACCTCCATTTCCCTCATCTTTGACTTCTTTCTTCGAAAAAATTTCCTCTCTAAAATCCTTCTATCCACAATACATTTTGTAAACCATGGCCTTCATCACCATGAAAGGTTCATGCAACTCTTTCTCAAATCCAAAAGGAGTCACTTCTCCCTCCCATGAAAATATTTCTCTTCTTTGAGTGAAGCTTCTCAATCCAATTTTTGGATTGCCTTCAATAAGCGTTCGTTCACCTTGCTTGAATTTTATCCTAGTTGTCATGTACACTCATGAACCACCATCAAAATTCTCTAATACGACTTGAACTAAACTTTATTTAGGATCTTTTAAAGTAACTTGGATTGTAAAAATGTTCAAGCATGAATGATAAAGCTTAAACTGATAATTAACTTAAATCATGCATTAAATACTTTAAATGAAGTTGCAATTAAAGAGGAAATATAGAATATCGAGACAAGAAAGAAATAAGGACAAAACCAATTGATAATGGAGTTATTCTAGTGTTTACCATGTCTTTGGGTCCTACCTCTATATTACAAAATACAAAATGCCTCCAAAGGCTTGCTACAAAACTGAGCTCTTTACTACCAAGAACCAGCCTCCAAAATGCCACCAACGACTTCCTTTGCTTGATAGGAAATGAAGCCTCCAAAAACTCCACTTACATACAAAATTACAAAGGCCAAAAATATCACTCAAATCTCTCAAAACTTCAAAATATTATAACCACACTTCTCATGGTGCAATGGAAACAACATTTTGTATATATAGTTTTAGAGGGTCCGCATCATGGGGTCAAACCCACGGAAGTTTTGGCACAACGCTTATAAAAATAACATTTTTTTAACCAACAAAACTAGGTGTTATAAGCATATGGAATATCGTTGCAACTTGATGCAATTATTAATATAAATATACCTAATGGTCCAATGATATACCCTAGAAATATGATATTCGGGCAGTGATGTCAGTGGACTCATTATAACATATATTATTTATGGCATATTGTTTTCATATGTTGCAACCCATGCATATTATAATAAGCATATACCAAATATACATATTGAGTGGGCCTAATGGTTAAGAACATGTGTTACCTCCTAAGAGGTCACAGGTTCAAAACCAAAGTGGGGTAGAGTATGTATGCCTTTGTAGACTTAACAGTCAAATAGTTGCATAGAGGTGCGTCCCTTGTCCCACAAACAAGGCGCTCTCATACACCAATTTGGTGTCTAGATTGGCCGTGACCTTAAAATTGGATAATAATAATAATAATATAGCATAAATAATGACCTTTGTGCATTGTTAATGACAATATGTTTCAATTGTTGGACACGTGTTTTATATGGTAAAATGGTGGTCCAATTAAAAATTTAACCTTATAAAAAATGATATGAGACACCTTCGGTCCATGTGATATTTACTATAACATAATCCATTTAACCATAGACACGTTGTTATTCATTACCACCATTAACATATAACCGAACTTATAACTTGATTGTGTGTGTATATATATATCTATATATCTATATATATCTATATATATATATATATATATATATATATATATATATATATATATATATATATATATATATATATATATATATATATATATATATATATATATATATATATATATATATATATATATATATATATATAGATATATATAGATATATAGATATATATATCAACAGTATATTATGTTATAACAAAATTGGTATATAAAATAAAAATCATACTACTGGTGCACATATTTATCATGGTCCAATCAAATATGTATGCAGGTCTTCATTGCTAATAAGCTTTTCGGTATTCCAACTTGGTGGGACTTCCATATTTGGCAGTTTTTCCCCCTTTTTCTACCATATCAAAATAGAAGGACTTAAATATTTATGATATTGTTTGCCTACCACATATGCCACCTTTCGCTTAGTGGTTACACCTTTGCATTGTTATTTCATAGGTTATGGGTTCAAAGCCCATGATTTCCAATCCGTTAATAAAAATTTTGACCAATAAAATAGAGCCACATGGTACCTTTCCATAAGGCCATGTAATGACTATCCATTGGACCACATGTCACCCATCTAGTGGGCCACATGTCGAGCCTTCAACCTTCCAAGTGTTAGCTTCACATTGCACCATGTGTTAGCTCCAGGACATGCCATGTCACTTTGACTTTGACTTTTTCCCTTTGGTCAAAATCTTAAAACTATCATATATTGGTGATAGGGGGTCCTTTTTTTCCCATTCAAGTTGTGTTGTAATTGTCTCATTGAGCTCTTCGACATGATGCTATTTCCATAAAATTTTGGAGACTTTGAATTTTAGGCCTTTTTAGGATCCTCCTGGATCAATCGTCCCCACTAAGAGGCTTTTGGACCTCCAAAAGGTTATTACTTGTCTAGTGTGTTGTCCACATTTCTCTATGTATTTGACTCATAACAAAAAGCTACACAATAGTTATGACAACTGAAACAATATTGTTAGCCATTTGTAATTTCCCACATAATTATGCATGTATTAATTCAACCATTTTACGTGTACAAAACGTTAGAAATATCAAAAAATATAAAGATGCTAACAAAAATGTACTAACATGTTTGATCCTCTTGACAAGTTCCCAAGACAAATTCGCATCCTCTGGAACACCTGCTATATCCACCTTTGTAGATATGCGTGAAAATGTCTTGCTTGTATTCATGAGCCGCTTCAACTTCCCTATGGTTACCAATGAAGAATCATCCTTCATTTGATGAGCTAGGACGATATACTTTATGCCATCTTTGAAAATGTGATACTTGTTTTCCTTCCTGCAGTAGATAGCCTTCCTTTCGAGCAAGTAAGGACTTCCAAGTATAATTCTAGAAATATCTAATGGAACCACATCTAGTTCAACTTCATCCACAAATCTAGATGTAATATCAAATCTAGCTTAAACCTTTTAGTCACCTATATCTTAGTGTTGTTACATACCCATCCAAGTGGATAAGGTTTAGGATGTGGTGTTATTTCCAAATTTAGCTCCTTAACAACTGCCTCAAATATTAGATCACCTTGAGAAACAATGTCAAGCAAAGTATCTACTTTTATCTGCTTGGTTATCACCGTTATATGGCAAGTTCATTTCTCTTTCTCATAGAATTAGAAGACAAAATGGAAGAATCATAACCAACATGTGAAGATGATATAATTTTCAAGTATAATTGTGATTTGTGCCTCATCACCAGAGTCTGATCCGAGATCCTGTTGGAGTACTGTTATTTCCACCTTCTTATTTCCCTTCCTATCGATCAACCACTTAGGCCTTAATTTAGGATTAACAATGATAATCATCATGTCCTTCTTACTTGAAATGGGAACAAGAAATTTTCCCATTGCCCTTCTTCATAGAAGTTGTTCTCTTTGGCTTCTCCTTTCCTTTGGCTTTATCATCTTTCAACTGAATGTCTTCCACACAGACTCCACCACCTTGTTTACCTTCCTAATGTGTAGTCTCCCACCAAATTAGTGCAACACCTTCTAGTCAAAAATAGGCCAATTGAATTTTTACCTTGTCATGAACAATCCATTGCAAATGGTAATAGACTTCCATCTGGCAAATCGAGTTATGAAGTTTTTCAGCATTAACCTCTCCATCATAAACTAGCAAGTGGAATTTAATATCCAAATTCAACAATAACTTCTTTGAAGCAACTTTTCCATGAGGAGATGGAGGAGTAGAATAGGGAGGACTTGAAGGAGGAGAAGTAGGAGGAGTCTTTTTAAAATCTCTTTCTTTTCCCTTGCCTTTGACTTATTTCTTTAATAGGATTCCCTCTCAAAACTCCTTACATTTCCTGATACATTTCATCAACTATGGTCTTCATTGCCATGAAATATTCAAAAAAATATTTCTTAGATCCAAAAGGATTCATTTCTCCCTCATGCGACAATATTTTTATTCTTTGAGTAAAGCTTCTCGATCCAATTTTTGGATTGCCTTCAATAAGTGTTCTTTCACCTTGCCTGAATTAGCTTCTAGTTATCATGCACACTTACAAACCACTATCAAACATTCTCTGACACCACTTGGTATAAAATTGATCTAGGATCCTTTAAAGTGACCTGTATTATAAAAATGTTCAAGTGTGAATGATAAAAATTAAACCAAGAATTAACTTAAATCAACCATGAAATACTTTAAATGAAGCTATAATTAAAAATGAAATATAGAATATTGCGACAAGAAGAAAATAAGGACAAAACCAACTGATAATGGAGTTTGTCTAGTTTGGACTACATCTTTGGGTCCTACCTCTAAGGGGGTGGCCTATATATTATAAAAGCCAAAAATCTTCCAAATGTTTGCTACAAAACTAATCTCTTTTCTACTAAGAAGTGGCCTCCAAAATGCCACGAAAAACCTCCTTTGGTTGCTACAAAATCAAGCTTCAAAAAACTCCACTTACATACAAAATTACACATGCCAAAAATATCTCTCAAAACTCTTAGCACTTCAAAATATTAGAATCACACTTCTCATGGTGCAATGGAAATGACATTTTATATATGTAGTTTTAAAGGGATTTCACATCGGGGTTGAACTCGCAGAGGTTGTGGCCAAACACTTATAAAATAACATATTGTTTTAACCAGCAAAAACATACTTTATAACCATATGGTTGATCTATAATTATAAAGGAATGAAACAAAATAAAAATATAAACATAAACAATGAGATGCAATATAAATAAATCTTCATTTCATTAATATGAAAGAGCTGAAATATTCTTAGATATAGAATGGACATAAGCTAGCTCAAGCGATGTTAACTTATCTCTGAGAAGAGATGTGGTGGCTACATGCCTCTAAACTGTCTCAAAATGAGGCTCAAAGGCCTATTTATTATTGATAAATAATGGAAAACCCTAAACATATAAAAACCTAACCATAAGAGATGAAGCACCAAAATGGTGGGCCCCGTTGGGGTAAATTGGTACATCAACTTCCCAGGGTCGTAACTTTGGCATACAATCTCCATTTGGCGTGCATGATACCCCGTTATAAATATCTATCGTAGGAATACATCTTTCAACTGAAAACTAGTTAAATATTTACATTTTCCAATATTTTCCCAAACAAATGTAGTTTAGGGCCTCAAAATGAATCCAGAAGTTTAGGACCCAAAAAACTGCCAAATATAGTAAATTGTGCTACAATTAAGGAAAATGAAAGAGCCAATGGTGGGTATCCAAGGATCCAATTGGAATAGCCAGGTGGCCACCAATATCTACCTGGATCAGTCCTCCCCCTTTAGGAAGAAATGGTCCCCATTGCGTTGACTATCTCTATTATATGGGGAAAATTCTGCGGAACTTGGTTCCTGGTGAGCCACTTGCCTTAGTGCAGGAATTGGCCAGATTTGACAACCCAATATAGTTGGATATTCTACTAGAAAGTGGTTTTCATCTATGTGTCCATGATTCAATCAGTTGTGTCTTCTTCCATGCAACTCAGGTTTAGCTGTGTTGATGTGAGTTGTTCTCCAATGTCTGATGTTTCTAGTAATGGTGGAAAGGATGGACGAAGGCGGTCCACATTGAACACTAGGTGAAGGAAAAGGAATGGTGGAATGTTGAGCTCAAAATAATTGTCTCCTATAGCCTTAATGATGGTGTAAGGCCCATATCTGAGTGAACGAAGATTGTGGTGGGCCCCAATTAGGTGCTCCTTTTACAAATGTAGCCAAACTTTGTCACCCACCTAGAACTTGTGTGGCACCTGATGCTGATCATGAAACTGCTTTTACTTAGAATTTTCTTTGTCCAATATGTCATGGACCTATTGGTAGATGTGTTGAATTCACCCAATGAAGATTTTAGTTGTGTCACCTTCAGACTAGACATGAGCTGAATCTTCCTAAGTAGCTACAAGTGGTATGGCAACATCAATGGGACATAGTGGTTGGAAACCCAATCCCACCTAAAAAGGGTTGTGACCAATTGAGCTGTGGCAAGATCTGTTGTAACTGTGCTAGACTTAGGGGAGGCTTTCATCCCATGTGTGTGTGAAAATTTGATGATCCCAAATCCTACTTCAACAACGGATAATATTTCTTCTATTTGTAAATTACCTAAACAAATTATTTGTATTTTTCTACGGCAAGCATAAAAATACATACACTGAAATCTTCACAAATCAAATTTTGTAGAAATTAAATATAAGGAAAATACTAGCACCCATATAACCACAATGACACAGTTCTCCAGAGAAACCCAATGTGGGAAAACTGGTGTAGTAGATGAGGGTTTCTTAATTCAACAATAATTTATGTATAATACAAAATAGAGGAAGGATCACTAAGAGAGTTTTACTGGTGATTTTCTCACACTCCTCAACGTTTTCTGACTCTGAAAAGGACCCCCTACCTCTTTTTCCTGCCCTTCTACATCACCCTCTACGCAGTGACAACGTAGGCCCTGTGCCAACCCTTCTGTGTCCTAGCTCTGTGTCTCTCCTCTGCGCTGCCTCCTTCGAATTTGTCCAACACTCTCTTACTATGTTGATTCCCTCTCTCTCCCACTTGTAACATACTCTCTAACACAATTTTCTCTTGCTGAACTTCAGCCAGTGAAAAAATAGATCTGCTTGAGCAACTGAGTATCTTCTCTGGTGTATTCTCCATCTACCCATTGACTTCTTCTTATAATATTTTGTTGGAGCACCAACGACCAATATTAAAACATAATCGATGGCTAAGATTAACTGGAAATAAATCCATGTATTCTTCTAGAAGATTCTCACCCGATTTAATTAATACCCTTTAATTAACCATATTTCCTAAGTTTAGACTTAGGGAACCATAAAAAGGTTAATTATTTTAATTTTTTTTTTTCCACTGGAAAAATCGTAATCTTTCATTGATTTAGAAAAATTACATATTGTAGATGCATTTTGCATATGCTGTAAGTTCTTCCACCACACATGTGGGTAGCTGTATGTTCTATTCTATCTATTCAAAAAGCAAAAATCATCTCGCAGGATGTTCATTGTTGTCATCTATACATATTGCCACGCAGGGCTATCAGTTATAATATTTATCATCTATGTACAAAATTGTTAAAAAAAAATATCTGTTTGTATCTGTTTCTCATGGGCTGGCTGCCCTATGATACTGTGCATCTATGTATGGGCGATGGTAGTACTGATATGCATTCGTTCCTCACTGCTCCTGTATCATCCACTCTCCTCTGGGAAGTGCCGTGGCCTCCTTGGATAGTTGGTCGGCACTGTTGTTGTGTTCCCTGTAGATATGATGACAAGTGATGTCATTAAATTGTTCCTTCAGTAATTTAATATCATCCAATATGTTGCTGAGTGTGTGTGTGTGGCAAGCAGTATTATTATTGAACCAATCAATGACAATCTTTGAATCCCCATATATGTTTATGTGCGTGCAATTGTGACCCAATGCAAAATGTAGTAGATGACGGAGGGTGATAATCTTATCAAAGTTGTTAGTGCCAGCTCCCAAGCCCAGTTTTGCTTTATAGAAATGCTGTTCATTTATGAAGAGGAGAAATCCCCCTCCACATCCCTGCTGTTGGGCTGCGCCATCGAAAAAAGCCCATGGGCTATTATGATCGATTTGTGGAGGGTCGCGAGGTCTTCGAACCTTTGGCTGTGGTGGCTCAGGAGTTTCATTAAAGGCTGAAATGATTTTGGCAATTAGATGCGGCCAGTGCACCGATTTATCCTCGAAAATCAATCGGTTCCGGGCAAGCCAGAGGTACCAACAGGTAATGATGGGCAAGCTTTGCAGCTTCGAGTTTTTGTGCTGATAGAACCAAGACTCCCAGGTTAGATTAATGTCTTCACCCTCCCATTTTCCGGTATGATGTACAGAAGAGGATATTGAGTGCCATATATGCGCCATAGCAGTGCATTGAAGGAATAAATGCGTGCTCGATTCGGATGACTGTTTGCACAGGATGCACCAAGACGGTCCATAGACTGCTCGTCGCATGAGATATTCCCCAGTGGGAACAACACCCTTTAAGATACACCAAAAGAATAGCTTCTGCCTGGGGGGGCAGTGAGTTTCCAAATGGAGTTCCACCAAAATGATATTGAATCCGGAACCTTGTGTGATATCAGAGATATATAGCCGGATTTTGGGGTGTATATACCGTGCTCCGAATGATGCCATATAAGTTCGTCATGTCCCTGCTTGATCCTAATGTGCGATTCAGATAAAGCACTGATATATGTCAGCCATTCTTGATGCCAGAGTGGTGGAATATTGATCTGAGATACAGTTTTCCAGCGCTGTTCGAAAATGGTGGTGTATTGTGGATCAGCAATATCCACTATAAACTTGATCCCTTGTGAATGTAGGTGCCGGATGAGAGCTTCAGGCAGTATATGCCTTCCTCCGCTACCATTCCATGGATCCAGTCCAATCCTGGCCTGTGTGCCATCATTGATTTTCCATACCAAGTTATCTCTGATAAGTGGCATAGAATGAAGAAGCGCTTTCCATACTGATGATATGCCAGCTTTAGGCTAGGTCGGAAGGTGAATCCAATCCATTATTTGGAGGGGCCATATATATTTGTGATATGCAATGTGGGTCCATAGGTTGTCTCCAGTGAGTAAAGTCCATCCCATCTTTGCTGCCAGGGCCTGTGCGAAAGAAGGGAGATCTTTGAGCCCCCATCCACCCCATTTCTTTGGGATGGCAATCTTCTTCCATCCAACCCATGCAAATATGTGTTTCTCCTTATTCCCATTCCATAAGTACCTATTGCAAGTTTGCTGTAGTCTGGCAAGGATGCAGCGCAGGATCCAGGCTAATGCCATCCAAAAGACCGGGATAGCCTCCAGGACAGCTTTTATCAGAACAAGTCTACCAGCTCTTGAGAGGTATCGGTGGCTCCAGATATTGAGCCTCTTCTCCAATTTAGCGACTAGCCAGATCCAGTCCGCTATTTTTGGGCTGATAGGCTTGATCCAGTACCCCAAATATTTAAGGCCCTGATCCAGGGGCCGGATGCTGTAAGGAAATAGCTGAAGGGCCAGGTGAGATTCATGGATAGTGGTTCTGGATAGGGTAATGGATGATTTCAAATGGTTGGCCAGTATCCCAGTGGCGGCTGAGAAGAGAGTGATGATATTCGAGAAAGAACGGGAGTCTCGGGTGCTACCATCAAGGAAGATCATAACGTCATCCACAAAAAGAAGGTGGGTAAGGAAACAGTCCTCCGATATCTTGAGGCCACATATATCTCCATTTCTCTTGGCTGAGGCAATAAGTCGACTAAGGCCATCCATGGTTAATTATTTTAATTAAATAATCTCTAGGTGGAATTTCCCCAAATGATTTCGGTGTATTGGAGAATGCATGCGTCTTAGCCTCTCTACAAAATATCAAGGCAAGAGCACATCCTATGCTATATAAATCAACACTCCCTCTTAGAGAGGAATGTGCTCTAGTGTTGCAACCTACTGAAGCGTCACTTTGTCTTTGCATCATCTTTGGTTGTCTTGCTGATGCTTATTCCCACTTCCCACCAACTACTGCGCAACTTTGATATGAGTTGCATTTGTGATGCTACTAACCCTATTGAACTGATGTGAACTATAGCATCTGCACTACAACTCCCTCTTAACTTTTGTTGATGAGAATCTATTGAAATAGATTCTCCACCATACCCATATGTTCTGTAAACTAAATGAACTTAGCTCTCCTTAGAGATTTTGTGAGTATGTATGCTCCCTAATCACCCGTGGGAACATACTGCAGTTGGACTGCCCCACGTTGAACACAATCTTTGATGAAATGACATTTGATATCAATGTGCTTCAACCTATCATGAAATACTAGATTCTGAGAGAGGTTTATGAAACTATAATTATCATAGTAAACATTATTCGCTCCCATCTTCTTCTTGAACAAAATCACCAATAATTTCATAAGCCATATGACTTCACACGTGACCATGTTGGCTGCCATATATTTTGCTTCTGTTGAGCTCAATTCTACTAACTTCTACTTCCTGCTGCATGAAGAGATTATCCCTGATCCAACAATGAAGTAGTGCATGGAGGTAATTTTCCTATCCAATGAACTACCTACCCAATCTGCATCTATGAATCACTCAATGTGATGTCATCACCTCGAGTATATTTCAACTTGAGTCTGATTGTTCCACACACATATTTGAGAATGTGCCTAGCTACTGCTCAATGTACCCTTTTTGGTTCTACCATGAACTGACTAAGGGTATTGACATCGAAACATATGGCTGGTATTGTTTTGACTAGATACATTAGTGACCCAATTAGCTATCTGTACAAGGTGGGGTTAACTTCCTTGTCCCCTGAAGCATCTATATTTTTCCAGTTGGTAATCATGGGTGTCTCCATGAGTCTGTAATCCTGCATTTTGAATCTCTTCAGAATTTTTGTAGCATATCTCCCTTGTCTGAGGAATATTTCCCCATTCCTCTATCACACTTCCAACACCAAAAAATAGTGCATCAGCCCTGTGATGCAGGAAAGTGTTCCCTCTGTGGACAGAGGCAACCCCTCTAGCCCACAGCAAGGACAAAACAACAATTAATCCCCTTAAATAGACATCGTTGGAGGCCTACCTCAACCGGTGGTCGATGAAGTTCCATTGCGCTGCTCTAGCTTTTGTTTCCTTCTCCTTAATAAGTGATCAACCTGAAACACCACAAAGAAACAATAGAGCACATAACCAAGAAACAAAAATGATCTATTTACTCATAAAGTCAAGAAATCATGAGCTATCAAGTAAATTACTTACAAGACATAGGAAATCATCATTGATTGTATTAATAATAAATCAAGAGCAAAGCTTACAACCAAGTCTTGACATTGCAAGCCTTCTCAGAGGGTCCAACTAGTGTGTTTCTTCAAGAATTCACTCTCAAAGATGGGTTTCCCAAATAGAAATATATCTCTCTCTCATATACAAGCTTTAACACAAGGTTAAGGACACTCCACACCTTCTTTGAAACTATAAAACAATCCCACACTTGTCACACTCACACCAAAACTATCTACCAAATTCAAAAGCAGCATCAACATTATACAATGAAAAGAACTAGCAGATGATAACAATGGTGAGTGATTTTATAGGAGAAGGAGTCTCCATGAAATGAGGGAGAGGGAGTTTATCCTCAGGGCAAGTAGCACAAATGATGAAACTACCATGCTAGAGGGGGAAGGGCGACCCAAACTGACCCAACAACCAGGTGCAGAGACATCCAGAAGGCTGACTATTGGAACAAATTCGCCCAATCTGGATCGTCGCTAGTGGATAACTAAGCTTTAGCACCAACATCGCTAGGAAGCAATGTATTTAGTCAAACCTCCGCTAAAGATAGAAAATAGCCTCTTGTCGGGCATGAAATCCGACTGTTGTGGGAAACAGATGTACTCCTGTGACAGGGGCATGACAAGACTATTTATGATAGGGGTTCGTCGCGTATATTAAGTGTATTCTCACGACGAGGCAGAAAACTTAGATAAAGAGGGTCAATTGGCAACATAAGAGAGCATTTGTTCAATAAGAGCATGTGTTAATAGACGCATGACACATTAGAAGGACTGGGGTGAAGGCAGTGACAAATCACTGTGTAACAGCCCCATATCCTTCATGTCGAATTCTGCTACAAGGTTTCTTTTGCAGTCCTTCATGATCCTCGATGATCTTGTCAAAAATAGATCATATACATATAAAACCATAATGAGAGCCTCATTCTCCACCATCAGGTAGTATAGATTGGGATATGCATCACTCTTGATGAATCCCAACTGTTGCAAGTAACCGTCAATCTCACCGTACGATGCCCTTGGTGCCTGCTTTAGCCCATATACAACTTTCTTCAGTCTGCGTACATGAGTGCATCTCTCATGAGTTTTGACGCATTCATGTCGCTCTATGTACACCTCTTCTTCTATCACCCCATTCAAGAATGTTGCCTTCACATCCATGTGGTGAATTTCCCATCCCATCTGTGCTACTAGGGATATGACAAATCTGATAGAGGTATATCTAGAAACTGGGGCAAAGGTCTCCTCATAGTCTATTCCTTATTTTTGTGTATACCCCTTTGATTAGGTGCTCAAGTTTATGCTCAAAAATCAAAGTGTCAAAATCTTGATAAGTTTAACATCATATCGAAGAGTTCATCATTCTGAATCCAATGGTGTGAACATCACTCAAATCCAAGTTCGTATGCAGAAGTTAGAACAAGTCAAAGTTCAAGCTTGACTTGTCTACATGGTAGGTTGGATGAAGTGGCAAAAACCTTCAGCAAATGAGGAGGTGCCAAGTGGCAGGCTAACATTAGCCCTCGCATATCGTATATTCTAGGAAACAGGTGAATCGTATATCATAATCACAGGTATGGAGGAGTTAAGGAAATTGGCCCTGGCAAGGTTGAGAGTAGCGATGCGATGCGATCACATATTGCAATCGCAGTGGCAATAAGAATCGGCCCCCAGATGTTGTGATGCGATAAACCACAATCACATATTACAATTTCACATAGAATAAGCCTGCAGTTTATTATCGCTAGACATCATCGATTGTGACTCGTTATTTGGTGGACAGGTTATGGTCCACTGTGTGGCAAAAATCTCGCTCGGTTAGCAGAATTTGGAGTGACAATGTGGTTTTCTATCGGTTTTGGAGAATTTTGTGGAACAAATAGTGGGAGAACTACGAGAATTCATAACTTCTTCAGTTCTTATCCAAATGGGATGCAAAATGAGGCTAGATAGCCATTTTTGAGTATTATAAACTCATTGAGACAGGTTTCAAAGGAATCTGAGCTTTGTAAAAACACTTTTGTTGTAATTTGAGCATAATAGAGAGGCCAAAGCCATTGGAAGCTAGACCAAGGAGATGTAGCCCAAGATGGGTGAACTCCATTATTGTGTGCTTGCTGTGTGTTGTATTTTGATGTTCTTTGCTATTATATTACTGTTGTTCATCATATGTTTTATGCTAAATTTTTTCTAACATTTACATAAGAAAATCTCATGGGAATCATTGAATTAAGCAAAAAATATTAATCCTTAAGGACTTGATAAGAAAATGACTGGCATCTTGGGTTTTATTCTAAATGTGGAATTAGCACATCATTACTAATTTTCTCCATTTCAGATCAAGTTGGTATCAAAGCATTGGTTTTTGCTTACAAGATTTTCTTTGTGAAAGAAGGATTTAATTGTTTGCAAGTTTATGTCATGCTTACAAGGTTAAAGCTCAAAGGAGTTGAAGGAAATTTGGTTGGAAGCCCTAAAGTTGGGTCAAGTGGAAGAAGAGAAAGGTTGCCAAAGTCTTCTATACTAGTACATACTCAAGATACAAAATTTTCAGTTGACTCTTCAGAGATCATGTCTCATGAAGGAGAATTTACCATGACAAAAGATGAGAAGACCTTAAGAAAGGATTTCTTTGATATGACAGAGATAGTGAAGGTCCTATATGAAGAAAGGAATAGAAAATTGCAAGGAGAAAATTCCAAACCTCCCAAAGGAGAAGGCTCTTCAGGAGGAGGTGATGGAAAATGAGGTAATGGGAATGGGACAAGCCTCCACCATCACCACCATATTCTTCATCTTCTACTTCACAAGCATCTTCACACGCTTCCACTAATACAACCCTTACTCATACTCATCATCATTCTTCAAAAGGAACTAGTAAATCACCTTTTCTAAATCTTGATGTTAAATTTGAGTTGCCTATGTACAATGGTGAAGTGAATGCAGAGAAGCTGGATAACTGGATTCATTAGTTGGAGGAGAATGGAGGGTGAAATATTTGTATGGTGGGAATCAAGGACTTAAGATGAGATCAGAAAACATGGTAAGATCTCTATTACTTGGTATAATTTTATTGCTACTATAAAAAGACAATTCTACCCTTTAGCTCATATGCAAAAATATATCATGAATTAGCAAAATTTTAGATAGATAAAAGGTCAAAATGTTCAAGAGTATACTCAATACTTTAGAAGAAAATATGTTATGCTAGGAGTAGACTTACTGTCACAAGATACCTTGCTGAAATACATAGGATGGTTTCATAGTTATCTTCGACACACCATTCTTATGTTTAGTCCCACGAATCTTTATGAGGTCTGTGTTCAAGCTACACAGCTCGAGGCAAGAGGGAAAATGGTACAAGAGGAAGGTAAGAAGAAGCCATTCCAGGGTGGTGAAAAAGGGAAGAAATTTGAAGGAAAGAAAAATAACAATGCTTTTGTTAAGAAAGAAGGGGAGAAACCCATGTGTAGGAATTGTTCCAAGGAGGGTCATGATGAAGCACATTGCTAGAAGCTTTATTCTGAATTAAAGACTGAATAAATCCAACAATAAATGGAAACAAAGGATAAACATTTTTGTACAAGAATTGGGTTCCAACTCAGGTGATGAATAAAAAATTGTAGCCACAGTCACTAAGGGAAAAGTCGTGGCAAAAACAAGCAAAGAGGAAGCTATGGCAAGCACCAACACAAAAAATAACTCCAAAAACACTTCAAATGAAGAAAACTAAATAGAGTTGTTCCATATCCAAGTTATTTCCAAACATACCAAAATTGATACGTTGTTTGACAGTGGATCCCAGGAAAACTTAATTTCTATAGACATGGTCAAGAAATTGAATCTAGAAACCATGCCTCATCATAAACCATATATGTTGAGTTCGATAACCAAGGATTCCAATCTATAGGTCACACGAAAATGTGTATTTAGGTTTGCAATCATTTCCAATTTCATTAATGAAGTCAAATTATATGTAGTGCCACTGGATATTTCTAGGATTGTGTCGGGAAGATTGTATTTGTATGACAGGAAGGCCATTTTCCATCGATTTGAGAACAAGTATCATCTGTTCAAAGATAGAGTGGATCACATTGTAAGATCCCATTTTAGGAAGCTTAATATGTCTTTGGCAAGCACAGTGCAAATGAAATGACTGGTCAATTCTAGTAAGAGTCTCATGCTCCTTATGAGCAAGCAGAAGAATGATACGGAGCATGAATCCTTTGCAGGTTGTGACATAAATTTTAAAGTTGAATTAGTTGATTTGGTCAATCAATATAGAGATATGTTCCAAGAACCAAAGGGATTGCCACCAAAAAGGGGAATTCAATAGAAAATTTAGCTACAACAAGACTGTCCACTCCTAAACATCAATATATATTGAATGTCAATTCTGGAAAGTTTAGAAATTAAGAAATAAGTCTAGGAATTGTTAGATAAAGGTGTAATTTGTTCCTCTACTTCGCCATGTGGTTCACCAATTGTTTTGGTACCCAAGAAAGATGGAACCTGGCGCATGTGTGTAGATTATCAAGCTTTGAATAAAATTACCATAAAGAATCGATACCCACTGTCCAAAATAGATGATTTGCTAGACCAATTGAAGAATGAAAAATATTTCACTAAATTAGACTTGAGAAGTGGATATCATCAAGTTAGAATAGCTGAGGAGGATATTTGGAAGACTGATTTTAAAACCAAACAGGGATTGTTTGAGTGGTTTGTTATGCCTTTCGGTCTTTGCAATGCTCCAGCTACATTCATGAGAGTTATGAATGATGTTTTAATATCCTTTCTTGATGAGTTTGTAATTGTATATTTAGATGATATTTTGATATTCAACAAATCACAGGAAGAGCATGACAATCATGTGAGGAAAGTGTTGGATGTCTTTAGAAAAGAACAATATTTCTGAATATGTCTAAATGTGAATTCATGAAAACTTCCTTAGTGTCTTTGAGCCATATAGTTGGAGGAAGTGAGCTGAAAATTGACCCCTCTAAAGTTTCAATCATTATGAATTGGCCAATACCCAATTCAGTCACAGAAGTAAGGAGTTTTCTGGGAGCAACACAGTACTGGAGGAAGTTTATTTCCAATTTCTCTTCCATAGCAGCTCCAGTACATGCTTTGATCAACATGAAGGTTGTCTTCTAGTGGGGAGGAAAACAACAAGAAACATTTGATGCTTTAAAACAAAAGATCAGTTCAGCCCCAGTTTTAGCATTGACAGATTTGAAACAACCATTTGAAATACAAAAAGATGCAAGTGACTGTGCCATGGGTGCAGTTCTTTTATGGCATGGTAAGCCCATTTTATTTCATTTTGATATTTTTAATGGTGTTGTTATTAACTATCCTACATATTATAAAGAGCTTTACGCATTGGTGAAAAGTGTGAAGAAATGGAAGAATTACTTAATGGGAAAAGAAACCATTATTCACACTGCCCATCAACCTTTGCAATATTTGCATCTCAAACAAAATTGCAGCAATCAAGGCACTTTCGTTGGATGGGATTCTTATAGAAATTCCACTTGGTAATCAGGTAAAAGAAAGGTATTCATAACAAAGTTGTTGATATGCTTTCTAGACCGGTTATTAATGTAGCAGTTTTACTCAAGAATCATTATGTTTTGCCTGAAAGTTATGTTGAACAATATGCACAAGATGCTGACTTTCATGAGGTATATTCAAACTTGAGTCAAGGCCACCAAGTTGAGGAATTAGACTACCATGTACATGATAATATATTGTATCATTTTGGAAAACTTTGTGTTCCGTAGGGAGAGAGAGTAAATGTCACAAGGGAAGCGCACATTTCTCTTATTGCTGGACATTTCTGTGTAAGTAAAACCATGGAAAATCTTCAGAGGTATTTTTAATGGCCTTGTATGCTTGAAAGTGTGTGATGTTTTATTAGAGGTTGTTAATTGTGTGAAGTCAGTAAGACTAGTAATAGGAAACTAGGATTTTACACACCACTTCCAGTGCCTTCATGTCCATGGGAGAGTGTTTCTATGGATTTTGTGGGAGGTATTCATTTATCAAGAAAAGGTCATGATTATTTGTACATAGTTGTGGATAGGTTCAGAAAGATGTGCATATTAATTCCTTGTTAAAAAACAAATTACCGTTGAGCAAACAACTCAAATTTTCTTTCAAAATGTATGGGTTCATTTTAGATTACATACTTCTATTGTAAGTGATTGTGATTCCAGATATGTTGGGAATTTTTGGTCAATTTTATGGAACTTGATGGACACCAAGTTGAAGAAAATTACAGCCTTCCATCCGCAAATAGATGGTCAAAATAAAGTGGTTAACAGAATAACTATTCATTTTCTAAGAGGATATTGCAGTAAACATCCTAAGTTGTGGGATGAACAATTGCATTATATTCAACATGCTTACAACCGAGCAAAACACTTTTCTACTCTAACTTCACCTTCTGAGGCATGTCTTGGTTATTTTCCTAAATTGCCTTTGGATTTCATCATTGAGAAAGATGTAGTTGTAGATGGACATAACGACATAGACAAAACAAAGAAATTCATTGAGCAAATTTAGCTGATTCACCAAATAGTTAAAGAACAACTAGAAAAGAGTCAAGACAAGTATAAGGCATGGCATGATATGCATTGTGTGGATCATGAGCTTCAAGTAGCTGATGAAGTTTGGATTTACATTAGCAAGGAAAGGCTTCAAGGGGAATGTAAAAAGCTGAAACCAATCCATTAGGGTCTATTTAAATTCTAGAAAAGATTATTAGTAATGCTTTCAAGTTTGATTTGCCTTCATATATGCAAATTTATTCTATTGCTAATGTTGAAATTTTGAGATTGTATGAGCCTCCTTTGATTGAAGATCAAGGAGAAAGTGTACATATTCCATCAATTAAATATTTTTCTCCATAATTTCTTGATGAGCTTTAGCAAGACACCATACTTGACAGAAGAACGAGATCATCAAAGAGGAGAAATTTTGATTATCTTCGAGTGGGTCTCAAAGGTACAAATCCATCAAAGTCCAAATGGATTGAAGAGGGGAAGGTGAGGGAATAATAACCTCCTCTGTTCAATAATTGAATATAATATTTTGGAGTCCAAAAGGCTTCCAATGGGTAGGAGTGATCAAGTGCTCAAGTTTATGCTCAAAAATCAAATTATCAAAATCTTGATAAGTTTAGCTTTAGATCAAAAAGCTCATCATTCTAAATCCAATGTTGTGAGTGACACTCAAATCCGAGTTCTTATGCAGAATTTAGAACAAGTCAAAGTTCAAGTTTGACTTGTCTACAATGTAGGATTGGATGACGTGGCAAAACCCTTCAGTGAATGAGGAGGCACCTAGTGGTTGCCCATCATTGACCCTCACATATCGCATATCACAGGAAATAGGTGGATCACATATCGCAACTGCAAGCAAGGAGGAGTTAAGGTAATTGGCCCCGGCAAGGTTGGGAGTAGCAATGTGATGCGATTGCATATCACAATCGCAGTGGCAATAAGAATTGGCCCCTAGACGTTGTGATGTGATATCGACCTAGAATGCGATGTGATAAACCGCAATCGCACAGAGAATAAGCTTGCAATTTAGTATCGCCAGACATCGTCGATTGTGATTCGCGATCCGGCTGACAGGTTATGGCCCCATTAGGGGATTTTTCAAGTCTAAGATGGGTCTCCTAAGAAAAATGTACAACCAAAATAAAATTTATAAGAACCAATAGGATTCAAGATGATGATGTCAACCATGGGGGATGATTCACCATTTTTGGAGTAGAAAAGTACAAAGATTAAAAAATAATAAAATAATAAAACTACTTTTTCAACTCGTATTTTCAACTTATCTCCCTAAGTTTTTACTCAAATTTCGAGCAGGAGTACTCATTGGATGAAAAATTTAATTTCTCATTGAAGGAGCACCCATGTTGCATACTTTCGATGGACCCTACTACATGAAAAATGATAAATACATGAAAAAACGTGATTGCAATCACGTTTTTCATGTATTTCTCATTTTTCGTGTAGCAAGGTCCATCAAAAGTATGCAACATGGGTTCTCGTTCGATGATGAATCAAATTATGCATCCAACAAGTGTTTTTGCTTGAAATTTGAGTAAACACCATGCAAAGATAAGTTGAAAATACGAGTTGAAAAAATAGTTTTGTTTTTTTTCCGTCTAAAATTTGATGATGTAATCTAATCTTATTTTATTATTTCCACTATTATTTTATAATTTCCTTAGGAGGCCCATTTTAGACCTAAAAAGTCCCCCTAATGCGCGACGTGGAAAAAATTTCGCTTGGTTAGCAGATTTTGGAGCATTTTGTGGAACAAATAGTGGGAGAATTGGGAGAAGTCATAACTACTTCTGTTCTTATCCATATGGAATGCAAAAATAGAGTAGATAGCCATTTTTAAGTATTCTAAACTCATTGAGACAGTTTCAGAGGCATCTGAGCATTGTAAACATACTTTTGTTGTAATTTGAGCATAATAGAAAGGCCCAAGCCATTGGAAGCTAGACCAAAGAGACGTAGCCCAAGAGGGGTGAAATCCTTTATCATGTGCTTGTTGTGTGTTGTATTTGATGTTCTTTGATATTATATTGTTGTTGCTCAACATATGTTTTGTGTTAAATTATTTCTAACATTTACATAAGAAATTCTCATGGGAATCAGTTAATTAAGAAAAAATATAGTCTTTAAGGACTTGCTAATAAAATGATAAGAATCTTGGGTTTTATTCTAAATGGGGAACTAGCACAACATTACTAATTTGCTCCATTTCAAATCACCCTTTCACATGAATCTAGCCTTGTACTTCTCTACATTGCCATCTACAATGTACCTAATATTGTAGATCCATCTTGAACCTACCACTGATCTATCTTTGGGTCTAGGCACCACCTCCCAAACATCATTTGTCATGATAGAACTATACTCTTCTACCATGGCATCTACCCACACCTGATGTTGTGCAGCTCCCTAAAAACTGGAGGGTTCTGCAACCTAAGCTACCAAGGCTCGATATCTATCTGGTTTCCTGTGTTGCCTCTTATTGGTTCTAGGAGCTCTGGCATGTAGGTTTTAACCCTGTACAGAAATTACCTGCATACGAATTCTTAAACAAAGAAAATAAACAATGCGAGAGCATAACCCATAAAAGACATATGCACAGAGATTTTTCCCTAGATCCCAAAACTGGGACTACCAGCTTGATTTGTCATTATGTTCCTTTCAATGTTACAATACATATTTATACATGCCAAAGCATCCAATACCATGGACCAAAATCCATCGCGTCCAATACCATGGACCGAAAACCATCGCGTCCAAAAAATATGTGCAAAAATCATGCACAAAACCATAGGTGGGTCCACCCAACCTAACATATGGTCCAAAACCAAAATTTTCCGGGGTGCTGCCCCAGACCCCATAAAGTGGGGTTACGGGTGCCCTTCAAACCCCCTATTAACTATGTGGAAAGAATATAACACAACCCAACAATCTCCCACTTGTTGTTTTCTTTCCACAGGGGGCCACAGGAGAGCTTAGTCACTTTTTTTTCAGCCCTGAGATTCCCATTGCTTCTCTACACCAAGAGAACTTCTCAGAGCTCACAGATTTTGTCAATGCATCTACAGTATTCTTCAAAGTGTCCACCTTTACCAGCAACACCTTTCTGTCTTCTATCATATCCCTCACAAAGTGATACTGAACATTAATGTGCTTTGTCTTTGAATGATAAGCAGGGTTCTTTGCCAAGAAAATTGCACTTTGGCTGTCACAGTCTATTCTTATAGCTCCCTGTACTAACCCCATACTTGAACACAATCTCTGCAACCAAACTGCTTCCTTGCTTGCATGAGTGGCTACCATGTATTCTGCCTCTGTAGTTGATAGTGCCACTACAAATTGTTTCTTACTCATCCAACTGACTGCACCTCTAAATAGGTTAAACACATACCCACTTGTAGATCTTCTCTGATCCAGATCTCCAGCCTAGTCTGCATCAACAAAGCCATGAATATCCAACACTCTGTCCAATCCTGGTCTTCCTTGGTAGCACAAATCATAATCACTAGTGCCACGCAAATACCTGAAAACCCGCTTCACTGTTGTCCAGTGCTCCTTCCCAGGTTTTGACATAAACCTACTCAATACTCCCACTGCATGTGCAATGTCTGGTCTAGTACAGACCATTGCATACATCAGGCTATCCACTGCACTTGCATATGGAACACGAGACATGTCCTCTTCCTCTTCTTGTGTCTTGGGACACTGTTCAGCAGATAACCTCACACCTACAGGAATAGGAACCTTCACCGGTTTACTATCCTGCATATTAAACCTCTGCAGTATTGTCTTGACATACTTCCTCTGGTTTAACCAGAGCTTCCTCTTTGACCGATATCTTTTAATTTCCATGCCCAAAATATAGTTTGCAGCACCAAGATCTTTCATTTCGAATTTGGAGGACAATTGGGTCTTCAAATCCTGGATAATTTCTTTGTCATTTCCAACCAGCAACATATCATCCACATATAAGACCAGATAAATAACACGGTCACCAATTAATTTAAAATACACACAATGATCTGCTTTGCTTCTGGTGAAGCCAAGTCCCCGTATAAATGTATCAAATTTCTGATACCACATCCTTGGTGACTGTTTTAACCCATACAGAGACTTCTTTAACTTGCATACCAGTTCTTTCTTACCCTTCACCGCAAAGCCTTCAGGTTGCTTCATGTAGATTTCCTCTTCCAAATCCCCATGAAGAAATGTTGTCTTCACATCCATCTGTTCTACCTCAAAATAAAAAGCAACAACAACAGATAAAAGTAATCTAATAGAAGTTACCTTGGCAACAGGAGAAAAAATATCACCAAAATCAATTCCCGGCACCTGGGAATAACCTTTTGCTACCAACCGAGCTTTGTATTTCTCCACCTTTCCTTTCGCATTTGTCTTCTTCTTGAACACCCATTTGCTGCCAATGGGTTTCCTTCCAGCCGGCAACTCCACCAGATCCCAAGCCTCATTTTTGTGCAAAGATGCCATTTCATCAACCATGGCCTCTTTCCAGACTTTTCCATCCTCTAAATCCACTGCTTCCTTCACAGTTCTAGGATCATCATCAGTAACAGACAAAGCAAAAGCAGATGGACTATACCTTTCTGGTTTCCTTCTTTCTCGAACTGATCTTCTCACAGCCGGAGTTTGTGGCTCTTCATCTTCTGATTCTTCCTCTGCTGTAAAGTCTGATTCTTCCTCCTTTGGCTCAAACTCTATTTTCTCAGGTTCCTTTGGTTGGACTTCATGTTGAATAACATCTTTTACCTCTCTAAACATCACATCTCGGCTATACACAACCTTCCATGTGACTGGGTTCCAAAGCTTATAACCCTTTAAACCATCCTTATACCCAATAAAGATGCACTTTTCAGATTTACTATCCAACTTGGTTCGTTTCTCCTTTGGAACATGTACATATGCATCACATCCAAATACCCTCAAATGTGAAAGAGAGGGTTTCTTACCAGTCCATACTTCTTGTGGAGTCTTATCCTCCAACGCTGATGAAGGTGACCTGTTGACCAGGTAACATGCAGTATCCACCGCCTCTGCCCAGAATTCCTGTCCTAACCCAGCACCACTGAGCATGCTTCTTGCCCTTTCCATCAACGTCTTGTTCATTCTTTCTGCAACTCCATTTTTCTGAGGTGTATATGGAGTAGTCTTCTGCCGTGCTATATCACACTTCTTATAGAATTCTTCAAATTCCTTGCTGCAAAATTCTCCACCATTATCTGTCCTCAACACCTTTATCTTCTTCTCTGTTTGATTTTCCACCAGAGCCTTAAATTCTTTAAACCTGTCAAAGACTTCAGATTTCTTCTTAAGGAAATATATCCATTTATTCCTTGAGAAGTCATCTATAAATGATACATAATACACAGACTTACCCAGTGATGGAACCTTCACAGGTCCAAACACATCACTATGCACAAGCTCTAATATCTGTTTCATCCTCTTACCACGAGAGGGGAAACTCACCCGATTTTGCTTCCCATACACACAATTTTCATAGAAATCAAAATCCAGAGAGCTATCATTCATACCTTCTACCATATCTTTACCATGAAGTATTCAAAGTCCCTTCTCTCCAATATGTCCAAGCCTTTGATGCCACAACATGGTCTTCTCTCCAGAGATCACTAGATTTTCTACTCCATTTTCAGGAACCATATAACTATTGCACCCATCAACAATAGTGCTACCTTGCAGCTTGTACAGAGTTCCAATCTGAACTCCCCGCATCAATATCAATGCTCCTCGAACCATCTTGCAGGTATCTTTCTCGAACACCGTCTTTACACCTGCATCATCCAACTTGCTTACAGAAATCAGATTTTTGGCCAATGCAGGAATATGTAGAACACCCGGAAGTGTTCTAACCCTTCCACCTTGCAACTTCAACTTTACTTTTCCCCGACCAATGATTCTAGCCTTCCTATCATCTCCTAAGAAGACATCACCACCATTGTATTTCTCATACTCGCAGAACCACTCTCTATGGGGAGTGAAGTGAAAGGATGCACCTGAGTCAATCAACCATGCCTCATGATCTACATGTGTACTTGAAGAAGCCAAGTATACATCCCCACCTTCATCTGAGGTGGTTTTCGCCTCTGTAGAAGGAGCATCATCAGATCCCTTTCCTTTATCAAGAGCTTTAGATTTACAATCCCTTCTGAAGTGCCCTTCCTTTCCGCATTTCCAGCACACCACCTTTGTAGGTTTTCCTGGAGATTTAGATCTCCCTCTAGATTTAGATCTCCCACTTGACGACTTATTTTTGTTTCTGTTCTGGGACCGTCCTCATATAGACAAGGCATCACCATTCTGGCTGTCCATATTTTTCCATCTCATCTCCTCCGTCAGCAAGGCTGAGACTATTTCATCAAACTGCAAAGCAGTTGCATTGCTACCTATTGCAATAATCAGACTATCCCACAAATCTGGTAGAGAACATAACAGACTGATGCACTTATCTTCATCTGAAATTTTAATATCAACAGATAATAACTGACTTACCACAGTATTAAACGCATTCAGATGCTCTGTCACCTAGTCTCCATCTTTCATCCTCAGGTTATACAGCTTTTTTCGCAGGAATAGTTTATTCACCAGAGACTTAGATTGGTACAAAGTCCCTAACTTGACCCACAAAGCCTTTGTCGTAGCTTCCCCTGATACATTCAGCAATACTGAATCTGAGACACACAATTGTATTGTGCTCTTTGCCTTCCGATCCAACTTCTTCCATTCTTCATCGGTCACTCCCGATGGTTTAGTACCCGGATCTACCACGATCCACTGATCTTTATCCACCAACAGATCCTCCATCTTGAGTTTCCACAACTCAAAATTCTGACCATTGAACTTCTCAATCTCTATCTTTCCACTGCTCGCCATCTTCTTTCACCACCAGAATCGATCTCGCAGATCTCCCATTGAACAGGGTCTACCACAGGCCCGAGCGAAACCCCTCAGCAACAAAGGCGTCCCCTTGAAGCCAAAACAGCTCTGATACCAAATGTAGGTTTTAACCCTGTATAGAAATTACCTGCATACGAATTCTTAAACAAAGAAAATAAACAATGCGAGAGCATAACCCATAAAACACATATGCACAGAGATTTTTCCCTGGATCCCAAAACCGGCACTACCAGCTTGATTTTTCATTATGTTCCTTTCAATGTTACAATACATATTTATACATGCCGAAGCATCCAATACCATGGACCAAAATCCATAGCGTCCAATACCATGGACCGAAAACCATCGTGTCCAAAAAACATGTGCGAAAATCATGCACAAAACCATAGGTGGGTCCGCCCAACCTAACATATGGTCCAAAACCAAAATTTTCCGGGGCGCTGCCCCGGACCCCATAAAGTGGGGTTACAGGTGCCCTTCAAACCCCCTATTAACTACATGGAAAGAATATAACACAACCCAACATGGAAAACTCTTCTGTGTCCTTTAAGTTATGACACACATCCCTACTAGTCCTACCAGTGGTGGGAGGCTGAATCTGTTCCTATACCTGTTTCTGCAACTCTATCTGCTGAGAACTTCCTAGATCTCTTACTACCGAGGAGATGCTGGTACTAGTCACTGTACTTGAATCCTGTGACTGTCCCCCTGCTTGTTCTCCCTGCAGTCCCTACTACTGCTAGACTAATGGAACATCTGATGACTAATCTCTTGTAGGCATCTCTCGACATATTATGAAAGATCTGTCTTCTATGAAATTTACATCTTTCCTTACAACAATCTTCTTGCTACTAGGAACATAGATTCTGTATGCTTTTGAGGTCTCATTATACACTACAAGATACCCCTTTTCTATAGCCTGATCCAATTACTACACTTTTCATATGTAATGTGACAATAGGCTACACTCCCCAATATTGTCAAATGAATTACATCAGGTTTCTTCCCAGTGAAAACTCACGTTGGCGTTTTCTTCCCCAAAGCTCTATGAGGTGTCTATTTTGAATGTACATTGTTGTGTTGTATGCTTCTGCCCGCATAAATCTAGGCAGATCCTGATCATAAAACATGGCCTTTCTTGCCTCGACTATAGTTCTAGTCTTCTGTTTCACTACTCCATTTTTTTGTGGATTGGTGGGAGTTTTCCACTGTCTTTTGATACCTTCCTTTGCGTAGAAATCTGTGAAGTCTCTAACTGTGTATACTTTACCATTATCTGAATGTAGTACCTTGATATTTTTCCCTATCATGTTTTCTACAAGAGCCTCTAACTCTCGAAACCAATCAAAGAAATCATATTTGGTCTTTAAGAAGTAGATCCGGGTTTCTTTGGAATGGTCATCAATAAAGGTGACGAAATACTCACCACCGCTAAGAGCTCTGGTGGACATAGGGCCACAAATATCTGAGTGTACCAATCCCAGAATGCCTTTGGATTTGTTGTCACTTCTGGGAAACACTATTTTTCATACTTCCCAAGTACACATCCTCGACATAGATCATCGTGCTGATTTTTTAGAGCTGGAACTCCTGTTACAGTCTCCCTAAGCATCCTAAGTGATCCATGGTGCAAGTGCCCCATCCTCCAGTGCCATAGTTCATTCAGCTTCTTCTTATTGTTGTTATCACTACCTATTAGTGCCATTGGAGAATCGATCTGAAACCTATATAGTCTATTACATAAAGCTCCAATCTGTCTCACCTTCTTCCAGGTGGGATGCTTGACATATACTTTCTTTCTCACAAAGTACATACCATATCCCTTGTCCTGTAATTGGGACACTAAAATTAGGTTTGTACCCAATCCTGGCGCATGCAACACATTTGTGGCACTAGTGTTGGTTCTTGTTTACGTGTGAAAATCTATGGGACCTATCCCTAGTAGAGTACACTTAGTTCTATTTCCCATAGTGATCTGGAAGTCCATTTTCTCTTCTTGATAACTTGAGGAATATTCCATTACTCTAGTAATATGAGCTGAATCTCCATTATCAATATACCAAACACCAACTGAAGTTGATCTTGATAGACCTGCAAACTCATATTCCAACCTGGAAGATAATTCTGATACTTATTAATTATCCATAACTTCTTATGTTATTATCCTTTCTTTTGACATTCAGATCTTCCAGTAATTGTTGAAAAAACTACGTCCTAGTTGAAAATATTCTCGGTAAGGAAACTGCATTGCTCCCTTCTGCCTCTGGAAAGCTTCGATCTGGAGAATCAAATTTCCTTACTGACACACTCAGAGAAATCAATCTCACTCAAAAGATCGACCTCCTTGGCCCAAGTACTACGCTACCTCTCGAATTTCTAACTGCTGCCAAGGGAAGATTTCAAACCCCCTTCTTCCTTTTTTCTTTGATCTCTCTTGCTCACGATATGTGCTCTAATACCATGTGAAAATTCAGTGATCCCGAATCCTATTGTAGCAACTGATAATATTTCTTCTATTTGTAAAATTACTTAAACAAATTATTTACAGTTTTCTACAACAAACATTAAAATGCATACACTGTAGTCTTCACAAATCAAATTCTGTAGAAAGTAAATACAAGGAAAATACTAGTGCACATATAACCACAGTGACACAATTGTTTTTAGACAATTGTCCCGAAAACACCCAATGTGGGAAAATCAGTGCAACATATAAGGGTTTGTTTTATTAATCTTCAGCAATAATTTTTGTACAAGACAAAATAGAGGAAGGATCATTGAGAGAATTTTATTGGTGATTTTATCACACTCCACAGTGTTTTTTGAGTATGAAGAGGACTTCCTGCTTCTTTCGCTGGCTCTTCTGTGTCACCCTCTGCACAGTGACATTGTAGGCCCTGTGTCAACCCTTCTATGTCCCAGCTCTGCGTCTCTCCTCTGCGTTGCCTCCTCGAGATTTGTCCAGCACTCTCTGACTATTCTGATGCCCTCTATCTCCCACCCGCAACTCACTTTCTAACTCAATTTTTTCTTGCCAAACATCAGCTAGTGAGAAAATCGATATGCTTGAGGAAGTGAGTATCCTCTCTAGCGTACTCTCCATCTACCCATCGACTTGTTCTTATAGTATTATTTTGGAGTGCCAACTGTTAGCCTCCTGCTGTAGTAGGTTAATCATCTTTCATGATCGACATTTTTACGTGCCAAATATGTCGTACTATGCATGCTGCAATGCTCCATATTTGCTACAAATGGCCAAAGAACTGTCCATAAAAGCGTGCTAGTCTAAATGCCACTGCTGTGTTCCAATTTTTGGTAAGCAATTCATTTTTAGTTTGAGGCAGTTTTTTCAGTTGGAGGATTTCAAGCGAGGCATGTCTAACTTCCCCTTCTTCCTCTTTTCCCAAATATCTCACTAACTTCCCCTAAAAGAGGTCAAGATCTGCTTGATACCTCTTAGTTTCATCATTCTCCATATCATTTGCCTTGGTGAAGATCTGCTTCACTCAAGGAATGTTCACACTTCTTCTATCAGTCATTTTCCCCCATTGATAGCCTAAGACATCATTCTTAGTGCTTTTTCTCATCATTGTCATATTAACTATTAACTTTACTATGTAGCTCCCTATCTATTTCCCCTTCCCCTATCTAAAACTATGTACATTACTCCCCTATATACTTATCCCCTCCCCCTGGTTGAAAGATAACCATATACATCCTCGGGAATTGCTAAGTTTATCAGAAACTGAGCAAGAACCCACACTCCCCTCCTCTAACCATCTTCTAGATGCATTTTGGACTCCTTCCGATGCATAAAGCCCTTCATCACTCTATAAAACCCCTCTAGTGCTTTTGGATTCCTTCACAAAGCATAAATTCCCTTCATATGTATAAAAAACCATCTTTTGGCCTTGTTTCTACCTTTTCCAAGGCACAAACCCTTTTAAAGGCCATTATACCCCTCTCAAAACACATAAAAATCCTCCCAGGTGCCTTTGGAATCCTTCCAAGGCATGAAAAATCCCTTTTTTGGGCTTTTGGACCCCTTCCGATGCCTTGAAATCCCTTCAAAACATCATAAATTCTGCCTCCGATCATAAAAGCCCGCATCACTTACCTTGGGCCTTGCTCCAATTGCAAAAGAGTTCTATTTGGACCCCCTCCGATGCGATATCGCAGTCGGGAGGGGAGTTGTGTGTTAACACAATGCATATATGGGAGTCCGATCAATAAAGGCCGATTGCGATATCGCATTGGCAGTCATATGTATATAATGTCCCGCCCCCAGCTTGCTCCGACAGCGAAACGCCGACCAAATCTCAGCCATCCATTTTGGCCCCAGATCAATGGCTAATGTTTTATCCCTTCATTCCTATATATGGCCTCGACTGGGCGGAGCCAAAAAGATATAAAGCGCGGATTATAAAGGATTTCGGGTCCGATGGGTTTCGGCGTTTCTATGTGGCAGCCCCCATGACCCCGCTGATAGCGAAGTGCCGACTCAATCTCTGCCGTCCATTGCCCTCACCAAATCAACGGCCCATATTATATCGGCGATCACCCCATGTATATGGCTCCGACCAGCGGAGCCGAAATATTATAAATGTGGGTCTTATAAAAGCTATCGGGTCCATAAGGTCCCCGGGCACAGCGAAAAGGGAGGTCTCCGATATTCCGGAGCTGATAAATTATAAAAGGCAGTTTTGAAAAGGATTTCGGGTCCGCCATATTTCGGCGATCGCACAAATGTTTCCCCCCGGTCCCTCCGACTGCCAACATGCGACTTAGCGCCAGCCGTCGGATCGGACCCCCAGATCAATGGCCCTGATTTAATTGCTGCACTCCCCATGTATCGCTCTGACTGGTGGAGCCGAAATAATGAAAAACGCGGCACCATAAGCATTTCGGGTCCGCAAACCAAATTTTTGTAAATCCACCGATATGACATCGCCGATGGGCCGGACGCGATTCCAAATGAAAGGAAGGGCCTATAGCATATCGGGTCCGTGCAGTTTCGGCGATTGTTTATGTGCCACCCCCCGGTCCGCCCGACGCCGATATTGCGATTTAGCACCAGCCGTTGGATCGGCCTGTGCCGGATCCAACGACCAGAATTTAATAAAATGAACAGTTGCCGCCTGCGCCCAAATTTCATGAATTTGCACAATTTTGAAAGCATTTTTGTATTATAATAAAAGGGCCATTTTTAATGTTTTGTGTGCGGCACCTGTGCCCGCCCATGTATAAAGGAAATGATGGTTTCCTTAGCCATTTTGAGATCGCTCCAGGCCCAAATACATCCAAACGCATGGTTTCGCCTCGGTAATCTGTCAGCATGCATTTATCTTCTATTTCACAACATTTTTTGAAGGTTTAAGCATCATTTTTGATCGGCCAAGCGCCGATAGCATCCCAAAGGCCACAGAAGCATTTGCAGCAGCTATTCTTGCATTAAATTGGCAGATAAAGGGGCGATTAGACAGTTAAAGAGTATCAGAGAGAGAAAGTGGCGTGATTCAGTGTCAAAGTGTATCAGAGGAAGTGGTAAGGAGTATCAGATCAAAATATCAGCAGCCCGAAGCAGCAGAACATTAAAGAGGCCCCCATCAAAGTCAATAAAGTAGCTAAGAGCCATCAAAGCCCACCAGATCACAGTTATGAGCATTAAAGCCACTCTACAGTAGCAGAACCGCCTAGAGGGGTAATTCAAGTGTTTAAAGCCCAGATTTTGCAGAGACAGTGTACAAAGACACATATGAGTAGCGCAGCAAGTCCCAAGGCATAGTTATTGCAGAAATGCCAGTGCATTGCTCAAAAGACCAATAATTTATTCATTCTTATGGCTGCAGTCCCTGCGTAGCTGGTAGATAGGCATTCTTTCATTTATTTGAAATAAATGTTAGGTTAGAAGCATTCATTTCTCCAGATCTGCTATCAGATCTGCTGTTGTAGATATTTTGTAGATATTTTCTCTATTTATACCACCCTCTGGATAGTGTAAAGGGTGGTTAGTTGTATTTCTCATTCCAGACTTGCGCTATAAGCTTAAGAACTTCTGTAATCAAAGATTTCTGGAATATTTGCATCTGAACTGGCTGGTTGTGCTTTCAATGGCTGAAGAGCTTGATATGGAATTCTCGTGCTTGCTCATGGTCCAATAAGTCTTTCCTCCCTCTGTTGTCAGCTTATATGTATTTGTATCATCTATATATCATAATCTAAGTTGTCGGAAGAAGGAATAGTTCAGAAATGGTTTTCATGCCCTCTGTGCTCAATTCTTGTAACTTTTCTATGTTTTCCTTTCAATTAGTGATGAATATGCATACTTAATTGATCATGTTTAAGCTATTTCCTTCACATATGAATGCTGTCTAGGAAACTCTTCATTGCTCCTATTTAGCCTTCATCCACTTTCCCTCTTTGGCTGGATGAGAGATCCTTAATTGCCTCTCATCCCCTGACCTCCATTTCATCCTTGTTCCAACATTAATCATTGTGCCATGTGTAGCTATCCTGCTCCATATTCCCCTCTTCTGCCAAGGAAAACACACCCTTCAGTTCAAATTCATTGACTCCATGCCCAATGGTTTGAACTTCTTACACTTTGTATGCCAACTCTGCTTGGATAAATCAACCATCCCACCAAACTCAAACAAAACCCATGTGCATCATATCTAGCCTAAAATCATCCCTTAAACAAAGCTAAATCCTAAAGAGAGAGCCCTCTCTGACTGCAGGTAGGCTAGGACCTGCAGTCCAAAGATTGGTTTGTGGTTACCTCGGCCGTATCCCTTTGGGAGTCAAAAGGGACAACTTGAGTGATAACACTAACGACCAAAATTAAAACATAATCGATGGCTAAGATTAACTAGAAATTGAACGATGACTTCTTCTAGAATATTCTCACTTGATTTAATTAATACCTATTAATTAATCAAATTTCATAAGTTTAGACATAGGGAACCATAAAAAAAAGTTAATTATTTTAATTAAATCATCTCTAGGTGGAATTTTCCCAAACGATTTTTGGGTATTGGATAATGCATGTGTCTTAGCCTCTCTAAAAGATCTCGAGGAAAGAGCACATCCAATACTACAAAAATATATTTAGTACATGGAAGCTTCGAGTTGTACATGTGCATGATCATCTCGTCGATGATCATTGTGTGGCCATCAGTTTGGGGGTGGAAGGTTGTGGACTTAGTGAGCTTGGTGTCCAAAAATGACCAAAGGGTTGACCATAATGTACTTAAGAACTTGTTATCATGATCTAAGATAATGGGATGTGGGATACCAAAGTGTAACCATACTCATACAAAGAAGAGTTTGGCAGTGGCTTCTGGCTTTTGTTGTGATGCTCTTCATGCAGGCTACAAGACTGACCATCTTAGAGAAATTATCGATGACCACAAAAACACAGTGATTTCCATGCTTGGTAGAAGGAAGTCCCGACATGTAATCCATGGAGATGGATTCCCAGTGTTGACTAGGAGTAGGTAGAGCAGTATACATGCCTTTCTTCTTGATTGTAGGTTTTGCAATGGCAGTGGAAGTATAGGATCAGATGTACTTCCCAACATCCTATTGAAGGTTCGGCCAATAAAAATACTTCTGCAACACTACCACTGTCTTTTCTACCCCAAAATGTCTAGTGACCCGGTTATAATGTGCTTCCAAAATCATCTTTGCATGCTCACCTGAAGAAACACATAGGTGTCCTAGGTGGCATAACAATGTGTTCTCAAGGTGAAAGTCTAGAGTTTTCTTACCTTATAGGAGCATCTGGTATGTGGTGCTGAATTTTGAATCACTCTTGTAAAGATTCGACCATCCTGAAGTCTTGTGTCCATAATATTTGATGTTAAAACTGGCAACCAGGGCAAAAATTCATGTGGGTCATATTATTCAGAGCTAGTAATATTTTTATTAGATTCCTCTCGTCAAGAGGTGTAGGATTGATATAAAGATCATTCGATTCCGATAAGTATTCATGGAGATATGAAGTTATTTTGATTATGGAATTATTATCAAGCCGATCTACAATTCATGTAGGCTCAGAAGCCCAATAGTCACATCTATTCAAACACCAACGTTGTGTGTAAATATAAGACGAATTTTCCTCATTTGCACTCACTCTTCTCATCACATCTCTCTCTCTACTGCGCAGAAATGAGTCTCTTCTATACTGCGCAGAAATGGGTCTCTCTCTCACACATGTGAAGCCAGAAGTTGTTGAACCTGAAGCTACAACTGTAGAAGCAAATATTGACCTGCGCGGCCTAGAATATCTCCCCTTTGGAACTGCACTGTAGGTTCATCTGAGTCTCCTCTAAAATCCGCAACTTTTGGTGGTGGAATGAAGTCAATCCGACGAACGGTTTGCAAGATATCGACTGCCCAGCCAGAAACTGCTGAAACTGAAGCTGCAACTGTAGAAGTAAAGATTGACCTGCGTGGCCTAGATGATCTCCTCATCTTAATTGCATTGTAGGTTCATCTGAACCTCCTTTGGAAGCCACAACTTTTGGTGGTGGAATGAATTCAATCTGATGGTCGGTTTGTGAGATATCGTTTGCCCTAGTTTGATAATGAAGTCGCTAATGCTGATGCTGCTGATCTAGGGTTTGCTACTGCTAATATGAATCAGATTTATTGTACTATTTATCTCTGCTGAATTATTAAAGATAAAAGAATATTTGATCAAAGGGTTTCCCCACACATTGTGGGGTTTGTCCCTGGCTAGCCACCACATCTTGTGTCTCTTGTCTTGGCTTGTTTTCTGTCGATCGTTAATGTTCTATCTGCACTTTACTTTTATGTACATGTGATTGCTAATCTATGGAATATAATAAGAAAAAGAAGTAAACTATTATAAGCATAGAACATACCATAACTTAACATTTGAACATAGTGGTCGACGCCATAACCGGCGGTTGCCTGAGGTAGTCTACAACATTATTGGTGTTGCCCTTCTTATACGTAATGTTCAAATGGAATTATTGCAGATATTGGGACCATTTTTTATGGCAATCATTCTAAATCTTTCCTTATGTCTGTATGAACTACATGGGTCAACGGTCTGTGTGGATAACCCTTTCATTCCCTAGAATGTAATGCTTCCATTGTTTACAGGACTGCATAATGGAATACATCTCTTTGTCATAGGTGGGATACTTTTGGACTATATCTAAAAGTGTCTCACTGTGATATGCCATCGGATGTTGCACCGAAGACATAATCGGAGGCATCTATATCAATTTCAAATGGTTGCCATAGGTCTGGTAATATGAGAAATGATGCAGAGCAGAGGTGATGCTTCAACTTAGGAAACACCTAGTGGGATTCATACGAAAATAATTTTTCTTTTACTCTGCCCTTCGTGACTTGACTCAAAGGCCAAGTGATATGAGAGAATCCCAACACAAACCTGCGATAGAAATTGGCAAGGCCTAAACATTTTCAAAGCTCTGTTAGAGTGGTTGGGGCTAGCCAATCCCTAATAACTTGTATCTTGACTAGGTCCACATGCACACCCCACTCATCAATGATGTATCTGATAAATTGAACATGGGTCATACCAAAAATGCATTTCTCCAAATTGGCACACAATTTGTTTTGTCACAGGGTTTGGAGGACCTGTTGAATATGGTGTATGTGCTCTTCCCAACTTTGGGTGAAGATCAAGATGTCGTCTAGATATACTACCACGAACGAGTTGGTGAAGGGCCGGAAGATGTCATCCATCAGTGGCATGAAGGTTATGGGGGGAATTTTCAACCTGAAAGGAATGACCAACTAATATTGTTTCTTAGAGTAATAATGAAGGTTCCCCAAATAGGCAGAAGACCATGAAGAGTTACCACCTCCAACTCTCTATCATAAATTTTTGCAATTGATCCCTTAGGCAAGATACTCATGATATAGGATTCCATGAATCCCCCCTTGTTCATATTCATCTCTTTGAGGTTATTTTTCAAGGAGAGGATGTGATTCACGTTGTTGACTTCATACATTCCGACCAACTTGTCATAAATATCCTTAGACTTCTTCATGCTACTAACATAAATAAGTAAATGATCTTGCAAACCATCAATGAGAATTTTTCTTGGCTTTGAGGTCACCTTTCTTGTACTCAAATTTGGCAGTAATGATAGCATTTTCCAAAGGTATAGGAACTTTTCCTTCCACATATTCAAAAACATATTTTCATCCAATATCACGTCCAGCTTGATCTTCCAAGCAGAAAAGTTTGATGAGTCACCCAACTTCTCAGGATCCTTTAAGTAAGAGGTAGACATCTTTACCAAATCAAATAGGTTCCTTTAGCTTCTTTCAAGAATGATTTCTCTTGTCCCTTATCTCCTTTGGGTTGTCTTCACCTTAGCTCTGATTCCATGTTAATTTTCCATTATGCTATGCTATTACAATCACTTTAGCCCAATTCTTATCTTCAATTAGAAATCTTTGAAAATAATTTAATCTTCCAATGATCAACACAAATTGTAGATAGAATATTAAATGCAATGTATAGTAGAAGACAATCATGAATACCAATGAGAGAGATGCCAGAATTGGTCAAAGACCAGGGAAAAACCCCACAAGTGGGAAAACCCTTTCAAATTCTTATTCTTATTAGATTTTCATAAAATGTTTAGCAAAGAGAGTACAATGATCCAATTCAGCAATCAAGATTCAAGGTCAATCCTTTGACTATTCAAAAAAACCAACCAAACAACATCCAAGAGATGGGGCTAGTAGACAACTCTGATCAAAGTCAAAGTATCCAAAGTTTTCGGTTAACAGTCAATAAAATTTTAGGTCACAACCATAGGGACCTAATGACCATTAGTGAAACTGTATCCTTTCGGTCGTAGGGATCATCCTATCAACTAAGGAGCTATAGCCAAAATTTCCTTGATCCAACCCTATGGCTCCAGATTGATTTCTTTTCCTTGCATGTGTGAGCTCGGACCATGCAATTTTAGACTTGTACGAACCAAGTTCAAACTTGTATGAACCAATCCAAAGAAGAGAGAGAAGATGATGCTTGGTGATGATGCCCAAATGAGGTTGACTTGTCTTGTATTTATATACTTCCAAGGGGTGCCTAATTTCTCTTTAAAGTCAATGTGAAATTTTGTGCATATGTGGGTTTTCACCTTAAAAATACATTTTTCCTTAACCAAATTAAATTGTTCCAAGGGCTATGAGGGTTCTTCCTTGATGAGGAAGGCTATCCAAAGAAGAGAATTTGTCCCCGAGTTACCAAATTAATATGAATCAAATATGAATCATGATCATCGCAAAACACTTTTAAACCTGCATAAATTGAATCAATTCACAACAAATAGATCAAACTAAAAAGGAAACAATAACCTTCATAAAATTATTCCACAAATATTATTATTGTCAGAGTTAAATGGACTAAAACACAATTGCAAACTTCATTAACACTTAGAGAAAAATAGTAATGAACAAATTTGAAAGTGAATTTCTTCTCTGCATAAAACATTCATACAAAACTTTTAGTTCAACCCTCAATAATCACTCATAATTGTTTCCTAAATGACAATAATCTATCAGCTGTTGGTGGCTTCTGTATTCTTACTCATTTTTTTTATTCAAGTGGCTTCAAACACGCTCAGAATTCAGCAGTGGCTTGAAATAACTCAAAAATCAAAGTCCTAAGATTGAAGTGAAACTAAGGCCATATTGTAGCTCTTGTTGCCTTGATTCCAACCGTGCGAACGTCACCCAACTCCGAGTTCATATGCTCAAGGTATAACTGGTCAGAATTCTAGTCAAACTTTGCAAAATCACAATGTTAACCAGGCAACAATTTGGCAACAACCTAGTGCGCAAATTCCGCCGACCGAAACAAACGAATTTGTTGTCTACTTAATTTTCCAATAGTAACCCTTACAAATCGATCAAATAAGTCAAATATTTATAAATAGTTGTTTTATTAAAATAAAAAAATAAAAAAATAGACAAGGTGGCCGGAACCACCCGGCCACCCCACTCATCACACAGACCAATTGTAAAGGAAAATCCGTTACTCTTCGAGAGAAGGTCCATTGTCTCTTAATTGAATTTGTGATAAATCTCGAGATGCTATTCGCGCTTTAAATTTAATTGTTTTATTTTAGAAAGCAGCTGCCCTGCGGGTCATCGGGCAGTTTTTGTAGTATCGAACATTCATGTTAGGAACAACGCTAATCAAAGAAAAATCATCTCCTTTCAGTTGCAATGCTTTAGGCCCAAGGGACCTGCAAAAGAAAAAAATAACATATCAATTGATAAAGAGATACATTAGATTTGACTTTGTGCCAATAGCGCCATCCTCACATTTCTAATTTTTTCTTAATAAAATTTTGATGGTTGAGGTGGTAGCTGATATTGGCTTTACTAAAGGACATACAAGAGAATAAGCCAGGGGATATTTATCTTATCATCATGCCATGGTAAACGGGAGAAGATGTTTTTCGAATTAGTGGGATCCAATGTGATCCGGAGCTAGCAGAGTTTTTTAAAGATCTTCCAGGATTCAGGAGCCTGGATTTATGAAGTTAGTTTCGGGTAAATACTAATTACCATGCAAAAAATTTGTTAGTAACTATTACACATTCGCAACATGACTTGTATTATTGTGACTTGTATTATTATGAGAAAAAATAAAACTTTTACAAATCAATTCCAAACACCAAAATTCCATAAAACCTTTACTTTACATTTTGATGAAACTTTATGTAATATCCAACCAGTTATTGAAAGTGACATGGAACACTAGCAGGGGTTAATTGTAGACCACGTTCATTCCAAGTTGTTATTGAATATTCGTGCCTTTCTTTTAACGATGCGTTCCCCGTCGTTGAGGAATATTCACACTTCACACCCATGCTTCTAGTATTTGCCACTGCAAAAACAAAGCTTGCATGTAATTATTTCAAACCAAGTATATAATTGGACCTTTGAGAATATAAGCTAAATGCGTGATAGTTTTTTAATTAAAATCGCTCCACGCAAATATGTATTAATGTAAAAAGAACCTCACAATGTATAACACAATGATGGCTTTGTAGGTATATTGGGGACACCTCTTCCTTCTCCCGGCCTGTGTCATCCAAGCTATCAACAGGATTATCTCCAGCTTTATTTGGGGAGCCAACGCTGAACGAAGGAAAATCCATCTTGCAAAGCTGGACCTCCTCACTTTACCAAAAAATTTTGATCGCGGGGGTCTTCTAAACATAAAGATCTTTGGGACTGCTCTTGTTTGTAAATCCCTTTGGAGGGGTATTTTTGGTACAAATCCCTGGAGTGACATCATCCGACAGAAATATCAAAGAGGTAAAGGCATTGAATTCTGGTTCAGATTTGATTCTATTGGCATTCAACAGGGTTCTGCCATATGGCTCAGCTTCATAAGGGTCCAATGATATTTTCTCAGCAATCTCAAATGGAAAATTTTCACAGGCAGAAAGATTCTCATTGGCCTGGACTCCCTTGCTAGATTCAGGGGCACTCTACAGTTTCCTCCTCCTCTTCTTTTTTTCCTTCGTAGATCTGGTTTCTTCACATGGGATCGCATCATCAAGGAATGGTGTGGACTTTCACCCACGCTAAAAGACGCTAAAGACATCGGCCTTCCACAGGACCTGCTCCCTCTATGGACCAATCTTACATCCTCTCTCCATCAGGGAGGATTAGTGCGCTCTACAAATGATGATCATCTGATTTGGTCCCTATCCCTCTCTTCCTCTCATGCAAACGTAAAAGATATATATTTGGACCTCATTTCGATTTCAAACAAATCGATCAGACAACGCTTTCCAGTCTTCTGGTGGAAGCTTGGATGTCCCCTCAAAGTGACCTTATTCTCCTGGCTGGTGCTTTTCAACAAAAAATTGTCTTGGGATTCCTTAAGGAGGCGATCATGGCACGGCCCCAGTAGATGTGTCCTCTACAAAATGGAGGAGGAAACAAACTACCACTTATTCTTCAAATGCTCCGCCTCTCAACAAATCTGGTATGAACTAGCCCTGTTTTTTTCCTTCCAGCATCTTAACTTCATCTCTGTTGATGCAGCGTTCGCCTGGTGGGGACGTCAAGAGGTTGCTCTACGGCCTATCCTTCCCATCACTATATGGTCTCTTTGGAAGTGGAGGAACCTCAAGATTTTCGAGGATTCTTCTCTCTCTGCCAAATATGTTCTCTCTTCCATCTCTGCTCTTTATCTTCCAATCAGCTGAATGTTGCTATATGGTTTAGTCTTTCTGTTGTGTTCCTTTATGAAACATTACAGTCTGATGGTAATCTGTTACATGATTATGCTATATGTTTATCGGCAGTATTCATGTGTTTTTTTTTCTCTCATACAGAACTATCTGAATATCTTGTATATATAACCTCAATATAATATCATGATTTTCTTTCTAGAAAAAAAGGTGTAAGTTCATAAATGTTTCATGCGTTGTGCAATTTACTTGGTTTTCTGTATGCTTGAGGATTTGCATGGAGTGATATGGCGATGAACAATGCAGGTAAAAAGCCAAGGGAAAATATATTGACGAAATTATAGTATGTCGCCACATATCATATAATGGAATTAACAAAACTTTGTTTTGAATTTCCCTTTTACCATTGTGTTGCCTCCCTGCTGTCTCCAGCTTTATAACACTCACTATTCGTACCATTTAATAACTCTATGCATTCACTAGTTTCCCTCATGCAGATGTTCCACATTTGGTGTTTGCGTGATTTCCTTTTAAATTGTAGTATTAATACATTTCATTTGACCCTCAATCAGTGACGTGTGTATACTCCATTCGCTCCTTCGTACCATTAAAACTGTATATACATTGATTAAATGGTGTGTTAATTCATAAACATGTAACTATATCACAAAAGTACGATAATGTAAGTTTTATAAAGATTTCATGCAAGGGTTTAAAATAACCAGAGTAAAACATGCTTGGATAAATAATGAAAATCTTATATTAATAAATCAATACAATACTTTTGTATTATATGTTGGAGATTAGATGCACAACAAATTTAAACAAATACTCAACAAATAAATCAAGCACATAAGACATAGAGGTTTAACGTGGTTCACCCAACCAATCTGGGCTACGTCCACCAAACATAGGCATCGGCAATCTTATTAATCAAACAGGAGATTACAAAGTATTAATCAATTTCTCACAAACTCTCACACTACCAAAAAACAATCCGTATGGACCCCTATTTTATAGCAAGGAGAATCTAACTGCCTCATAAATCCTCTCACATCAAATTTAGGATGCATTAACTCCCTCCCAACAACCTGGAGCTAATCTAGCAACCAATTCCTATTGTTGTCACACATTAGAGATTTTTGCCTAATTTATGAAACAGAAAATCTCAACAATATCCACCTTGACAACAATTAGCCTGATGCCCTGTTTGTTTATTATTTTATCTTTTCTACAAGCCAAGAGAAGCCAAACACCAGCGTAGCTTCTCTAACAAAACTGGTTTCGTGAACATGTCTGCACAATTCTCCTTTGTATGCACCTTTTCAAGAGAGACTCCCCTTTCAGTGATAACCTGTCTTACAAAATGGTACTTAATTGGAATATGCTTTGATTTACTATGATAGGCCGGATTCTTAGCCAAATGTATTGCACTTTGACTATCACAAAGTAACCTGATGTTGTCCTGTAACCTACCAAACTCACCAAGCAAACCTTTCAACCAAACCGCCTCTTTGCAAGCATGCGAAGCAGCAATGTATTCTGCTTCAGTAGTGGATAAAGCGACAATGTTCTGTAGCTTTGACATCCAGCTTATAGCTCCACCTGCAAGAGTAAAGACATACCCTGAAGTTGACCTTCTCTTATCCAAATCACCTGCAAAATCGGAATCAACATATCCGCAAACAAATTCACTACTCTTATTGTAAGTGATACAATAACTACTTGTGCCTCTCAGATACCGAAGCACCCATTTCACTGCTGACCAGTGTTCTTTACCCGGATTTGCCATGTGTTACACAAAAATATCATCACCATGATTATTTGCAGTTAGTATGGGTCTATCATCACTTGTACTATCCTTTTAAGCAAGTCTAGGACCTCAGCTCTTCAAATCAAGCTTTGGAAGTGGGAGAAAGACATTAAAAATCAATATAACTCTAGTTCCGCACTTTCTCTCATGGTCACCTGCGGTCCCGCACCTTCTGTGTACAAAAGATGCGTACCTGCCCCCTCTGTTCCTAACGGTACAGGTGCGGACCCCTGTGAAAGTCAAAAGGCGCAATTTTTATCTTAAAAAACTCACTTTGGGTTAATTCTAGAGTTTTCTAGAAGGAATTTTGACGTGGATTGTTCGCTCTGAGGTGGTTCATGCATCCCAAAAGAGAAGGAGCTAATCCCTTGACTAAAGGAGCTATCCCTTTGAAGGAGGACCTAGTAACTTCCCTCCATTGCACTATAAATATAGGCATTGGGGTGAGGACTAGGGAGGTTAGAAGCTGAACATTTTGAGGGTAAATGCTGGTGAAATCAAGACTCTTTGGTTGAGCTTGAGAGGAAAGATCACATGCCTCTTGGTTCCATTGGAGAGTGAGTGAAGCTTGTCAAAGTAGAGGAGACATCTTGTTGGACCCTGGGAGGAGCTTGTACAGTGTCAAGGCAAAGGTTGTAAAGTTCTTCTTCTTTTGAATTAATACAATCAAACTCATTTTTCTCAACAAGTATCTTATGTTATTTGTTTCATGGACTCCTTGACTTTCATGTTAAATATGTTTCATGCAATTGGTTTTTCAGGTGCTATTTAATTTGTTTGCCTTGTTTGTGTTTGCAGATTTGTGAAGAGGAGCTCATTTGGATCAAAAGAGCGAGGGAATCCACAAGCTTGCATTGGACCAAAGGTAGGCCCTAAAAACCTTTGTTTGCTATTGTTTATTGAAGCATATTTAGAGAAAGATAGTGTTTGGTTGGTTTGCTTGTCGTTAGGTCTTCTTTAGATTCTAGGAAGGTCTATCTTGTCCGCAATATCGACCCATTCCACGCGACAGAATGGTGACCACAGAGGTTACGAAAATCGTCAAAGGTTCCCAAACTCCTGCTATTTTGAAGGATCCATTTCCAAATCAAGATAGCAAGATGATAGGTTCTTCCTCGAGTGCCAATGAAGAACCCATATTGATGATGTCCAATGTAAGGATTTCGACTCGATCACAAGATTATGGCAGTAAAAGTCCTGTTGATGGCAAAGAAGCAGAATCTTCTCATTCTAATCCATCAACCTCAGCTCCCGGTTCCGATCCACTACAGATCGAGAAACCTAATCCAGACTTAGTAATCAAACCGCCTGCCAAGGGTGTACTTCGAAGGTCAGCTTTCAATCCACATGCCAGAGCGGCTCAGAATTATAACATTGTTGAGGATTTAGCTGTTTCACCCTCAGCAATGTCGGCTTTGGAAGTGCTGCAATCATGCCCAGCACAACGCAAATTACTTTTGTCAGCTATAGGAGCTATTGATGTTCAGGACCCGAACCTAATAATCTTTGATCTAGAAAATAGTACACCGCGTTTGCCTCATCAAATGGCTTTCCAGATTCCAGTGATAGTCAAAAACAGGCCTATTCATCGGACTGTAATTGATGAAACGTGTATTATGTCAATACAGTGTTGGAGATCGCTTGGTTCTCCTTCACTAAATGAATCCCCGACGATTCTTAAGGCCTTTGATGGCCGTGGGTTTCATCCTTTTGGCATTCTAAAGGATTTGCCTATAGGGGTTGAACGAAAAACCGTTAGTCTAGATGTGGAGGTGGTTGATGCCCCTCTAGACTACAACCTTCTCTTGGGTCGAAGTTGGTCTTACGCTATGACAGCGGTCGTTTCACCGGTCTTTAGAGTCATAAAATTTCCACATAATGGAAAGATCATAACAATAGACCAGCTAGCTTACTTTTCATCCGACCCAGCCTCTTCGGAGAGTATTCAGCATGTTGGTAAAACGACTATCCCATATAAAGAAGTTGGAGTAGGATTAGTTAAAGATGCCGGTTTACTGGGAACTTTTCCTTTTCCTCCAATCAATGCATCATCTTCATTTGCAACTATTCATATGATTACATCAGACACTATTTTTTATGACGATCCTTGGATCGTTCCTTCTGAATCTGAAATAGACTCATTTGGTAATTCCATGCCTTTGAGTCCATATGAAATGGCCTATGATGCTGTGCAGTCTTTTGCCGACCTATGTTCAACCGAAAAAGACTTAATGAATGTGGTCCATGAGGAATCACTTTTCACATCAACCTCGGATTTAACTACGTTTTCTGAACTTGTTCACTCTGATGAGCAAATTCGTGAAATCCTATGTGTAGATGATTTACCATGGGAAGATCTCCATCACAGATCTTCGTTTTTACCTGAGGATGATCGTTTTGAAAATAATTTCTCATCAATCTTTACGACCGAATATGTCAAGGAACCTCAGAATCCAATGAAACATCCCGATTCAGAGTTAAATTTGGGAAACATCTCTCGAACTATTCCCATTGACATTTCGGTTAAGCCTGGAATTGTTGAGAACATTCATATAGGTGCCTCGTGTACAGATGACGAAATTCAATTATATAAGGCCCTATTTCAAGAATTCCATGACGTGTTTGCCTGGTCCTATGAAGAAATGCCAGGAATTGATCCCGCAATTGTTGTTCATGAGATCAAAACTTACCCAGACGCTAAACCCGTCCGGCAACGTTTGCGTCAGATTCACCCACAAAAAGCTGCTGCAATTAAAGCAGAAGTTGAAAAACTGTTGAAAGCAGGTTTCATTTATCTGATCCCGCTAACGGATTGGGTATCGAATATTGTTCCAGTTAACAAAAAACAGGGGACAATAAGAATATGCATCGATTATAGGGACATTAATCGAGCCTGTCCAAAGGACAATTACCCAACTCCCTATATCGATCAAATCATTGATGATTGTGCCGACAGCGAAATATTTTCCTTTATGGACGGTTTTTCCGGATACAATCAAATCAACATTCTACCTGCCGATCAACCAAAAACGGCTTTTATTTTTCCATGGGGGACATTTGCTTATTGCAAAATACCTTTTGGGCTTAAGAATGCCAGAGCAAATTTTCAAAGGGCAATGTCTTATGCGTTTCATGACATCAAGCACATTGTGCAACCCTATATCGATGACTTGCCTGCTCATTCACTACATCGAGCTGATCACCTCGTCCACTTACGAGCCATATTTATGAGGTGTAGGCATTATCGTATTCGGTTGAACCCACACAAATGTGTCTTCTGTATAGAAACGGGTCGATTGTTGGGATTTGTAGTTTCGAAAGCCGGCATTCGCGTTGATCCCTCGAAGGTCGAAGCTATTATCAATGTGCCTCCTCCTTCGAGTCTTCGCCAACTCCAAAGTTTGCAGGGGAAAGCAAACTTTTTACGATGATTCATTCCTAACTACGCCAAGGTTACAAAGGGTTTTACATGGTTATTGAAATAAAATACTCAATTTTCTTGGGATGAGATAGCTCAGAAGTCTTTTGATGCACTCAAACACGCGTTAACCCATGCACCGTTGTTGCATCCTCCCAACTACAACCAGGATTACTTTTTGTATCTCGCCGCCTCCCATTCCACCATTGGAATGGTCTTAGTTCAGGAAGATGAATTTGGAACGGAACATGTGATATATTACCTTAGTCGCACGTTAAATCCAACTGAGCTAAAATACTCACATGTGGAGAAATTGGCATTGGCAGCCGTTCAAGCTGTCCAACGTTTTCGTCACTACATTTTACTACGTAAAACTACGGTAATTTCGGATTGCAACCCTATGATCTACATTTTGACCAAACAATTGCTAGGGGGCAAGTACTCTAAATGGATCGTTATCCTGCAAGAGTTCGACTTGGAGTTTGAGAAATCTAAGTCTAAGAAATCTTTAGTTTTTGCAGAGTTAATGTGTGACTTCCCGCGTGCTGACACAGAAACTGTGTCAGAGTAGCCCATTGCGGACGAATCTTTGTTTCTAATCAGCACTTTAGATCCGTGGTATGGGGATATCATTGTCTATCTCCAGACCCAATCCTTTCGGCCAGAAATTTCAAGGTCGGAACGTCGGAAAATTCACTTCCAGTCCCAACAATTCAAAATTATTGGAGATACTCTTTATCGCCGTGGGGCGGACTCTATTTTTCGACGTTGCTTAACTCATGAAGAGGCTGAGAGAGTTATAAATGACTGTCACTCTGGAGCATGTGGCGGTCATATGTCTGGGTATGCCACAGCCCAAAAGATATTGCGCGCTGGCTATTTCTGGCCGTCCTTGTTTAAAGATTGTATTACGGCGGTCTGAAAATGCCACAACTGCCAGATTTTTGATCGTAAGATGCATGCTCCACCTACTCCTCTCCACCCTATAATTGCCGTTGGCCCTTTTGCCAAATGGGGTATCAATTTTATTACATGTAACCCTCACTCGGCCGGGGGGCATGCGTATATCATCCTTGCGGTAGATTATTTTACTAAGTGGGCCGAGGCGATGCCTACATTCGAGGCAGACGGCAAGACAACTGCAATTTTCGTGTTCAATCATATAATTGCTAGGTTTGGTGTCCCACAAGCGATAATCATTGATCATGGGCGTCATTTTCGAAACATTATGATGACCGAACTCACAGGCCATCTTGGTTTACGTCACGATAGTTCAACCCCTTATTATCCACAAGAAAATGGTCTGGTTGAATCCATCAACAAAGTTTTAGTTATCATGATTCGACGAATCATTGGGATTCGTCGGTCGAATTGGCACAACATGCTATTTTTAGCGCTTTGGGCGTACCGAACTTCAGTAAAAACATCAACAGGGTTCACTCCTTTCCAACTAGTCTATGGTTTGGAAGTTGTGCTACCCATTGAGTGCGAAATCCCGTCACTGCAAATGGCCATCGAGTTACTTCCAGCTAATTCCGAAGAGGAGAAGCGTTTGTTATACTTAGCTCAATTAGATGAGAATCGACGTGATGCTGCATTGGCGATCGAAACTCACGCAAAACGTATGAAAGCTCAGTATGATCGGAATGTGACCCCTCGAAATTTTTCGGAAGGAGACCTAGTGTTATTGTATGATCAAGCTAATGATAAAATAGGCACTGGGAAATTCGTTCCTATGTGGCATGGTCCCTATATTGTTAAGCGAAAGATAGCAAAAGCGGCCTATGAGTTGGTAGACTCTGATGGGGACTCTTTGGGTAAACCCAGAAATGGCCTTTACTTGAAGAGGTACTTTGCTTAAAAGAATGGGGTATGGAGATTTTTAGTTAGGATAGTTTTCTTTCTAGCTGGTGTGTTTTAGTTTAAAAACAAAAGTATGCTTAGCTTAGAGAGTGTTTTTCGTCATTATTCCTGCTTATCTTGGTTTTACTCTTGATATTGCAGATGTCGATGCCTCTCCAAACATACATTGGATTTGCTGATGGTGCTTGTCGTAATACACGGAACATCTCTTCTGCAACTTGGGTTATCTATTCGCCCTCTGACGAGTTAGTTTCTATGCATGGGGTAAGTCTTGGTCAAACAACAAACAACATTGCAGAGTATAGTTCAGTGATTGAGTTATTATCTGAATCTATTTCATTTGGGATTCGGAGTTTGATAGTGAGGTTGGATTTTGAACTCATTGTATTACAGCTTAATAGAGTGTATGCCATTAGAAATCCAGTGTTATTAAGATTATTTTTGAGAGTGCGTCTCTTGGAACGTGAGTTTGATTACATTGAATATCAGCATATTCCAAGGTCTTTAAATACATTAGCAGATGCAATTGCTTCTCGAATGTTAAATAGACATTTGCAATAATCATACATGTAAATTTAAAACTATTCCATGATATGATTTACAAGATAAGCCAGTAATAGTGATATATATATATATATAGGAGTGTGTCAAAAATACATCGTCTTCGATCATAGGTTGAAAAACACCTTATGATCGGCAAAAATGATAAGTACAAAAAAAAAAAATGTCACATGTGCCCACAAAAGGCGATCATCCTATCACTGGTGATGATCTCTATAAGAAACCACTGCCCGAGCCACCTTGCAAAGGAACCTCCTAAAAGGTCCCAGGAATCCAATCACATAGCGCTGAAGTCGACGAGGAATGTCGTCGATAGTGGTCTCAGGAATATCTCCTGTCAAGCGCTCAAGATGACTCTCCAACTCGGCCAAAACCTCTGCTGATTCGTCCTGTGGGGCTGGCGCGGGTGCAACTGGTTGCCTCCTCTCGAAAGGCCGGAGAGTGGCTGGTCGCTGTGGACCCACATCCGCATTTGAAATTTTTACTATCAATTTTGAGACGATAAAAAATATATAAAAAAAAATTTTAAATAGGGAAAGTTGAAAAGGATTTTACCTGACTCGTCCCACTGCTCTCCTGGTGGAAGAACCATGTCTGGGTCACCACAGAAATCTATCCCAGCGTAAGGGAAATCCTGAATGCAAAAGACCTGGTTTTCCAACCATTGGATATACTCAGGTTTGAACCGAGCAACCTCTGTCCTCTCGTCCGGGTGACGGGCCATGACTGCGACCCATCGCATCAGTTTGGGCTCTCGAGGAAGCCCAACTCCAATAGTAAGATGCTGTGGGATCAACATAGGAACCCTCTCCAGGCCAAAACTCACGACCAAAGCCCCATAACCAAAGGTCTTTAGTCGTCCACTCTTGGCCCTGGTCAGTTGGCCTTTCACATTGGCCAGCACAGCATTGCACCAGTTGAAGATGGTGCCTTGAAAGCAATCAACTGCCATACGCATCTGGGATCCGGTGGCAACATGTAATGCGGCAGCTCCGCAAAGTTTGGTGACAGTAAATGCAATCACCATGAGCTCAGGACGAGATATGGTCTTTATGTCTATCCCTTTGTCTTTAGCCTGGCTGTTGCAGTACTCTAGCCGGAGGCTATCGATAGACTGGCCACCTGGCCTAGTCCCGAATAGAGTCAAGTCCTCGCCTCTCTTAGGAAAACCAGTCACGAAATAAATGTCCTCCAGCTCGATTTCGAGCCAGTGTCCACCAATGAAAAAACATTGGTCCTGTACGCTCCACCTGTCAACCAGCCACTGTAAGAAATCTACCTCAGCCCTCATGCCAGGAATGGTCCAGAATTTTTACAGTCCGCATGCCCTCAAAGCATCAAGTGAAGGCTGATGATTCCATGTGGCGGTATCCACATCCTCATGCTCCCGTTCTTTCCAATCTAGCATGATATATTCTCTGCATCAAGTATAAAGAGTAATTAGATTGCTGGAAAACATTTTGATTGGTTCATTTTTGAGGAATTTTAGGTTCAAAACCCTTGCTGCGGGGTACGCACCCTCCACGTTAGACACAGTGCGTGGGTCCGCACTTTGTCTACACGGAAGGTGCGGACCCCGAGCTTTTTCCCAATGGAGAAAAAGTCGAGGTCCGCGGGTCCGCAATGGTAAACCTGTGGACCCCCCTGCGCGGGTTTTGCGCCTAAAAACTCTCCCAAAAAACAAAACGAGGGGCTAAATCAGAAAACTAAACAGTTGAAAATGAAGAGTAAGATGATGTGGATTACCTGGAGAAGACGGCGCTCGATTCTGACGGTTGGATTTTCCACAATCTTCACGGGAAGTTTTCTAAGCAAAAGCACTATTTTCTCACCCAAACTCGAACGGTAAAAATGAATTGACAAAGGCCCTTTTTATAAGTTTTTTGAGTAAATAAATCACAAATTTGTTTATGTTTCACTTTGAAAAGGTATTTTGCAACGCTTTTATCCATTTCAAACAGGTATGAGTAATGTTTGTGTTTTTGTGCAGAATACAGGATTATTCAGGCGAAATATATCCTTTTCAACAAAAAAACAAGTAGAGTCATCTTTAAGCCCTTTTCTGACTCCTAAAACATGAAAAGATTGCCGAGCGTTTCTTTTATACTCGTTAAAACAGAATTAAAAGACGGTCCACTTACAACTCTTTTCCGACCGTAAAAACATGAAAAGATTGCCGGATTTTTGTCATTTCAAATTCGATATTGGTTATAAAACGACGTGTCATTGATCACTTTTTACTTTTTCGGGTTAGTGACACTAATAACGAAAAGTACTCCTTGGTCGTAAAAGATCAAGTGGTTCTCTCAAGTATTATTTTATACTTTTTCGGGCTTGGGAGACACAAATTTACGAAAAAGGTCAACCCTGGAGTCTTCTTAAGTTTTTTCAGACTCTCTAAAATTGAAAAACGCCGAGTTTCTCCTATACTGGACTCGTTAAAATTTCACAGTAAAGGACCTATTCAATTACAAACAGGAACGAACCACTCCTTCTTAGGGTTCGAATTTAAACTAAGTTGGACTCATCCGAAGGTTGAGCTTATAATCAAGCAAATGTTATCCTCCTCAAGCTTGTCAAAAATAAAGAGGTACTTGCCAGAAATGGTGGGGGAAAAGAGAGGAAAATGAGTCTGTTTTTCATACTTTGTAACCACTCTTGAACACGACACTTTTATTCACCTGGGTTGGGAAATCCTTTGCCTAACAGTTGATCAAACCACATTGAAAGTCTTCAGCCGGTTTCTGTGTATTAACTTTGGGTCAATTGTCACCAAGCCATCTGTCATGTTGTTATGTGTTCAAGAGGTCACTGCCAATAAGCCATTCATCTGCAAAATATCTGTCATCCATCTTGACCATCCCCGAGTTAGTCCTTGCAACCAAATTTCTTCAACTTGATCTATGATTTCATGTTGTGGGCTTACCTACGACGGATCGCTTTCTATCGACATCAGCTCATTATCTAGAAAGATGATCTAGAAATTGTCAGTACCTTGAAATCTGCATGCCTCAATGGCATTTTTCTCGCCTTTGATGACAGTTTACATCATTGACTTTCGATCAAAGGATTCTGTGATATGTTCGACATCAATACATTTACTCACATATCATGGATTGTACTGGGTACTTTGAGAGCCATTGACATCACTGGTGGTTTCTCTCACACTTGTTAACAGTTTACATCATTGACTGGTAATCAAGTGGTTTCTACCATGTTCGACATCAACACATTTATTCGCATGGATAGAATCGTACTATTTTGGGAAGTAGAAATGAAGACCCTGGATCTAGTTTCCAACATCCAGGCTGCGAGGAATTTTGTACTCATTATGTTGTGGACTATTCATAAAAGATGGCTGCATCCATACTGTGTTCACACGAGTCTATACTTATGATGTTTTACAAGATCATTCCTATATCAGAGCAGTAGATAGGTTTCTAGTTAGTTTTGATCTGAGTATGGGAATGCCTACCTCAGCGATGATATGATCTAATATATATATATCTTGCATTGAATGTTTTTACAGGTTCCGACCGGGCTCTCCACAAGATAATCCTCGAAATGATAAAGTACTTCACTCTTCCTATATGATAAATGAAATCCTCATCTACTATAGACTTTTCACTTTAGGGGGCAATCTGTTACACAAAAATATCGTCACCATGATTATTTGCAGTCAGTATGGGTCTATCATCACTTGTACTGTCCTCCTAAGCAAGTCTAGGACCTCAGCTCTTCAAATCAAGCTTTGGAAGTGGGAGAAAGACATTAAAAATCAATGTAACTCTGGTTCCGCACTTTCTCTCATGGTCACCTACGGTCCCGCACCTTCTGTGTACAAAAGATGCGTACCTGCCTGCTCTGTTCCTAACGGTGCAGGTGCAGACCCCTGTGACAGTCAAAAGGCGCAATTTTTATCTTAAAAAACTCACTTTGGGTTAATTCTATAGTTTTCTAGAAGGAATTTTGACGTGGATTGTTCGCTCTGAGTTGGTTCATGCATCCCAAAAGAGAAGGAGCTAATCCCTTGACTAAAGGAGCTATCCCTTTGAAGGAGGGCTTTATCCCTTTGAAGGAGGACCTAGTAACTTCCCTCCATTGCACTATAAATATAGGCATTGGGGTGAGGACTAGGGAGGTTAGAAGCTGAACATTTTGAGGGTAAATGCTGGTGAAATCAAGACTCTTTGGTTGAGCTTGAGAGGAAAGATCACATACCTCTTGGTTCCATTGGAGAGTGAGTGAAGCTTGTCAAAGTAGAGGAGACATCTTGTTGGACCCTGGGAGGAGCTTGTACAGCGTCAAGGCAAAGGTTGTAAAGTTCTTCTTCTTTTGAATTAATACAATCAAACTCATTTTTCTCAACAAGTATCTTATGTTATTTGTTTCATGGACTCCTTGACTTTCATGTTAAATATGTTTCATGCAATTGGTTTTTCAGGTGCTATTTAATTTGTTTGCCTTGTTTGTGTTTGCAGATTCGCGAAGAGGAGCTCATTTGGATCAAAAGAGCGAGGGCATCCACAAGCTTGCGTTGGACCAAAGGTAGGCCCTAAAAACCTTTGTTTGCTATTGTTTATTGAAGCATATTTAGAGAAAGATAGTGTCTGGTTGGTTTGCTTGTTGTTAGGTCTTCTTTAGATTCTAGGAAGGTCTATCTTGTCCACAAGACCGACCCATTCCGCGCGACACCATGTACCTACTGACAACTCCAACAGCATGTGAAATATCTGGTCGCGTACACACCATCACATACATTAAACATCCTACTACATTAGCATATGGAATTCGAGACATAAATTCCTTTTCTTCATTTGAATTAGGACATAAACTCGAAGAAAGCTTGAAATGGGAAGCGAGAGGGACTGACACAGGCTTCACGTTATTCATACCAAACCTCAAAAGTATTTTCTCAATATACTTTTGTTGTGATAGCCATAGCTTACCATTGCTTCTGTCTCTAAAAATCTCCATGCCCAAAATCTGTCTTGCTGCTCCTAGATCTTTCATATCAAATGTCCTTGCCATTTGAGCCTTCAACCTATTGATTTCTTCTATGCTTTTGCTTGCTAAAAGCATATCGTCAACATACAATACCAAGATAAGGAATATGCCATTTTTAAATTTCTTAAAATACACACAATGATCATATTCACTTCTAACATATTTCTGACTCAACATGAAAGAATCAAACTTCTTATACCACTGCCGAGGTGACTGCTTCAGGCCATATAATGACTTCTTGAGCTTGCAGACAAATTTCTCATTGCGATGCGGAACAAACCCTTCCGGTTGTTCCATATAAATTTCCTCATCTAAGTCTCCATGTAGAAATGCAGTCTTAACATCTAATTGTTGCAACTCTAAATCAAGCAAAGCCACTAATGCTAACACAATTCTAATTGAAACAATTTTAACGACTGGTGAAAAAATCTCATGAAAGTCAATACCGACTTTCTGAGAAAACCCTTTTGCAACCTGTCTCGCTTTGTACCTGTCTTCCGTATCATTCACACCCCGTTTCAGCTTGAAAACCCATTTACACCCCACAGTTTTCCTGTCTTTCGGAAGCTCAACCAGATCCCATGTGCCGTTCTTACCCAAGGCCATCATTTCGTCCTTCATGGCTGCTTTCCACTTGTCACTATTCGAACCTTCTATTGCTTCCTGATAGCACAAAGGTTCATTGTCATTAGCAGTAAATGCAACTGAAGTAACATAATCATCATACCTTCTTGGTGGCCATTTGATTCTTTTCTACCTCCTTAATGATGTTTCTGGCGCTTCCTCGATTGGCTGACTACCATCTGTAGGAACTTCTTGCCGATCAGTATCTGAGACCTATTCATGATCTAAACCTGAACCCTGTTCATGTTCTGATTCTGAAACCTGTTCATGACTAGTATCTGAACTATGGTCATCATTACTATCATTAGAAATGCTATCAAACTGAATGTGCTGAAAGTCAGATACATCATCCTGTTTCAATCTACTATCTACATCTAACTGTACTAGAGAGGATTCATTAAACTTTACATCTCCGTTGATGATGATTTTGCGGGTAGTAGGATCCCACAATCTATATCCCTTTGTTCCAACACCATACTCAACAAAGATATACCTTTTAGACTTTGGATCTAATTTAGTTCGCTGATGTTTAGGCACTAGAGCATATGCATCACAACCAAACACTCTAAGTTTAGAATAGTCACAAGGGTGTCCTTTCCATACCTCTTGCGGAATCTTGCAGCCTATCGCCGTTGATGGAGATCGGTTTATCACATAAAAAGTTGTTGCCACTGCTTTCGTCCACAACTCCTTTTGCAACCCAGCGTTACTCAGCATACTCCTTGCTCTCTCTAGAAGAGTACTGTTTATGCATTCAACAACTCCATTCTGCTGAGGAGTATAAACCGTGGTCTTATGTCTCTCGATCCCTACATCCTTGCAATAGCTGTCAAACTCCTTGGAAGTAAACTCACCACCATTGTTAGTTCTTAAACATTTTATTGTTCTACCAGTGCTGTTTTCTACCAATGCTCTAAACTACTTGAAAACTAAAAAAACATTAGACTTCCTTTTCAACATGTAGACCCACACTTTCCTAGAAAAGTCATCAATGAATGATACAAAATAAGATGAACCACCATATGAAGTTGTAGGGGTTGGCCCCAAATATTTGAATGGATATAATCAAGTATGCCTTTACTAGTATTTTTGCCTGTTTTAAATTTTTGCTTACCTTGTTTTCCAAACAGACAATGCTTATAGAAATCTAACTTTCCAGACTTTAGATTTGGAAGTAACTTGCGATCAGCCAAAATTTTTAACCCTCTTTCACTCATATGCCCCAATCTTTGATGCCATAAGTGAATGGAACTACTATCATGTTCAGACACCGTAGACACATAATCTGACCCTGTACTTCCTTCTAATTGAAATAGATTTCCTACCTTCTTAGCTTTCATAAATAGTAAAATACCTTTGTAAATTTTCATTACTCCACCTTGAATTACAGTTTTATATCCATTTGAATCAAGTGCTCCTAATGAAATCAAATTTTTTCTTAAATCTGGTACATGCCTCACATCAATTAATATTTTTGTTGTCCCATCAAACATTTGCAGTTGTATACTCCCAATCCCCACAATATTACATGTTACATCATTACCCATGTACACAACACCATCATCAATTGATTTATATGTCTTAAACCAGTCTTTATGAATACACATGTGGTTTGATGCACTGGAATCTAACAACCAATGTTTCCCATGATTTGACACATTAACTGATAATACTTCATCACTCATACCTGAACCAGATGTCGAACCTGTATCTGTCGTATTTGCCTCCTTCTTCTCTGTCGAAGAATCTTCTTTTGAAGTTTGCTGCTGTCACTTCCAATAGTCCTTCTTTAAATGCCCTGATTTGCCACAAAACCAACACTCTAGCTTACTCTTCTTCCCTTTCGACTTTGAACGTGAGTCGCTCAGCCTCCTGGGGCGTCTTTCTTTCGAACGACCTCTAACCATCATAGCTTCTGATGTAGAGGTTTCTGAATGCGACCTTCTCCTTGTTTCTTCCAATAATAAAGATGCAACTACATCATCAAACTCAATAGTTTCTGATGAACTAAGACTTATAGAAGTAACAAAATGATCCCATGATTCGGGCAACGAGCACAATAAAGTAATAGCTTTATCCTCGGATTGAATATTTACTTCTATACTTTGTAATTGCACAAGAAGAGTATTAAAAGCATTTAAATGATCAGCAATCAATGTACCTTCCTTCATTCGCAAACTGTACAACTGTCACTTCAGGAGAATCCTATTGGTTAAGGATTTGGTCATGTACAGTTTCTCCAGTTTCGTCCACAAACCAGCAGCTGTTGTCTCCGACACGATATTAAACAGGACATCATCAACTAGACACAATCGAATAGCACTTATCACTCTTTCGTCCATCTCGGCCCACTCATTATCTTTGATGTTGTAAGGCTGTTTGGATTTGCCCAACAACGCCTTTGCCACACCATGTTGGACAAGCAAATCGTACATCTTCACCTTCCAGATCTCAAAATTATTTTTTCCATTAAACTTCTCAATTTCAAACCAGGCACTCTGAGTTTTCACCATTTTGTATCAACCAAAAAACACAATAATCTCCAAAATCCAAAAAATAGTTAATCTGAAAACACTGCCTATGCCTTACTCCCTTTGTTTTTTTTTTTTATTTAAAAAAAAAAATTATTTAAAAAAAAAAACTTTTGAATGGTAAATGCCTTCCATCGATACAATGCCTTTGCCTTTAAATATCATGGCTTATTACCATTTAAAAAAAAATATGATATAGATATAATATTATATCTATTCCAAATCCCCTTTTTTTTTGTCTTAAATAACAAAAAATAACTCTTCTCAGGAAATTAAAAAAAAAAATAATGCGGGGAAGAAATTACAGAAATAAAGATCACCAAGTATCACATGGAAGCCATTGTGATAGCGTAATACATCGCATACATCAAATTGTTGCGCAAACCCAACTCACTGGTATGAGGATAAAGGGAGGTCACACTGTATTTTACGCTCAGGATTTACACCAGCAAAACATAATACCAGCAGCAAAACAAAATACCAGCGGCACTGTACTTTACGCTCAGGATTTACACCAGCAAAACATAATACCAGCAACAATTGAAAGCTCCAGCAATCATATACGCACCAATTCAACCGCACCAGCATCAATTGAAAGCTCCAGCAATCATATACGCACCAATTCAACTGCACCAACATCAATTGAAAGCTCCAACAATCATATACGCATCAGCACCAGACAGCAATGAATTTAACTCGGCCACTGCAACAATCAATTAACACACCACCAGCATTAACACACCAGACAGCAACGAATTTAACTCGGCCACCGCAGCAATCAATTAACACACCACGCATCAGACTCGACAATCTTCACGTAGTTGGACAGCAGTCCAACAAGCCTCCAGCAATCAATTAAATACCACCTCAACTCAGCACTCCGGGACTCAACGCACCAGCACTCCGGAACTCCACGCAGGTTTATCACGCAGGCTCAATCATGCATCAGTAGCTGGTCCACACCCAACGCATCAACAGGAGTGCGCACCAATGCTTCAGTAACACCTACGCTCCAGCACGCTGCCTGATCCAATGCACCACCAGCAATCAACTGTGCTCCACCTCCAGCAAAGCTCTGATACCAATTGTTGGAGATCAGATGCACAGCAAATTTAAACAAATACTCAGCAAATAAATCAAGCACATAAGACATAGAGGTTTAACGTGGTTCACCCAACCAATCTGGGCTACGTCCACCAAACATAGGCATCGACAATCTTATTAATCAAACAGGAGATTACAAAGTATTAATCAATTCCTCACAAACTCTCACACTACCAAAAAACAATCTGTATGGATACCTGTTTTATAGCAAGGAGAATCTAACTGCCTCATAAATCCTCTCACATCAAATTTAGGATGCATTAACTCCCTCCCAACAACCTGGAGCTAATCTAGCAACCAATTCCTATTGTTGTCACACATTAGAGATTTTTGCCTAATTTATGAAACAGAAAATCTCAACATTATATATTCACTAATGAGTAGACTATGTGTTTTACTGTTATATATAAAATACAAAATAAGATTCTCGTTATCATGCTTTTTATAGTGTGTGTATGTATATTACAAAAACTTGTAAAACAGAAATATAGTTATATCTATATATATATTAAACATTTTGCATATATAATTTCACATATATAATATTATTTAGATTAGATTAATTTTTGACATTTTTTATTTACACATTTAAAGGGTCAAGTATCATGAATCAGTCACGTAGAGATTGATTTAAGTTAAAATTCATTGAACACCTTCAAAGAGGAATCGTCGAAGCAAGATGTTATAATGATGAAGGTAATCAATCCTCGTAATAGTCAATAAATGTGTTAAGATACATTTATTTGAAAGAAGCTAATCAAATATATGATCATGAATATTGTGAAAGAGGTGAACCCAATAGGGTAGAAGCTAATCAAATATATGATCACAAATATTGTGAAAGAGGTGAATCCAATAGGGTAATTAAGATCAATAATAAAAAATTAGGCAAGGCATAACAATCAAAACAACAACCCCAATGATTATAATGAAGAGAAGTTGCAAATCACGATCAAACCCAAAAGGATTAAAAAAAAAACCAAGTAGCCAAACTATGAGTTAGTAAAAAGGGAAATTTTCCAAAACTTATAATGGGGGCCCCATCATTTTGTGCCAAAATGGATGGGTGTTGTTGGCGGGCCAACAAAGAGTAAAGGGTTTAATTGGCCAGAAATCAGAACCACAAAAGAAGAAAGAGACATGCAAGAAAATTGAGCAGTTACATTGGAACTCGTCAAAGTTGTGTAAGAAGGGTTGAGCTACTAAGGTTGAAGAGATCAAGTAACTGTGGACCAAGTAGATAGATCTCATCAAGCTAGTTAAAGTGGACCATATCAAGCAAGCGAAAACCTGATCTTTGCAACAATACTCTATTGTAATTTTGATATACTTTGAGTCTGTAATGAGATTTTAGATGGAGTTATGAAAGATCCTACAAAGTCTCTATGGATTTATAATGTAATGTAATTGGCCTTAATCTATATAATAAGAGATTGTTGTTGGGATCCACATCTATGTTTATGAATGAATGTGATTGTATTGCATGGCTCCTTTAAAATTGTTAAAGTCTTTTGTTAAAGTCACGATTATGCATTTATTTACTTTTGTGCAAAGAATTATTCAGTTGATATGTAAATGATTATGAGTTTATTATGTATTTCAGTTAAATAAGGGAATCTTGTCACTGTCGAAAACCCCATCCATCACTTATAAGACTTGGCATGCCATGGATGGGACCTTCTTCCCTTGTGAAATATTGAAAATGATGACGACACACTAGACTACCATGGGCCCTTTGTTGGAAACCTGCAGTCGAACTGTAGGTCATCATAATAAGAAATTTCATCAATAGTCGGTGAGGAGAAGATGTCTCTATATTATTCCATGATCTTAGTCACTTGCTACTCTTGGAGGATCCCATTGTGTAGGCCATGGATGTGGCCACAATCTTCCCATTGCTTCAAGAGTGAATCAAGAGGATGACAAATTTCATAATCCGGGATATGATCTTATTTCATTTCTTAGTAGAGTTCAAACAAATGGAAGTAGGCTAGGATACCTCTCATATTATGTATAGTTGTCTATTCAAATTAATAATAACACTATGAAGCCTAGACTCATACATAACATGTCACTTCCACAAATATGGTTGGTCTAACATAACATCACAAACTTCAAGGGTAGTAACATCACATAATACCTCATCTGTGAAAGGCTTGATGTTGTAGGGAAAACAACATTGTTGGATGCCTAGAGATTGTTGGGTTGTGTTATATTTGTGGAGTACTAAAAAGGTATGTTTTTGATGACCATTTCAATGGCTTTTCAGTGGAACTTGTGAACCTTTTTGCATCATGAACGTGGAAAACAATAAAGAATTATAACAAAATATGTGGGATTAGTATGCCAGACTTAACCGTTGATAGTTGTCATTCTCCTGTGCAGGAATGGGTAAAAATGAGGAGCTGCTATTCCAAAGAAAAATACAAGAACAGGGTAACTATTGTCCCTTTGACGAAGGACCGAGTGCAAACGAGGCTAAGCAGGTTGAAGAAAACCGGTCCGGAAAAGGAGGAGAAGACACCAGTTCGGCGGAGGAGAAAAGAAGTGATTAAGGATTAACAGTTTGGCGAATCCCTTAGGATATTTGATCCTGAGGGATCGCTGCTTTATTTATCTTATTACTTAGACATCTCCGTCATCACCCTTATATAAAGGGACGACACTGTTAGCTTTGGGGGATGATGCTTTTATGTAACTTTCTATTAAAGATCGAACTTTGATCATCGAGTCTCGTTGAAACTGGTTCATTGTACTTTTGTTTTATGCATTAATATAAACTTGGTGATTATCTTATCTCTGCGTCTGGATTAACTTAAAGCAGTGTACCCTTGGAGGCTAAGGGCACGACCCCAGAGGACACTTGCTTCTGTATCACTACGATTTGATTTTTGCGTGGTTTGCTTATCGTCGTTATTTGGTAATTTGATATGCTTTATAAATTGCTATCATATTCTCTGTTAAGATTCATTCATTAAGGTTTTCACAGAAAGAATTATTGTATTGACTCTACATTATATTTCTAATCCTTTCAGAGTTGATTGAATATTATTAGGCTTGACCAAACATTGTTACTATTTTGTTACAGAGCTCTTATGCTGTATATTCGTGTTATGGAATTTATCTGAAAGTTGTGTTCTTTACGATTGAGGAGTAATGCTATTCCATTTTGAAATGCAGTTGTATTCCTGTTAATGACGATTGATGCTAGATCAAATTACTCTTCAAGCGTGTTGTGTGTGTGTATGATTTCCAAACGCTGTTCCATAACTTATTAGTAATTAATGCTGTTCCATTAGTGCATGCTGCTTGATTTGCCTGGAGAATGGAAGATTGTTGTTTGATTACAATGAGTGCATTTAAGTTAGTAGAATAAAGCTTGATTACTGCTCGCGAGACTTAGTTGTTCGATTGCTGTTCCATTTCAGAGTTGCTGTTCCATTTTAGCATTGCTGTTCTGTTCCAAATTTGCTGTTCGATTTATTATTTGTTGTTCCATTTTTCTACCTGCTGTTTCATTTACTCGAATTTGTTGTTTGGTGTGAGAGACGATCTGTGGCTGTAGTGAGCCTTGGCATTTACTGTCTAGCTCCCAGACCTGTGATCCATGCTCTAATTTCCTTCACTAGTATGTTTTCCTGTTTTAAATTTTTGCTTACTTTGTTTTCCAAACAGACAATGCTTATAGAAATCTAACTTTCCAGACTTTAGATTTGGAAGTAACTTGCGATCAACCAAAATTTTTAACCCTCTTTCACTCATATGCCCCAATATTTGATGCCATAAGTGAATGGAACTACTGTCATATTCAGACACTGTAGACACATAATCTGACCCTGTACTTCCTTCTAATTGAAATATATTTCCTACCTTCTTAGCTTTCATAACTAGTAAAATTCCTTTGTAAATTTTCATTACTCCACCTTGAATTACAGTTTTATATCCATTTGAATCAAGTGCTCCTAATGAAATAAATTTTTTTCTTAAATCGGTACATGCCTCACATCAGTTAATATTTTTGTTGTCCCATCAAACATTTGCAGTTGTATACTCCCAATCCCCACAATATTACATGTTACATCATTACCCATGTACACAACACCATCATCATTTGATTTATATGTCTTAAACCAGTCTTTATGAATACACATGTGGTTTGATGCACCGGAATCTAACAACCAATGTTTCCCATGATTTGACACATTAACTGATAATACTTCATCACTCATACCTGAACCAGATGCCGAAGCTATATCTGTCGTATTTGCCTCCTTCTTCTCTGTCGAAGAATCTGCTTTTGAAGTTTGCTGCTGTCACTTCCAACAGTCCTTCTTTAAATGCCCTGATTTGCCACAAAACCAACACTTTAGCTTACTCTTCTTCCCTTTCGACTTTGAACGTGAGTCGCTCGGCCTCCTGGGGCGTCTTTCTTTCGAACGACCTCTAACCATCATAGCTTCTGATGTAGAGGTTTCTGAATGTGACCTTCTCCTTGTTTCTTCCGATAATAAAGATGCAACTACATCATCAAACTCAATAGTTTCTGATGAACTAAGACTTATAGAAGTAACAAAATGATCCCATGATTCGGGCAACGAGCACAATAAAGTAATAGCTTTATCCTCAGATTGAATATTTACTTCTATACTTTGTAATTTCACAAGAAGAGTATTAAAAGCATTTAAATGATCAGCAATCAATGTACCTTCCTTCATTCGCAAACTGTACAACTGTCGCTTCAGGAGAATCCTATTGGTTAAGGATTTGGTCATGTACAGTTTCTCCAGTTTCGTCCACAAACCAGCAGCTGTTGTCTCCGACACGATATTAAACAGGACATCATCAGCTAGAGACAGTCAAATAGCACTTATCGCTCTTTCATCCATCTCGACCCACTCATTATCTGTGATGTTGTAAGGCTGTTTGGATTTGCCCAACAACGCCTTTGCCACACCATGTTGGACAAGCAAATCATACATCTTCACCTTCCAGATCTCAAAATTATTTTTTCCATTAAACTTCTCAATTTCAAACCGGGCACTCTGAGTTTTTGCCATTTTGTATCAACCAAAAAACACAATAATCTCCAAAATCCAAAAAAATAGTTAATCTGAAAACGCTTCCTATGCCTTACTCCCTTTGTTTTTTTTTTTTATTTAAAAAAAAAAAAAATTATTTAAAAAAAAAAAACTTTTGAATGGTAAATGCCTTCCATCAATACAATGCCTTTGCCTTTAAATATCATGGCTTATTACCATTTAAAAAAAAATGATATAGATATAATATTATATCTATTCCAAATCCCCTTTTTTTTGTCTTAAATAACAAAAAATAACTCTTCTCAGGAAATTAAAAAAAAAGATAATTCGGGGAATAAATTACAGAAATAAAGATCACCAAGTATCACATGGAAGCCATTGTGATAGCGTAATACATCGCATACATCAAATTGCTACGCAAACCCAACTCACTGGTATGAGGATAAAGGGAGGTCGCACTATATTTTATGCTCAAGATTTACACCAGCAAAACATAATGCCAGCATCAAAACAAAATACCAGCAGCACTGTACTTTATGCTCAGGATTTACACCAGCAAAACATAATACCAGCAGCAATTGAAAGCTCCAGCAATCATATATGCACCAATTCAACCGCACCAGCATCAATCGAAAGCTCCAGCAATCATATACGCACCAATTCAACTGCACCAGCATCAATTGAAAGCTCCAGCAATCATATACGCATCAGCACCAGACAACAATGAATTTAACTCGGCCACCGCAACAATCAATTAACACACCACCAGCATTAACACACCAGACAGCAACGAATTTAACTCGGCCACCACAGCAATCAATTAACACACCACGCATCAGACTCGACAATCTTCACATAGTTGGACAGCAGTCCAACAAGCCTCCAGCAATCAATTGAATACCACCTCAACTCAGCACTCCGGGACTCAACACACCAGCACTCCGGAACTCCACGCAGGTTTATCACGCAGGCTCAATCTTGCATCAGTAGTTGGTCCATGCCCAACGCATCAACAGCAGTGCACACCAATACTTCAGCAACACCTGTGCTCCAGCACGCTACCTGATCCAATGCACCACCAGCAATCAACTGTGCTCCACCTCCAGCAAAGCTCTGATACCAATTGTTGGAGATCAGATGCACAACAAATTTAAACAAATACTCAGCAAATAAATCAAGCACATAAGACACAGAGGTTTAACGTGGTTCACCCAACCAATCTGGGCTACGTCCACCAAACATAGGCATCGGCAATCTTATTAATCAAACAAGAGATTACAAAGTATTAATCAATTCCTCACAAACTCTCACACTACCAAAAAACAATCTGTATGGATGCCTTTTTTATAGCAAGGAGAATCTAACTGCCTCATAAATCCTCTCACATCAAATTTAGGATGCACTAACTCCCTCCCAACAACCTGGAGCTAATCTAGCAACCAATTCCTATTGTTGTCACACATTAGAGATTTTTGCCTAATTTATGAAACAGAAAATCTCAACATTATATATTCACTAATGAGTAGACTATGTGTTTTACTGTTATATATATAAAATACAAAATAAGATTCTCGTTATCATGCTTTTTATAGCGTGTGTATGTATATTACAAAAACTTGTAAAACAGAAATATAGTTATATCTATATATATATTAAACATTTTGCATATATAATTTCACATATATAATATTATTTAGATTAGATTAATTTTTGACATTTTTTATTTACACATTTAAAGGGTCAAGTATCATGAATCAGTCACGTAGAGATTGATTTAAGTTAAAATTCATTGAACACCTTCAAAGAGGAATTGTCGAAGCAAGATGTTATAATGATGAAGGTAATCAATCCTCGTAATAGTCAATAAATGTGTTAAGATACATTTATTTGAAAGAAGCTAATCAAATATATGATCATGAATATTGTGAAAGAGGTGAACCCAATAGGGTAGAAGCTAATCAAATATATGATAAGAAATATTGTGAAAGAGGTGAATCCAATAGGGTAATTAAGATCAATAATAAAAAATTAGGCAAGGCATAACAATCAAAACAACAACCCCAATGATTATAATGAAGAGAAGTTGCAAATCACTATCAAACCCAAAAGGATTAAAAAAAAAATCAAGTAGCCAAACTATGAGTTAGTAAAAAGGGAAATTTTCCAAAACTTATAATGGGGGCCCCATCATTTTGTGCTAAAATGGATGGGTGTTGTTGGTGGGCCAACAAAGAGTAAAGGGTTTAATTGGCCAGAAATCAGAACCACAAAAGAAGAAAGCGACATGCAAGAAAATTGAGCAGTTACATTGGAACTCGTCAAAGTTGTGTAAGAAGGGTTGAGCTACTAAGGTTGAAGAGATCAAGTAACTGTGGACCAAGTAGATAGATCTCGTCAAGCTAGTTAAAGTGGACCATATCAAGCAAGCGAAAACCTGATTTTTGCAACAATACTCTATTGTAATTTTGATATACTTTGAGTTTGTAGTGAGATTTTAGATGGAGTTATGAAAGATCCTACAAAGTCTCTATGGATTTATAATGTAATGTAATTGGCCTTAATCTATATAATAAGAGATTGTTGTTGGGATCCACATCTATGTTTATGAATGAATGTGATTGTATTGCATGGCTCCTTTAAAAACTTTAAAGTCTTTTGTTAAAGTCACGATTATGCATTTATTTACTTTTTTGCAAAGAATTATTCAGTTGATATGTAAATGATTATGAGTTTATTATGTATTTTAGTTAAATAAGGGAATCTTGTCACTGTCGAAAACCCCATCCATCACTTATAAGACTTGGCATGCCATGGATGGGACCTTCTTCCCTTGTGAAATATTGAAAATGATGACGACACACTAGATTACCATGGGCCCTTTGTTGGAAACCTGCAGTCGAACTGTAGGTCATCATAATAAGAAATTTCATCAATAGTCGGTGAGGAGAAGATGTCTCTATATTATTCCATGATCTTAGTCACTTGCTACTCTTGCAGGATCCCATTGTGTAGGCCATGGATGTGGCCACAATCTTCCCATTGCTTCAAGAGTGAATCAAGAGGATGACAAATTTCATAATCCGGGATATGATCTTATTTCATTTCTTAGTAGAGTTCAAACAAATGGAAGTAGGCTAGGATACCTCTCATATTATGTATAGTTGTCTATTCAAATTAATAATAACACTATGAGGTCTAGACTCATACATAACATGTCACTTCCACAAATATGGTTGGTCTAACATAACATCACAAACTTCAAGGGTAGTAACATCACATAATACCTCATCTGTGAAAGGCTTGATGTTGTAGGGAAAACAACATTGTTGGATGCCTAGAGATTGTTGGGTTGTGTTATATTTGTGGAGTACTAAAAAGGTATGTTTTTGATGATCATTTCAATGGCTTTTCAGTGGAACTTGTGAACCTTTTTGCATCATGAACATGGAAAACAAGAAAGAATTATAACAAAATATTTGGGATTAGTATGCTAGACTTAACCGCTGATAGTTGTCATTCTCCTGTGCAGGAAGGGGTAAAAACGAGGAGCTGCTATTCCAAAGAAAAAGACAAGAACAGGGTAACTGTTGTCCCTTTGACAAAGGACCGAGTGCAAATGAGGCTAAGCAGGTTGAAGCAAACCGGTCCGTAAAAGAAGGAGAAGACACCAGTTCGGCGGAGGAGAAAAGAAGTGATTAAGGATTAACAATTTGGCGAATCCCTTAGGATCTTTGATCCTGAGGGATCACTGCTTTATTTATCTTATTACTTAGACATCTCCGCTGTCACCCTTATATAAAGGGACGGCACTGTTAGCTTTGGGGGATGATGCTTTTATGTAACTTTCTGTTAAAGATCGAACTTTGATCATCGAGTCTCGTTGAAACTGGTTCATTGTACATTTGTTTTATGCATTAATATAAACTTGGTGATTATCTTATCTCTGTGTCTGGATTAACTTAAAGCAGTGTACCCTTGGAGGCTAAGGGCCCGACCCTGGAGGACACTTGCTTTTGTATCACTACGATTTGATTTCTGCGTGGTTTGCTTATCGTCGTTATTTGGTAATTTGATATGCTTTATAAATTGCTAACATATGCTCTGTTAAGATTCGTTCATTAAGGTTTTCACAGATAGAATTATTGTATTGACTCTGCATTATATTACTAATCCTTTCAGAGTTGATTGAATATTATTAGTCTTGACCAAACATTGTTACTATTTTGTTACAGAGCTCTTATGCTGTATATTCGTGTTATGGAATTTATCAGAAAGTTGTGTTCTTTACGATTCAGGAGTAATGCTATTCCATTTTGAAATGCAGTTTTATTCTTGTTAATGACGATTGATGCTAGATTAGATTACTCTTCAAGCGTGTTGTGTGTGTGTATGATTTCCAAACGCTGTTCCATAACTTATTAGTAATTAATGCTATTCCATTAGTGCATGCTGCTTGATTTGCCTGGAGAATGAAAGATTGTTGTTTGATTACAATGAGTGCATTTAAGTTAGTAGAATAAAGCTTGATTACTACTTACAAGACTTAGTTGTTCGATTGCTGTTCCATTTCAGAATTGCTGTTCCATTTTAGCATTGCTGTTCCGTTCCAGATTTGCTATTTGATTTCTTATTTGCTGTTCCATTTTTCTACCTACTGTTTCATTTACTCGCATTTGTTGTTTGGTGTGAGAGACGATCTGTGGCTGTAGTGAGCCTTGGCATTTACTGTCTAGCTCCCAGACCCGTGATCCATGCTCTAATTTCCTTTGCATCAATTTCCAAAGGGATGGGCTACCGCTACCGAATCCTTGACTGATAAGTTGCCTAGTTTTAGAGTGTGTGATTTATTCATTTGGAGTAACTTAGTTATAGACAAGCATCCGTTTACTCTTGTATTTTTGTTGAACGTTGTACTACTAGCATTACTCTAACAAATGATAGCCTCAGACTGAGTCACTCTTTGAAATAACAAAACGCTCTCAGATTAACATATTAATGTGAGGTAATTAGAGGTGAAAGAGACCCTTTTTATAGCTCTACATTTTGGCGCCGTTGCCGGGGAAAGAGTGTAGCCATTTGTATTTTTCAGAGTAGTGTACGAACCTGCTAGGGAAGAGTTGGATCTTAAAAATGGAAGGTAAGAACCTACGTTCGGAGCATGTAAAAGCCCTGCTCCACTGTCCGCTTTCCTAACAGATTTGTTGTTGCTTTGTGTGAATAGAATTTAGTAGTTCATATGAGTGCATGAATAAGCAGAAAAAACCAGAAAAGAATATTAAACTTCCATCCAAACTTGAAAAAGCTAAGGGGCCGGTGACCCTTGGCCGAATGACCTTCATAGACGAAATCTATAAGAAAACAGAATCTCAGCCATCAATAGGCCCCAGGAAAATCATTTCCAAACAACCTACTAGTTCCCTTCAGGCCACAGGATCACCATCTGTAGCCTTTGCTGAGGTGCATAGTCAAACTAAAGAGCAGGACTTTCAAGAAATTGAAAATTCTACTCCAGAACTATTGCAGGAAGGGAATTTAAGCAACTTTTGTGAAGGAGAAGGAGAAACAGGGAAAACCGAGGAACCAAAATCTCCCATTGGAACAAATCAGCCATTAAACAGCCTAGATGAGGGGAGTGCTGCGAAAATCATTGTTGAAGGAATCCAATCTCCTCAAACATCAGGTATTCCCCTTATCCCAGATAAAGGAAGTGCCATTAAAACTATCCCTGCCAAAACCGTTCCCTCTCAACCTAGGAATACCCTCCTAGATATCCCAGAAGGTTATTAGCATATATTCGATCCTATGGCTCAGAACAAGCCAAATACTCAAACCTCTACATTACAATATCCTATAGTGGATTCTACAGCAAATGCACCCATGAAAGCTATCCCTCTTCAACATATCCCTACATTTCACGGTCTCACATCAGAAGATCCAGATGCATTTTTATTCGAATTCGATGTGTTGTGCAGGGGATATGATTACACCACCGATCCCCGAAAATTGAAAATATTCCCCTCTACATTAAAAAGGGTTTCTTTAAGATGGTTTATGGGACTAGGTGGTGGGGTCATCAACAATTGGGATCAAATGAAAGAATCTTTCTTAAAAAATTATTAGGACTATTGTAGGTCTAGAGAATTAAAGGATGAAATATTCCAAATGACAGCCAAATCAAATGAAACATTAGAGGAGTATGTGGAACGTTTTCAATACAATCTACAAAGATAAAAACTGCATTGATAAGGGGCATGAAGGAACAATGGATTGAAACATTAAACATCATGGGAAAAGGGGATATTTATCAAGAGAATTTTGCTGACATCATTGATTTATGTATTAGGAGTTCGAGAGGCAGCACAAGAGAAAAACCAACAGAATATGATCGGTTTGCAAGAGACAACAAAATATCAACAGAAGGAGTAACACGTGTAGAGATTGGAAATTTATTAGAAAATTTTAAAACTGATATTCTAGGGACACTAACTACACAACTTGATATTATGCAGGCTAAACAGAAGAAGATGGAGGCAGAACAGAATTTGGCAATCTTCTGTCCCTGATGCAGGAAAAAGAATAGTCATAAGGAGTGTCCACTGGATACAGTCCAAACATGTGCCATCTTGTTATAGACATTTTTGTGCCTTACAGCTCTGAGCATGAAATGTCCATAAACCAAGGGCTCCTAAGTCCTTAAAAGTGTTGTTATTACTCCTAAAGGAACAAGGTCAACAAATTACAGCTTCTCCCATAAGTTCTCCATCAGAAACTGCTAAGAACTAGTCAAATCAAGATCATTTCAGCTGCTCCACTAGCTAGCTGCGTTGCAAAGCACCCAAATACACTAGCTAGGTGTGTTGCAACGCACCTAAATGCACTACCAGGGTGCGTTGAGCGGGAAATGACAAGTGGCAGAGTCATTCCACGAGGTGGAGAGACAATGGAAGCTTCCAGAATCTTCTCCAATGACACTTGCCTCACTGAATTTGACCAGTGATGAGTAAGAGACTCTTAGTCTCCAAGTGGAAGCAAGAACTGACAGAGAGAAGCCACTAATCAATTCATGAGCTGACTCATCCTCTTTACATACATCTATATATGGATCCCTCATCCCAGAGATCCAGAGGCTGGAATTTTGTACATTGCAGAGAATTGCTGTTGGTTTTAAGATAGATATCAGAGTATTGGGTGATTTATGCTTTGTTAGAGTTGAAGAGGGGACTTCTATGCTAGGAGGTTGATGCTGGATTAGGAATCATCGGTTGTAACTCCTCCTGGACCTTCTTGTTATATCAATAAAACTATTTGAGTTTCTCCTACATGCTTGTGTATCATTGATGTTTGTTACATTTGTATGTTTAGCTTAAATCTGATCCTAAGCTATTTATGAATATAAATCCATGTCTTTGTGTAGTTTTCTTCTTCTGTGATCTTACAGGAACTTGGTGAAGCTGGGCAAGTAAGGGAGCAGGTAGCTGGAAGCTGTCAAAGAGGAGAGAGATTGGATCAAAATACTAGCGCAAGACACAGGTTGGTTCATCCTATTCCTCTTCGTTTATAGTTCATAAAGAGGAATATGAAAGTAGTTTTCCTTGTTTGTTTCTAAGGTACTGTCACACCTTAGTGGGATAGGGTCGTTCTGAATAGACACTTTTCTCGTTAAAAAAATGGCGACTCCGCTGGGGATCATGTCTAGTTAGTTTATTTGTGTTTCTCTTGTTGTTTGTTTCATAAACATAGAAGTAGCAATCGAACTGCATTTGCCATTAACAAATGCAAAGTAGACATATGCTACTTCAATCCATTCACTGGATCTGTTTATGATTTGAAAAGCTGATTCACAAATGATCTGACTACCCTTTGTGATAGCTCTTAGACCTCTTTTAAATCTACCCTCTGATTGTGCATTACTGATTGCTTTTACTCTGCCAAAAACCATAGATTAAACTGCAAACCGTGACCCAGAACCCGGATAGAATTCTCGTTTCTGCCCCAACGTAGGCTCTGTGAAGAGATTCTGCATTTCAATGCAGTTCCCGAGAGGTCTACTTGCGCTGCAATGCAGTTTCTCTGTGTAACAGGTGTGCTGATCAGCCTAGCCTTGTGCAGCTGAGGTTCTTTGCTTCATTTTTTTAGTTTTGTCTCTGATTTTTGCAGCCTGTGATCAGTGTGTGTCTATTTAAAAACCCCTTTTCTTTGCCTTAATTCTTCCTCCTTTGTACAAAAAAGACTGTAGATGTTCTTTGTGTGTTTGTTACATCATTTGCAGTTTTCCATTGAAATGTAGAATAGTCATACTGTCGTCCTTTGATTTAGATCTGTCGCAAGTGTCGATTTTGATCATAGGAGAAAGTTTATTTGCTGTTGACAGTCGATTATTCTTTTACTTTTGCCTTTGGTTTGAATTTGTCGCTTTCTAGTGTCGAAACGAGTGTTTATTTCAAAATCATAAAGTGTCGTAATCATCTCTACCTTTTGATTTCGAAAAGAAGCTTGTTTGTGTTTTTCATTTGAAAGCGAATTCAGATTTGTACAACAACTTTCTTTTTAGGCATCAATATTAAGAAAGTGAAAACAAATACATGCATATGTGCATTTGCATATTGATAGTCTGCTTGGCTTGATTTAGGAAAAAGTGCATTTACAGTGTGCTCTTTGCTCTTTGAGAAAAGATTGTGTCTTTCTTTTCCCCTTGTAGCTAGGATTTTCATTGCTGAAAAGAGATAAAAGCTTGTTTATCATCTTTAGATTGCATTTTAGGAATTACATCTACATCTCGTGGTGAACCCAAAAGGCAAACTTCATAAGAAAGATCAACTTAAAATAAATTGAATGAATCTAACAACACTTTGGAACTTAACGCACAACATTTAGAGGTCTAGGCTAGAGACGTATTCCGGCGTCGTAAAGCCTGGTAACTGTTGTCGTCATTGATGGTTGGGTGATTCCTCCACTTTGAGACAATAAGTGCCAGTACGGACTTGTGCTCCCACGTACCGTCGAGTATATATTGGGAGACCCCTATAGGCTTAAAACCTTTTATCCATAGGAAGCCATGTCGGCCGCCCTACTGATCGCAATGCATCGAACACAGCATTCGGGAAGATTGACTGCCGTACCGTAAAAAGTATTCTGCAGTTTTGCGATTAGTTTGGTACTCCCTCTACCTAGATCTCTAGAGCAGTCCCTTTCATTCCTTTTCAGACTCCTTAACGGAAAAGGTCCATCTGAGCACTTGTCACTTCAGGCTCATTAAAAATCGAAGGAGACTAGAGTCATCTTTTGTTTTTTCTCGACTCTTAAAAACTGAAAAAACAAGTTGTGTCAAAAGCGTCTAAAATTAATTTAATTCGGAAACATACTTCCCCTTTTTATTTTAGTTGATCGAGTAATCCGCAATCGTGGAAGAAAGTCAATTGAAACCCCGTCGTTTTCGGAGGCTTACGAGTCAACCGTCTTTGTCTCCGGAATCGAAACCAGTACGGACAAAGCGAACTCGTTTAACCGGTTCAAAATCTCCTATTAAAGTTAGAACAAGTGTTCCAACGACATCCGAGATTCTGGTTACTCCAAACATTTCTGGAATCCCTGCCTCTATAGAAGAAGTTCAACAGCCACAGAAAGACAGTGATACTGATCTTGGTCTGAGAGTAAACACTTGTGTTACCGAACCAGTTCCATCTACAACCGGTTCGGAGAGTCTTACTCTTCAAACATCTGTCGCTGTCGATTCCACACCTTCTTCGGCACCAGAAATATTTTACGGACCTGACGGTCTTCCCCTTCCACCTGGTCTGATTGCAATTGAAGAAATTTTAGAAGATCCTCAAACAAGTACTCCAACGCACTTTGGAGTCGGGATCACTCTATCAGAAGTTAGTCTACCACCAGCAGAAGTTCCTGTAGAATCGCTAGGTAATCTTTTGGATAGACTCCAAATTTCTGAACAACCATCAACATCTAGGACTATGTCGTCTGACACAGCGACAACAGAACTCCCTGCTGTCACTCCGACAATGTTTGCCGGCATACTATCTGTCCCAACTAGCTCTCAACCGCTAGAAGGAGCCCACCCAGGGGCTATTACGACAGTATGGTCTGTTCCTGTTTGTTCATCTGGAATAATACCCGGAAACTCTTATGTTGATTCTCAACAAATTGATCCATTTGTAGGTCAATCTGGGCAGTTCGGTCCCCAAGGGCAAACAATTCCCTTGAGTTCTGGGTTACCACTGTATGGGGGGCAGTATGCCCTTTCATTATCCCCTCAGGGAGGATATCCATACGGGAGTTCGCAACAATATTCAGGTTATACTGGAATTACCTCAAGTGGTTGGGTACCTATACTACCTCAACAACCAAGGGTTGTGTATTCGATGCAACAATGTGTACCTATGTCAAATATCCCGACTACACCGGCTATTGTGACGGTGTCACAAGTTCAAACGCTGCCTGTTGTATGCCAACCTCAGATTTCTCAGGTTGTAATGCAACAGCCCCTTGACCCTGCGACTCAACCACAATCGCCAACTAGTGGGGCGACACAGGTCCAGACGGGTACAATTACCCCACACCTTGGTCCAACGGTTAGTATAGCGCAACAGCATATGGCTTCACAACCATGGCTGGTGCAATACCAACAACCACAATTCCAACAAGTATACCAAGGTTCTGAGCAGCAAATCTTTGCGAACAGTGGACAGTCGTACATTCAAAATGGTCAAAATCAACCATTTTACAATGGTCATGTCCACCAACCTTATTAGTCATACCAGCATCAAATGCATTATGCTGGCATGCAAAGACCAACTGCTCAGGCAATCCCATCTTACCCTGGGTATGCTTCACCTAATCTGAATCAGCAGTTACCATTCGTGGCAACTTTAGAGTTACCTGATTTAAACCGGTTAACAAACGATCCAATTGCTTACGCCCCTTGGTGGCCAGCAATTCCACATAAACTTCCATCAGATATTCCTAAATTTAATGGAAATCTGGGTGAAGATCCATCGAATCACGTGATGACATTTCATCTATGGTGTTCATCAAACACCCTAAATGATGATTCGATAAGGCTTCGCCTCTTTCAGAGGACGTTAACGGGTCCAGCGGCAAAATGGTACATTGAATTGCCTAGAGCTTCGTTCAACAACTTCAGTACCTTAGCCACAACCTTTTTAACCCATTTTCAATTACCAATAAGGTATGAAACAGGAACAGAACTCCTTACCAACTTCAAATAGACAATGGTCACTCACATATCTGATCATATACATGAGTGGCGACATCGTCGTAGGATGGTAAAAACGTACGTTCCCGATCAGCTATTAGCTGAATGGTTTATCAAGTCATTACTACCTTCCATCATGGAAGATGTGGCAAAGGGGGGAGTCGTAATGGAAGAGCAAGTTATTGCTCATGCGCAATATTTGGACTTGATCTATACTCAGTCCGGCACGCTCTACGACAAAATACCTGACGCCCCTAGACCGGAATTCTCAATTCCTCCTCCTCCTAAATCAAACAATGACTCTCACGCCAGCGATGGTGTGATTGGCAAAACAGACACGAAATCGACAAAGTCTACATCCAAAAAGGCCTGTAAGATTTCAGATCAAAATGCAAAAGACAAACTTCTTGCTTCGGAAGTAAATGCCATATCGACAAATAAGGGCAAAGAAACCAAACAACCAGGAAGCAAGAAGAAAAGCAAAGGGAAAAAGAAGAAACATAATGAGTCATCTCCTGAAAAATCTTCTTCAAACCCTCCTAGAAATAGGAAACCCCCTGCAGGGTGTCATATATGCGATGAGGATCATTGGACGAGAGAATGTCCATACAAAGCTGAGCTTAAAAGATTCTTTAAAAGTTCGAAAACCTCAGCAGTGTTAACTGATCCGTTTCCAAATCCAGGAACAAATCTGGTTGAAAGTGGAAATGCTTCCCTGTCTCAAGTGCTAATGCTGTCGATTTCAAAACAACAGAATGATGCTTTGATTTCGACAAGGAACAAAGATTACGGGAATCCGCAACTGTCAAACGACAAGGATAAAGATCAACCAAGTAGTTCGACAACAACTTCGACAGAAGTTGTACCACCCACCATTCCTGAATTGACAATAAAATCGCCGAAGGGAGTAGTACACAAGTCGACATTTATTCCCCGCGCTAGAGCGGCACAACATTATAACATAGTGGAAGATTTGGCCCAATCGCCATCCGCTATGTCGACTCTTGAAGTACTACAAATTGCCCATCCCAAAGGCAGGCTTTATTATCGGCCATTGGTGGGATTGATCCAAAGGATTCCAATCTTGTATCCTTCGACCACAAAGGATACGATCCTCAGTTACCGGCTCAACTAGCTTTCCTTCTTCAAGTGAAAGCCCTCAACAAAACTGTTCATCGAACAATAATTGATGAGGGGGCATCTACATGTATCATGTCGATGAGTTGCTTGAAAAATTTAGGGTCACCACCCTTGTCGAGATCGTCAACGACATTAAAAGCATTTGATGGACGATCATACACTCCATACGGGATTTTAAGTAACTTGCAAGTTGAACTGGAGGGCAAAACAGTAGAAATTGATGTTGAAGTAATCGACGGAAACCTCGATTACAAAATCCTATTGGGAAGACCATGGATATATGCTATGGCTGCTATTGTGTCGACCTATTTTAGAAAGATTGCATTTCCCTTCCAATGAGGAATTACAATCGTCGACCAACAAACATTTATCCCCAACAGTTCACAAGTTACGGGAAGCATTCCAATGATCCATGGAAGCAATCATTCGCTTCAAAATATTGGACTAGACCTCCTAAAAGACCCTGCCTTAATGGGTACTTTTGCCCTACCGCCTCCGAGCAATTTGGCGGAAGTGGCCATAGTGGAAACCTGCAATATGAAATCTTCTATATCTAATGGATTCGGAAGATTCCTAAACATTTTTTCAGCATGGATCATCACCATTTTAGAAATATTGTAACAATCAATTTTCTTGGCTTGGGGGGCAAACCCAAATCAACACTCATCGAGTGTTTGGATAGATAGGTCTAAGGAATATGGCACCTCTTCAGATCCTTGGTCGCATGTACATTCTACAGATGAAGGAATCATTCAATCAATGATGATAGGAGAGGCACCATGGGAAGATTACCACCATCTCTCCCATCTTCCGAATTACCACGAAGATTATTCCAGCAACCTTAATCATCCATCAGTTTTTGATTTTCTATCAATACTGTAAATATGGTGGACTTTGAGGATGGTTCTTATCTCGTGTCGACCTCTTTAAAAAATTAAACAAGGAGTCATGAGGATAGTTCTTTTACTGTGTCAACCTCATTAAAAAATGAAACAAATCCCCTTTCCAAATCTCAAAGGTAAACCTTCATTCCAACCACCGAGTTGAATACAATGAAGCTTGGGGGGCATGCACCTCGATTTGCATTATTATACTGGGGGCATGCAAACTTATCACGAGTAGTGTTATTGTAGGGTTCAAGCTCGTTAAAAAATAAACCCACCACGAGCAGTGTTACTGCAGGGTTCAAGCTCGTTAAAAAATAAACCCGCATCGAGCAGTGTTACTGCAGGGTTCAAGCTCGTTAAAAAATAAACCCTCATCGAGTAGTTTTAGCGCATAGTTCAAGCTCGTTAAAAAATAAACATAAGACATGAGCAAATGTTTCCACCCGCGTTTAAGCTCGTTAAAAAATGAACTATTCCCCGGTAAATAACCACCGTGAATGAAGCATTTCAGCCATTAAAGCCTTGGTCGTGTTTGCACCGTCACCTCCACTTTTCCGTTGGCCGATCATTCACCTCCATTTGGTTGTTTACCCATTTTGAGGAATAGCTGCAAAGAGTGATTCCACTAGCCATCCTTGTGACACTGCCGTGATTGGAAAATTCCAACCCTTACTTGGAATCAGCTGCTACCCATTTTATCATTCGTTCCTCAAAAGACGAGTCTTCTTTAAGCTCTTTTCAACTGACTCATAAAATATGAAAAGATTGCCGAGTTTTGGCCTTCCAGCTCGTTAAAGCGGCCGGAAGTGCTATCCCTCCTCTAGATTTTAATCTTTTTGGACCTGAGGGATTATTGCACAAAACGATCGAGCGCTTGTTTTTTTCGGCTCGTTAAAACTATCGAAAATTCATCCCTTCTGTATTGTTTTATACTTTTTTGGACTTAAGGGATTAGATGATGAAAAAGGAATTTTGGAGTTACCTTTACGTACCTTTTTAGACTCTCTAAAAATGAAAAGGACCGAGTTATCTTTGTCGTTAAAATCGTTAAAAAGATTAATAGCGACAAACTTGTCTTTAGACGAGAACGAGCTTCACTATCGCTAGGCTCGTTAAAACATAGCGATTGGTTTGCCCGAAGGGAAAATTATAGAACAAGCATATGTTATCCTCCTCAAGCTTGAAAAAAATAAAGAGGTACTGGTCAGCAATGACTGGGGAAAAATTGGGAAGAAAACTCAAAGAAACTTTGTTGGTAGCAAGTCGCTCTTGAACATGACACTTCCACTCCGTGCCTGAATCGGGTTGGGTTGTTTCATTCACCAGTCACATCACCATGGTCACGCCATACCATCCACATTTGGGGTAAATGCTACCAATCCATCACATAAGTGTCGCTTACATGTTCAAGAGAAGTCATCCAGAGAAGTCACCCGTGTCCCATCCACTACCATACATTATACTTCATTCTTTCATGACCGCCATCCTGAACCGTATATCATCAGATTGTTTTCACCTCCATCAAAATCATTTGCTCCATTCCGTGTCATTGATGTGGGATTCATTAAGGCCCTCCTTTGACGGATCGCTTCTTGTCGACACCAGCTCATTATCCAAGAAGTTGATCTAGGAACACCCCCTTCAGTACTTTGAAGCTTGCATGCCTCAATGGCAAGTTTCTCACTTCCGGCGACAGGTATACATCAATGACCTTCGACCGAAAGATTTTGCGTGGTGTTCGACGCCAAGTCCTTTATTCACACCACGTGAATTGTACTGCAGTACCTTGAGGGTCATCATCATTATCGGTGATTCCTCTTGCGCTTGTTAATAGTTTACATCATTGACTGGTAATCAAGCGATGTCTTTCCATGTTCGACTTCAAAACATTTCTCACATGGATTGACTTGTATTTCGAGTGAAGATTAGACGAGATTGAAGACCCCGGATCTAGTTTCATCCATCCGGGCTGCGATAAATATTCAGGAAAATAAAGACATTGAAATGTACAGCATTGCAGCACAGATAATCATCCTACCAAAAGGATGATGACTCTATCAGAATCATCAGTCTACCATCAGACAATTGTCTGTCCTATGTACATGAAAATGAATTTATAAAGCTGAGCATGGGAATGCCCGCCTCAGCTAGATCATGAAAATAGTATGAAGATAATGTATTGTATTGTATCTTATTACAGGTCTCCTCCCAGCATTGAAAGAACTTCGGATCCTCCTAATAAAGCATTTCACCCGATAAACGACCTCATACTTTATGGGGCAACTGTTATAGAAATTTTTGTGCCTTACAGCTCTGAGCATGAAATGTCCATAAACCAAGGGCTCCTAAGTCCTTAAAAGTGTTGTTATTCTCCTAAAGGAACAAGGTCAACAAATTACAGCTTCTCCCAGAAGTTCTCCACCAGAAACTGCTCAGAACTAGTCAAATCAGGATCATTTCAGCTGCTCCACTAGCTAGCTGTGTTGCAAAGCACCCAAATACACTAGCTAGGAAATGCACTACCAGGGTGCGTTGAGCGGGAAATGACAAGTGGCAGAGTCATTCCACGAGGTGGAGAGACAATGGAAGCTTCCAGAATCTTCTCCAATGACACTTGCCTCATTGAATTCGACCAGTGATGAGTAAGAGACTCTCAGTCTCCAAGTGGAAGCAAGAACTGATAGAGAGAAGCCACTAATCAATTCATGAGCTGACTCATCCTCTATGCATACATCTATATATGGATCCCTCATCCCAGAGATCCAGAGGCTGGAATTTTGTACATTGCAGAGAATTGTTGTTGGTTTTAAGATAGATATCAGAGTATTGGGTGATTTATGCTTTGTTAGAGGTGAAGAGGGGACTTCTATGCTGGGAGGTTGATGCTGGATCAGGAATCATCAGTTGTAACTCCTCTTAGACCTTCTTGTTATATCAATAAAACTATTTGAGTTTCTCCTACATGCTTGTGTATCATTGATGTTTGTTACATTTGTATGTTTAGCTTAAATCTGATCCTAAGCTATTTATGAATATAAATCCATGTCTTTGTGTAGTTTTCTTCTTCTGTGATCTTACAGGAACTTGGTGAAGCTGGGCAAGTAAGGGAGCAGGTAGCTGGAAGCTGTCAAAGAGGAGAGATATTGGATCAAAAGACTAGCGCAAGACACAGGTTGGTCCATCCTATTCCTCTTCGTTTATAGTTCATAAAGAAGAATACGAAAGTAGTTTTCCTTGTTTGTTTCTAAGGTACTGTCACACCTTAGTGGGATAGGGTCATTCTGAATAGACACTTTTCCCGTTAACACATCTGTACAAAATATCATCTTACGGAAAGCTACCCCTCACTTCCTGGATTAAAAGCAGTATATAAGGAAGCGGAGGAAGACCCAGAATCGGTGTACTTCATCAACCAGTGTCGTCAGTGGCAGCTGAGACAATCTGGTATGTTTCCAGACCCAACTTCTTCTTTTCAGCCTCCACAATATAATGCTCAATAATATAGTATGTGGCAAAGTCAGTTCCAACCCCCATTTTCAAACTGGTCACTGTTATAGACATTTTTGTGCCTTACAGCTCTAAGCATGAAATGTCCATAAACCAAAGGCTCCTAAGCCCCTAAAAGTGTTGTTCCAACCCCTAAAGGAACAAGGTCAACAAATTACAGCTTCTCCCAGAAATTCTCCACCAGAAACTGCTCAGAATAAGTCAAATCAGGATCATTTCAGCTGCTCCACTAGCCAAGTGTGTTGCATAGCACCTAAGTCCACTAGCTAGGTGCGTTGCAACGCACCTAAATGCAGTACCAGGGTGCGTTGAGCGGGAAATGACAAATGGCAGTGTCATTCCGCGAGGTGGAGAGACAATGGAAGCTTCCAGAATCTTCTCCAATGACACTTGCCTCACTGAATTCGACCAAGGATGAGTAAGAGGCTTTCAGTCTCCAAGTGGAAGCAAGAACTGACAGAGAGAAGCCACTAATCAATTCATGAGCTGACTCATCCTCCTTGCCTACATCTATATATGGATCCCTCATCCCAGAGATCCAGAGGCTAGAATTTTGCACATTGTAAGGAATTGCTGTTGGTTTTGAGATACATATCAGAGAATTGGGTGATCTATGCTTTGTTGGGGGTGAAGAAGGGACTTCTTTGCTGGGAGGTTGATGTTGGGTCAGGAATCATCGATTGTAACTCCTCCTGGATCTTCTTGTATATCAATAAAACTATTTGAGTTTCTTCTCCATGCTTGTGTTTCATTGATGCTTGTCACATTTGTATGGTTAACTTAAAACTGATCCTAAGTTATTTATGAATATAAACCCATGTCTTTGTATAGTTTCTTTCTTCTATGATCTTACAGGAACTTGGTGAAGCTGGGCAAGTAAGGGAGCAGGTAGCTGGAAGCTGTCAAAGAGGAGAGAGATTGGATCAAAGGACTAGCGCAAGACACAGGTTGGTTCATCCTATTCCTCTTTGTTTATAGTTCATAAAGAAGAATACAAAAGTAGTTTTCTCTGTTTGTTTCTAAGGTAGCTGTCACACCTTAGTGGGATAGAGTAGTTCTAAATAGACACTTTTCCCGATAACAAAATGGCGACTCCACTGGGGATCGTGTCTAATTAGTTTGTTTGTGTTTCTCTAGTTGTTTATTTCATAAACTTATAAGTAGCAATCGAACTGTATTTGCCATTAACAAATGCAAAGTAGACATCTGTTGCTTTAGTCCATTCACTGGATCTGTTTATGATTTGAATAGCTAATTCATAGACTAGCTGATTGCCCTTGTGATAGCTCTTAGACCCCCTTTAGATCCACCTCTGATTGTGCATTACTGATTGCTTTTACTCGGCCAAAAACCATAGATTAAACTGCAAACTGTGACCCAGAACCCGGATAGAATTCTCGTTTTTGCCCCAGCGCAGGCTCTGTGAAGAGGTTCTGCATTTCAACGCACTTCCCGAGAGGGCTACCTGTGCTGCAATGCAGTTTCTCTGTGTAACAGGTGCGCTGATCAGCCTAGCCCTGTGCAGCTGAGGTTCTTTGCTTCATTCTTTCTAGTTTTGTCTCTGTTTTTTGCAGCCTGTGATCAGTGTTTGACTGTTTCAAACCCCTTTTCCTTACTGATATTCCGCCTCAGTTGTACAAAAGAACTGTAGATGTTTTTATGTGTTTGTTGAGTCGTTTACAGTTTTCCATTGCAAAAGCATAATAGTCGTACTGTCGTCCTTTGATTTAGATCTGTCGCAAGTGTCGATTTTGGTCATAGGAGAAAGTTTATTTGCTGTTGATAGTCGATTATGCTTTTATTTTTGCCTTTGGTTTGAATTCGTGACTTTCTAGTGTCGAAACGAGTATTTATTTCAAAATCATAAAGTGTCGTAATCATCTCTACCTTTTGATTTCGAAAAGAAGCTTGTTTGTGTTTGTCACTTGAAAGCAAATTCAGATTTGTACATCAACTTTCTTTTTAGGCATCAATATTAAGAAAGTGAAAAACAAAACACATGCATGTGCATTTGCATATTGACAGTCTGTTTGGCTTGATTTAGGAAAGTGCATTTACAGTGTGCTCTTTGCTCTTTGCGAAAAGATTGTGTCTTTCTTTTCCCCTAGTAGCTAGGATTTTCATTGCTGAAAAGAGATAAAAGTTTGTTTATCATCTTTAGATTTCATTTTAGGAATTACATCTACATCTCGTGGTGATCCCAAAAGGAAAAATTCATAAGAAAGATCAACTTAAAATAAATTCAATGAACTTAACAACGCTTTGGAACTTAACGCACAACATTTAGAGGTCTAGGCTAGAGACGTATTCCGGCGTCGTAAAGCTTGGTAACTATTGTCCTCACTGATGGTTGGGTGATTCCTCCACTTTGAGACGATAAGTGCTAGTACGGACTTGTGCTCCCACGTACTGTTGAGTATATATTGGGAGACCCCTATAGGCTTAAAACCTTTATCCATAGGAAGCCGTGTCGGCCGCCCTACTGATCGCAATGCACCGAACACAGCATTCGGGAAGATTGACTGCCATACCGTAAAAAGTATTCTGCAGTTTTGCGATTGGTTTGGTACTCCCTCTACCTAGACCTCCAGAGCAGTCCCTTTCGTTCCTTTTCAGACTCTTTAACGGAAAAGGTCCATCTGAGCACTTGTCACTTCAGGCTCATTAAAAATCGAAGGAGACTAGAGTCATCTTTTGTTTTTTCTCAACTCTTAAAAACTGAAAAAACAAGTTGTGTCAAAGCGTGTTAAAATTTATTTTTAAACGGAATATTCATACCCCTTTCCTACGTTGATCTTGGGTTGAGAAAATGGAGCCTACCAACCAAGGAATTCCCCTTGGTGGAAATCCTAGTCCCTTCTCCTCTTGGGGAGATGTTGGTGCGCCCCATATGGCCACATTGTCGCTTCCAGGACTGACAATTGGTTTGCCTGTATGGCTCTTCTCAACCTCTGTCGTTCAGAACACCACCATTCCTGAACAATCAAATCAGCAATTAGACGAGTCCAGAGTTGCCCACCAGCCTTCTACTTCCTCTAATTCTTCCTCTCCTCCTTCCTCTTCGCTTGATGGAGCTGGTAAAGCTAAAAGCCAAGTTCCTAAGGAGAAGAAGGAAAAGAAGAAGAAAGAAAAGAAGAAGAAGGAGCCAAAGGCGAATGGGGGAAAATGAGTGTCGTCTAACGAAAATCCACACACTGTACCGACCAGGCCTAGATCGCCATGTGTCATTTGCAAAGGAGACCACTTTCACAGAGATTGTCCTTGCATCCCCCGGATACTAAGGGACTGGTCTCCTCGTTTGCACAACCCGGTGTCGTCAACCTCTGATGATCATGTTGAAAACACACCGTCAACTAGTGAAAGTGAAGCCCCAGGAAAAAAAGGGAAAGCTAGATTTCCTTGTAAACTGTGCGAAGGCAATCATGCCATCCACAGTTGTCCCTTCTTAGACGAAGCTAAAAGATTTTTGGATGATCGTCCGGTTTCACCGTTACGACTTCCTCCTGGATATAAAAAACTCCTGCCGAGTCCGTCACTAGTTGAGAATCCAGCTGGCCCGCTCAGGTGGTCGGCTGAAGCACCTATCATTGAAGATAAACCATCTGGATCCATACCAGACGAAAGTCAAAAGGTCGAGGCGGCAGTTGACCCGGTCTTGCCTTCAGAGGTTTCATCTTTGGATGATACAACCACTGAAGAGAACAAGGATGACACCGTCCAAATTCTCTTCATCAACACAGACTCCGACGAATATGGGGGCAATCTACCCGTTCCTTTACCGCAGGAAGGAAGTTCGTCAGAGCCATACTCGGCCGTCTACTCGGTCCCACCTCCAAGCAACCTAGTTGTCTCCTTCGACTGGAATCAACTAGGCAGACCCCGTTTACCAGCAAGTGTACCTTTCCGAATTATCGTTCAAATATATAGAATGGTCATGGCTGGTACCATCATCGATGAGGGGGCTTCTGTGAGTATCCTTTCCTCTACTGCTTGGAAAGCGCTTGGTTCGCCATCGCTTTTGCCTGAGATGAGAAATCTGACAGGCTTTGATAAAGGAACCAGTCGACCTTTAGGGATCCTTCTCGATGTGCCCATAACATTGAGAAGGAAGACAGTTCGCATGAACGTAATGGTAGTTCAAGGACCCTTGGATTATAACCTACTCCTTGCACGAGACTATATTTATTGCATGGGAGCAATTGTCTCCTCACTCTTTAGAGTAATGTGTTTTCCGCACGAAAGAAGAGTGGTCAAGCTCGTGGACCAGCTTTCATTTCCTGGATCACGCATAGCAAATAGTCATATACCATCCCTAAATGGTCTTTTCACGTAAGAAATGTCTCAATCTCTAGTCCGTCCTCCCGATGAGTGCGAGTAATTCGAAGGGATATGACTGAAACCCAGGGGGCATGCGTCTTGGTCTGCTTCGGCAGGAAAACTTTGGGTATAGGGTAGGTTTCCGCGGGAGAATATGACTAGTCTGTACCCCGTCTGTGATTGGAAGAGGGGTTATTCTGGAATAAGATTCTCTTGTCAAAGTTATGTGAGTTGGCGGGCATCGTCACTCACCTTTGTTTATCTCGGTAGACATCGCCGAAGAAGTGTTTTGTTTGTTGTGTGAATAGAACAATCTTTGGGTAACCTGTAAGAGGTAGGCCTCTCTCGGTAAAACAAATGTTTTGGCGGAAGTGAAGTAGAGGTAACTTTGAAACTCTGTTTTATACCTGGGGGCATGCAAACCTTTTGGAGTGCAAGCGATGGGCGACTATTTATTTTTTAAATTTTTAGGACCCCTAACCGTTTAAACTCGTAGGATTAGTCGTCACCTAACTTGCATAAAGAAAGGATGTGGGGCAAAAATCCAAAAGTTGTCGTTTTCATATGAGACATTCTTATCTTATGACTGGATTGATCGAGCAGTGTTTACCGCGAGGTTCAAGCTCGTTAAAAAATAAACCCGGACCGAGCAAATGTTTCCACCCGCATTTAAGCTCGTTAAAAACTGAACTATCCCCTGGTAAATAACCACCGTGAATGCAACATTTCAGCCATTAAATCCTTGGTCGTGTTTTGCACCGTCACCTCCACTTTTTCATTGGCCGATCATTCACCTCCATTTGATTGTTTACGCATTTTGAGGAACAGCTGCGAAGAGTGCTTTCACTAGCCATCTTTGTGACACTGCCGTGATTGGAAAATTCCAAACCTTACCTGGAATCATCTGCTACCCATTTTATCACTCGTTCCTCAAAAGACGAGTCTTCTTTAAGCTCTTTTCAACTGACTCGTAAAATATGAAAAGATTGCCGAGTTCTGGCCTTCCAGCTCGTTAAAGCGACAGGAAGTGCTATCCCTCCTCTAGATTTTAATCTTTTTGGACCTGAGGGATTATTGCACAAAAAGATCGAGCGCTTGTTTTGTTCGGCTCGTTAAAGCTAATCGAAAATTCATCCCTTCCGTATTGTTTTATACTTTTTCGGACTTAAGGGATTAGATGACGAAAAAGGAATTTTGGAGTTACCTTTACGTACCTTTTCAGACTCTCTAAAAATGAAAAGGACTGAGTTATCTTTGTCGTTAAACTCGTTAAAAAGGTTAATAGCAACAAACTTGTCTTTAGACGAGAACGAGTTTCACTATCGCTAGGCTCGTTAAAACATAGCGATGGGTTTGCCCGAAGGGCAAATTATAGAACAAGCATATGTTATCGTCCTCAAGCTTGACAAAAATAAAGAGGTACTGGTCAGCAATGACTGGGGAAAAATTGGGAAGAAAACTCAAAGAATCTTTATTGGTAGCAAGTCACTCTTGAACATGACACTTCCACTCCGTGCCCGAGTCGGGTTGGGTTGTTTCATTCACCGGTCACATCGCCATGGTCTCGCCATACCATCCACATTTGGGGTTAATGCTACCAATCCATCACATAAGTGTCGCCGACATGTTCAAGAGAAGTCATCCAGAAAGGCCACCTGTGTCCCGCCCACTACCATACATTATACTCCATTCTTTCATGACCGCCACCCTGAACCATATATCATCAGATCGTTTTCACCTCCATCAAAATCATTTGCTCTGTTCCGTGTCATTGATGTGGGATTCATTAAGGCCCTCCTATGACGGATCACTTCTTGTCGACATCAGCTCATTATCCAAGAAGTTGATCTAGGAACACCCCATTCAGTACTTTGAAGCTTGCATGCCTCAATGGCAAGTTTCTCACTTCCGGTGACAGGTTTACATCAATGACCTTCGATCGAAAGATTTTGCGTGGTGTTCGACGCCAAGTCCTTTATTCACACCACGTGAATTGTACTGCAGTACCTTGAGGGTCATTATCATTATCGGTGATTCCTCTCGCGCTTGTTAACAGTTTACATCATTGACTAGTAATCAAGCGATGTCTTTCCATGTTCGACTTCAAAACATTTCTCACATGGATCGACTTGTACTTCGAGTGAAGATCGGACGAGATTGAAGACCCCGGATCTAGTTTCATCCATCCGGGCTGCGATATATATTCAGGAAAATAAAGACATTGGAATGTACACCATTGCAGCACAGATAATCATCCTACCAAAAGGATGATGGCTCTATCAGAATCATCAGTCTACCATCAGACGATTGTCTGTCCTATGTACATGAAAATGAATTTATAAAGCTGAGCATGGGAATGCCCGCCTCAGCCAGATCATGAAAACAGTATGAAGATAATGTATTGTATTGTATCTTATTACAGGTCTCCTCCTAGCATTGAAAGAACTTCAGATCCTCCTAATAAAGCATTTCACCCGATAAATGGCCTCATACTTTAGGGGGCAACTGTTATAGACATTTTTGTGCCTTACAGCTCTAAGCATGAAATGTCCATAAACCAAGGGCTCCTAAGTCCCTAAAAGTGTTGTTCCAACCCCTAAAGGAACAAGGTCAACAAATTACAGCTTCTCCCAGAAGTTCTCCACCAGAAACTGCTCAGAATAAGTCAAATCAGGATCATTTCAGCTGCTCCACTAGCCAAGTGCGTTGCATAGCACCTAAGTCCACTAGCTAGGTGCGTTGCAATGCACCTAAATGCACTACCAGGGTGCGTTGAGTGGGAAATGACAAATGGCAGTGTCATTCCGCGAGGTGGAGAGACAATGGAAGCTTCCAGAATCTTCTCCAATGACACTTGCCTCACTGAATTCGACCAAGGATGAGTAAGAGGCTTTCAGTCTCCAAGTGGAAGCAAGAACTGACAGAGAGAAGCCACTAATCAATTCATGATTTGACTCATCCTCCTTGCATACATCTATATATGGATCCCTCATCCGAGAGATCCAGAGGCTGGAATTTTGCACATTGTAAGGAATTGTTGTTGGTTTTGAGATACATATCAGAGAATTGGGTGATCTATGCTTTGTTGGGGGTGAAGAAGGGACTTCTTTGCTGGGAGGTTGATGCTGGTTCAGGAATCATCGGTTGTAACTCCTCCTGGATCTTCTTGTATATCAATAAAACTATTTGAGTTTCTTCTCCATGCTTGTGTTTCATTGATGCTTGTCACATTTGTATGGTTAACTTAAAACTGATCCTAAGTTATTTATGAATATAAACCCATGTCTTTGTATAGTTTCTTTTTCTGTGATCTTACAGGACCTTGGTGAAGCTGGGCAAGTAAGGGAGCAGGTAGCTGGAAGCTGTCAAAGAGGAGAGAGATTGGATCAAAGGACTAGCGCAAGACACAGGTTGGTTCATCTTATTCCTCTTTGTTTATAGTTCATAAAGAAGAATACAAAAGTAGTTTTCTCTGTTTGTTTCTAAGGTAGCTGTCACACCTTAGTGGGATAGAGTAGTTCTAAATAGGCACTTTTCCTGATAACAGTCACCACCGTCGTTTCCTTCTTCAAACCCGTGGCTGAATCAGGCAAGCCAATCTGGTTGGCCAAATTTCGCTTACGCTCCAACATATTGGCAAAATAGCCCATATCCTCCACAATGGACTCCCCCTACTTCACAAAGTTCACCCTGGCAGACAAACTGGCAAAGACCGATGCACCAGCTAGTAGGAACTATTCTACTCCCTCAACCTACTCTGCTAGCTTTACAACAAAATCCCCAGTCTAATCTGAGACCGCAACTCCCAGCCCAACCCAACCCCAATCCAAATAACAGGCCGGTCCAATCTCTTCAAATCATAGAATCACTAGAAATAGGACCCGACCTGAGGGAGTGTAATGATCTTCAGTTACGATATGGACGTATTATTGAAACTGAGGGAGAAAAAACAGTTCATATTGAAGATCAGTTATCAAGAGAACATCAGTTGCAACAAGAGGATGTAAATAAGCAGCAGACTCATAATCAAGCAACCACATCCTCTCCTCCATTCCCAGAACGATTAGTCATATCTCGACCTTTGCAATATCTTGACTTCGACATTCTGGGAGAATTACAAAATCTGTACATAAAATTCCCATTCCTCCAAGCCATTCAAGACATTCCTATATACGCAAAAACTATCAAAGAATTGTGCATAAAGAAACCAAGGAGGAATATAACAACTAATCCAAGAGTCCAAGTAGTCGGTACTTTATCTGATTTACTATCCAGGAAAGAAACACCCATTAAATATGAAGACCCAGGAAATCCAATTGTAACTGTTCAAATTTATAGTCAGACCCTGTCTAATGCCTTAGTTGATCTAGGAGCTGCAATCAATATTTTAACAACCACTACCTGTCAAAAGCTCGGCATTACATCTGTAGAACCCACCTCTACTTTGTTAGAATTGGCTGACCAATCTATGGTTAGACCAGAGGGTACTCTACATGATGTCATGGTCTCTATAGATTCCTAGGAATATCCAACCGATTTCCTGATAATTAATCCAAAAACCCGATTTGATGGACACTCGCTAATCCTAGGTAGACCTTGGCTTGCCACTGCGATGCTTACATTGGTTGCCAGCAAGGAAATATGACCATAACCAAAGGACCTGATATCAAGAATTTAGTTCTATACCCTCCAGCGCAGCCAAGTGTCACAATAATTAAAACTAAGAAGCACCCTATATCATACCTTACTAATAACATTAGATCTCCATTGACTATACAAGAGGCACTTGATTTTAAAGATCAAACAGAAGATGATGCCATTAACAACTTCATTAGTCAAACTGAATTCGGATCCTACACACAATGTCACATGATAGAAGCAGCATTTGATAATGAATTAGAAGAAGATCCTCTGAAAGATACACATGATCAAACAATATCTGTTACTTCTGTTCCAAATAGTAAAATTGTGGAAATTGAACCGGGAAAAACTTTAAATATCAATGCCAACCTCACATCTGAACAAGAAACGAAACTCATCCATCTGTTAAGAAAATATCAGGAAGCATTTGCATGGGATTATCCTAATATGAAAGGAATCGATCCACAATTGTGTACACACCACATTTATATAGAAAAAGATGCTAGACCTGTTCGTCAACCGCAAAGAAGACTTAATCCTCATCTAAAGGATGTGGTAAAAGCTGAACTTCAGAAACTTTTAGATGTCAATTTTATCTATCCTATTTCTGATAGTAAATGGGTCTCTCCGCTTGTGGTGGTACCAAAAAAGAATGGGAAATGGAGAATTTGTGTGGATTACAGGGAACTCAATAAAGCAACACAAAAAGACCACTTTCCTCTCCCATTCATAGACCAAGTACTAGATACTTTAGCAGGAAAGAAACTCTTTTCTTTCCTGGATGGCTTCAGTGGATACAATCAGATTCAGATTGCCCTTGAAGACCAGGACAAAACTACTTTTACTTGTCCTTGGGGAACATTTGCCTACCGAGTTCTACCTTTTGGCCTATGTAATGCTCCTGCCACATTCCAAAGTGCTATCCTTAGCATTTTTGCAGATTTAATAAATGATGGACTTGAAGTATATATGGATGACTTTACACCATATGGAGATGATTTTGATCCAGCACTAGACACCCTAGAAAAAGTCCTACAACGTTGCATAGCTACCAAACTTTGCTTAAGCCACGAAAAATGTTACATGATGATGACTGAAGGACTTATTCTAGGACACTATGTTTCAACAGCCGACATTCAGGTAGACCCGGCCAAAATCCAAATACTATTGCTTATTCCCACTCCTACTACTCAAACAGAGGTACGCAGATTTCTTGGATTTTCTAGTTATTATAGACGATTTATAGAACATTGTTCACACATTGCTGCACCTTTATATGCACTAACTAGTAACGTTGATTTTCTTTGGACAAAAAAATGTGAACGTGATTTCAAGGATTTAAAGAAGCTCGTATCCACAGCCCCAGTCCTTCGAGGACCAAACTGGGATTTACCATTTCAGATATCATCTGATGCCTCAGATACATCCATTGGCGCAGTCCTTGGGCAGGAAGAGGATAAAAAACCATACGTTATCTATTACATCAGCAAAAATTTATCCCATGCTGAATTAAATTACACTGTTGCTGAAAAGGAATTCCTATCTGTAATACATGCTGTCAATAAATTTAGACATTATATTATAGGCTATCCTGTTATTTTGTATACAGATCATTTCGCCATAAAATATTTAGCAAATAAGCCTGTCACAAATGGCAGAATAACTAGATGGTTGATTTTATTGTAGGAATTCGATATCACAATCAAGGATCGGCCTGGCAAAGAAAACCCTGTAGCCGATTTTCTCTCAAGAATGCCAAAGCCAATTGAGGTAGCAGCAGTTGAAGATCAATTTCTGGACGAACATTTGTTAGCTGTTTCCGTACAAACACCCTGGTATGCTGATGTTGCTAATTACCTTGCAGTAGGTAAACTACCAGAACACCTAACCCCTAATGAGCACAAACAGATTGTTTAGAAGGGTACTCGATTCTCCTAGATTGGGGGCTATTTGTTTCACACAGGGGCAGACATGCATATCAGGAGATGTGTTCGAGAAGATGAAATCTTTGACATCATAAAAGCCTGTCATGATGGACCATGTGGGGGACACTTCGCTGAGTGTAGAACTAGACATAAAGTATCACAGACGGGATATTATTGGCCCATGATTTTCAGAGATGCAAAGAAATTTGTCCAAGCCTGTGACAGCTGCCAACGAGCAGGACGTCCTGGTCAAGCTGACGAGATGCCTCTGAAACCACAATTAGTCATCGAACCATTTGAGCGATGGGATTTTTATTTCGTTGGACCCATCAACCCCTCATCAAATCAGAAAACATATATCTTGGTGGCAACAGAATATGTCACCAAATGGGTTGAAGCAGAAGCATTGCCAAGAGCCACAGAGGACTCTGTCATACAGTTCCTGTTCCATCTATTTGTACGTTATGGCCTTCCAAGGGAAATAATTACAGACGGAGGACCACAATTTGCTGGGAATAGATTAGCTGCAACACTTAATAATTATCATGTCCAGCATAAAATCACTACTCCATATCACCCACAGGCGAATGGACAAGTAGAAAGCAGCAATAAGGTAATAGAATCAATCCTAACGAAAACCATTGCATCACATAGGCATTGTTACGCAGTAATTTGTCACTGCCTTCCTGTCAGTCACCCTGCTGTGTCAATCACTAAGCTTCATGCCTTCTGAACTAGCCCAGAAACCCATTTTTCTAAAGTTTTATGCATCAGCGCGTCTGTTTGAAAAATATCCGCGATTACTGGCGCTCCATAGTGTATTTAATGCGCTGACAGCTCGGAAGGACATCATCTTGGAAATCAGGACCTAATGCCCCCAGGACACTATGCACGATGGTGTCATCACTGGGTACGGGCACGGGGTGGGTGGCCACGTAGTTGATTTGCGGCGAGGCAGATGCAACTTGTGGATGAAAGCCAGGAGGGAAAGACGAATGCATGGGAGGGGCTTGTGGACGAACGAACGATAACTGATCGAATGTCACGATTCTTCCGTCGTGTGGAAAGCAGACCACACGGAAAAGTGAAGAAACAAGGGCTCCCATGGCATACACATAATCACGACCAAGGAGAAGACTGAAGTCTAAAGAACCTTGGGTAACTGAGACGTCTATATAGACAGTCTTGCCCCCCAAAGTAATAGGAAACTTTGGGAGGATCCCTAATGGCTGACTCGTTCCTCCGTCAAATGCGGTGAGATGCGGTGCGACGGGTACAAGCGATGGGGAACCCAAAGCTCGCCAAGTAGTAACGGGCATGAGACTAACCGATGCTCCTTCGTCTAACATAGTGCCGGGCAGCGCCTTATTGCAAGCATAGGCGGTGACCCAGAAAGGCACATGGGACGGAAGGGGAGGGGCAGTCAGACGACTCCAATCAAAGGAGATGACCGAACTACATGGTGGGGGAACCATATGGTTGCCCCCCCGCTCGGAAAGAACCGAATCTAAATTCTCTGGAGAGGTTTCAGGAGAACCTTTATCAAGCTCAGGAGAATCTGAGGAGACGAGAAGGACATGAGAACTTTGCTCTTCCGAAACAGAGTGGTTGAGAGGAGGTGAACTCGAGTCAACACCCTTTCCGACCAACGGCGGGTCTGGAACAGGCTGGGAACAACCGGGTTCGGGAAGAGGGGACTGGACAATAGGAGAATCTGAAGCGATCTCTTTGTGAACAGGGGCGCGATCTACAGCTGTAGAAAGACGCTGATAACCAGCGGGGAATGGATTCGGAGGAGCAGTAAGACTTTCCAATACAGCAGAGGCTTTATCCATGAGTGGGCAAAGGTGAAGGGGATGTTTGCCTTCACAAAGTCGGCAGGGGATTCGAAGCTTCCCTTTCTCCTTACCATTCCCAACTGATGAGGTAGCATCGCCGTGATCATCAGTGGACGATGAAGGGCGGGCCAGATCGTGAGACCATACTTCTAGTACCCTGGGAATGCCAGGACAATCGCGAAGCAGATGGTCCTCCCTGCATAATCGACAAGGAAACTTAACCTTCCGCGGAGGAGCAGAAGGTGACCCGACTTCATGTGTACTAGAGTGGATAGCTGGACTTGAGGGGGGGACTGTGTGTGTAGGCTCTCCCTTAGGGGACTTCTTCTTCTTGGTCTTCCTCTTCTTCCTCTTCATTATGATGAAGTCTGTTTGGAGCATAGTTCCTTTCCGGTGTCAAGCTCCTTAAAAAATGAAACTAGGCTTGGTCGGAGCATAGTTCCTTTCCTGTGTCAAGCTCCTTAAAAAATGAAACTGGATCCGTCCCGAGGATAGTTCTGATCTTGTGTCGACCTCGTTCCAAAATGAAACAAGGAGTCGAGCATAGTTCCTGATCTTGTGTCAAGCTCTTTCAAAGATGAAACAAGGGTTACGAGGATAGTTCTTTTACTGTGTCAACCTCATTAAAAAATGAAACAACCCCCTTTTTCCAATTGAGTCTTTGATTAAGATCTCGTGAAATCCAAGTCGAGTCTTTCCAAGCTCTCAAAGGTGAATCTTCATTCCATCCATTGTGTTGAATGCAATGAAGCTTGGGGGGCATGTACCTCATTTTGCGTCATTATGCTGGGGGCATGCAAACTTATAACAAGCATAGTTTTTCGTTTCAAGCTTGTGTAAACATGAAACTGAATCCAAGCAGAGTTCTCCATGGTTCAAGCTTGTGTAAAAATGAACCCATACCCGATTTACATCTTGTGATTGCCATTTTTTATCCGCTGAATTCTGCTAGATGAGCCTTGGTTGTTTTCATTCCATTGCTACCATCTCTTTGGCCGATCATATGCTCTCACTTGGTTGTTTATCCTTTCCTGAGGAACCGCAGCGATGAGTGGTTTTGATTAGCCAGCCTCTTGACCATTACATGTTTTGAGCAGTTCCACCATTACCGGAACCAGTTGCTACCCTTTTATACCACTCGTTCCTCTAGGACGAGTCGCCTTTAAGCTCTTTTCTGACTCGTAAAATATGAAAAGATTGCCGAGTATTTTTCCCTTTTTGACTCGTTAAAGAGAATAAAAATGGAGGTCTGCTTTCAGCTCTTTTCTGACCGTTTAAAGATGAAAAGATTGCCGAGTCCCCCTCTCGACTCGTTAAAGAAATGAGAGGTAGTCACCTTTAAAGCTCTTTTTTCGACCGTTTAAACTAAAAAAGATTGCCGGGTTTTTGTCGTTTCGCACTCGTTATTGGCTCTAAAACGACGTACTTCTGACCGCTTTTTTACTTTTTCGGGTCGAAGTCACTATTTACGAAAAGTACTCCTTGATCGTAATGGTCGGGCGGTTCTTTCGAGCATTGTTTTATACTTTTTCGGGCTCGAGAGACACAACTGTACGAAAAAGGACCCCCCTGGAGTCTTCTTTTCTGCTGTCTTTTCAGGCTCTCTAAACAAGAAAAGACGCCGAGTTTTTCCTTTGTCAGGCTCGTTAAACACTTGATGACATCGGATATTGTCAAAATGACACTCTTCGAGCATATGCTATCCCCGTCAAGCTTGTCATCCAAAAATAACCGGGGTACCTGCCAGAAATGGTGGGGAAAATGGAACTGTAATCATAGTCGTGTCGGCAGTATGTCGCTCTTGAACATGGCACTCTTCTGCTTCGTGTCTGGGTGGGACCATCTCATCTTGTTTTTCACTGGCCTCCGTGGGTTTGGGTTATCCTATTCGACCTCTCATCTGCTCATTGCCATCATTACTATACCCTCTGCTCATTTGATGTCAAATACTGCCAAACCCGCTTCAGTGCCGCCGATATGTTCAAGAGAAGTTGACCTCTGCAATAATACAACCTCATCTGCTATCTCACACAAATCATTTTTCCTCTGTCTCGTGTCGATGATGTGGGAATCATTATGGCCCACCTTCGATCAAGGTCACTTCCTGTCGACTTCAGCTCATTATCCGGGAAGGTGACTTAGAGACTCCCTTCAGGTGCCTTAGAGCCTGCATGCCTCAATGGCAGGTTCTTCGTGTTCGACGCGAGGTTTACATCATTGGCCTCCGATCGAATAATTCCGTGGGTGTTCGACACCAGCTCATTGATTCACATGCCGCAGATTGTACCTATAGTACCTTGAGGACCATTGTCATTATAGGTGGTACCTCTCGCGTCTGTTAACAGTTTTCATCATTGACTGGTAATCAGGCAATGTTCATGCATGTTCGACTTCAACTCATATATTCACATGCTTGAACTTGTACTTTGTTTGGATCGGGACGGAGTGCAAGACCCTGGATCCCTGTCTGTTGAGGGCAAGGTTGCGATTTTGTGGATGATCATTACATGACTCATTGATGGATGGCTGCGCCCATACCTGAGTCTTCATGGATGGCTACGACCATACCTTATCATTACTATGGTCTCTTTAGCTGGGTGGCTGCGTCCATTCCACAGACCTTTTCGCATGTCTTCGTGGATGGCTGCGCCCATGCCTAGACTGCATGTACTTGATTATCAGAGATATTTCGGTCCTTCCTGGTGGTGTTCCAGTTCGGCGTGTGTTGTAAAGCATTTCACCCCTCCCACTCTCTCGGTCTTCATGCTTTAGGGGGCATCTGTTACGCAGTAATTTGTCACTGCCTTCCTGTCAGTCACCCTGCTGTGTCAATCACTAAGCTTCATGCCTTCTGAACTAGCCCAGAAACCCATTTTTCTAAAGTTTTATGCATCAGCGCGTCTGTTTGAAAAATATCCGCGATTACTGGCACTCCATAGTGTATTTAATGCGCTGACAGCTCGGAAGGACATCACTTTTCCGCGCTGGTCGCCAGCGCGCCTTTCCCATGTTCTTCCGCGCTGACATGACTGTCCCAGTTATGTAGACGCGACGACAGCGCGACAGTTTCCTAATAATCCGCGCTGATCCAGTTTGGGCGAATTTGTTCAAACAACCAGCCTTCCAGATGACTCCAGGCTTGGTTGTTAGCTTTGTGAATGTCGACTCCCTTCTATGGCATGACTGTTCGACCCTTTGCAACCGTTTCCCTCAAAGATAAGCTCATCCTTCCACTCTTTTAGGAGGCTCCTTCTCCTACATATACTCCCACCATTACCATGAGCAGCTAGTTAGACATAGCTTGGATTGTATAGAGCTTATAGTGCTCAGATTGCTGCTACTATAGGTATTTGGTGTGCTAGGTGTGGAAGTGATTGATTGCTTAGGGAAGGTTGTTTTGTGTTGCTTGTGTGAGAGAGAGAGTTGTTTGTCTTGGGAGAATCATCCTCAAAGGTGAATGCTTGAGATACATGCTGACTGGCCCCTCCTGAGAAGGTTACCGACGTCAGAACATTTGGTTGTACTCTTCTCTATTCTGATTAATAATAGATGACTGCTATTATTGTTCCATTCTCATTTGTACTTGCAATGGTTAAATGTGAATTACATCTTTTCTGACCGATGTATGGTTGCTTTTACTAGATTTCACGCTTGTGTTTGTTTCCTCTTCGTGTGTGCAGGTATCCATTCGCGGGGATCGCGGAGGATTGTGACCAGCCAAAGCGAAGGAGCGAAGGCAACATCTCTTCGTCAAACAACAGCGCTGGAATCCAAGTAGGTGCTCTTTACCTCTTGTTTAATTGTAATTAGGAACATGCATGGCAGCATTGTTTGATTGTTGCTAGACCCTTGCTGGGCTAGTAGGGATCGCCTCTATCCGTAGAGGGGATTTACCTCTCCAACAGGCATGATTGGGCTGCTCGACTACCTGAAGCACTCTGGGTGTATAGAACAACATGGAGAAGCACCACTCGTTACTCACCTTATCAATTAGTGTTTGGAAAACAACCCATTTTTCCTATAGAATTTGAAATCCAAACATTACGAACAACACAGGAAGTTGGCTTAGATCTAAGTGAGGCACAGATTAATCGATTACAGCAGATCAATGAATTGGATGAAATTAGGCTCTCTGCACTACAAAATACAGCACTGATTCAACAGCAGCGAGCTAAATGGCATGATGCGCTCATCAAAAACAAAGTCTTCCATGAGGGAGACTGGGCTTTGTTGTACGACTCTCGGTTTTAGGATTTCCCTTGGAAACTCCAGACTCGTTGGTTGGGACCATACAAAATCCAGAAGGTACATGACAATGGGACCCTCACTTTAATCACCATTGACGGCTCTGGATATGCCTTCAAAGTAAATGGCCACCGAGTTTGTCTCTATCGTAAACCACTCACTCGGGAATCCTTCTGCCAGCAGCTACGTCGAGACACTGATATGGAGATTTTAGGAGAGGAAGAGAAGTCTTCCTCACCTATAATTCATTAAGGAATTCATTTCTTTTTACAATTTGTACATAAGTTCTTTTCTTCAAGTCATTCTTGTACATATGCTTGAACTAAATGTGTTCTTGTCATTTTTTGCTCAAGATTTCGATTTTTGCCGTTCCATTTCTAAAAGAATGGCATTTGCGCGTTTGGCTGTCGCTTTTCAAAAGGAACAACATTCTTGATTTTTCTGCTGTTCCTTTTCAAAAGGAACAACATTCTTGATTTTTCTGCTGTTCCTTTTCAAAAGGAACAACATTCTTGATTTTTCTGCTGTTCCTTTTCAAAAGGAACAACATTCTTGATTTCTTTTGTTGTTCCTTTTCAAAAGGAACAACATTCTTGATTTTTCTGTTGTTCCTTTTTCAAGGGAACGACATTTGTTTGTTTTGCTATTCCTTTTCTAAAAGGAACAACATTTTGATTCTTGCTGTTCCTTTTTCAAAAGGAACGGCACTGCGGAGTGTTTGCTGTCCCTTTTCCAAAGGCACAACATATTTTTGATTTCTGTTGTTCCTTTTTCAAAAGGAACGGCATTTTTGCGTCTTTTGCTGTTCCTTTTTCAAAGGAACAACATTTTTCATGGCTGCTGTTCCTTTTTCAAAAGGAACGGCATTGGTGTGTTCTGTTTTTCCTTTTTCAAAAGGAACGGCGTTTGCACTTTTGAGATCTATGCTCCTTTGTTATTCCTCTTTCCAAAAGGAACACTTCTAGCATACTTTTCCTCTCCTTGTGCAACAACTTATTCCTTTTGCTGATCTAAATTTAGGATGTTTCTTGCTCCTGTTCTTTCAAAGTCTTTTAGAGACAGCTATGCACTTATGCAATGAACACAATCACAACATACTAAAATCAACAAACTATAAATCGTTATCTTTATAAGGCGTTGTATTGGTAAGAGGACAAATGGAAGGACATACTTATTCATCATCTTTTGTTGTCATTGTCTTACTAATTTTGCCTTGATTGGTTATCTTTATCATGACATTCCCTTTAATCCTCTTTGATTATTGTTTAGGAATAAGAGAAAACGGTTTATATCTTCCTATTGAGATAATAAGACTTCTTCCACCATTCCTACTCTTAAGGAGTGTTGAACCACCCTTTGTGTATAAATAAGGAAAAGTTCTTTATGAAAAAGAAGAAAGTAAAAAGATGAATTATAAGTTGTCAAATGCAGGATAGGGGGTCTCATCAAGAGCCAGCCTACCATGATCATGAGGATGGAAGTGAAGTGGCATTCCCACTATGGCCACCACACCAAGGATATGGTCCAAAGGGTATATCAAATAAACAAACCTTGGAACAGGAGGTCTCATCACGAGCCGACCTGCCCACTCTTCACTCCCTCCTCATGAATGACATTATGGCTAACTAGTTACCAAGCCAGCATAATGGCCTACACTTTGACATTACATTCCTTAATATGCACATAAAGGATCATGGTTCCAAGGGTGAAATAAACAACTCTGCCAAGGTTATGGACACCTGTCGGTAGTAGAGCACTGTTAATGGTATTGAAGTCACATTGATTACACCAATAGGTAAGATACTAATACTCTTTTGTTTCTTATATCCTAGGCACTAATCATACATTATTTCCCAACTTATATATCGCATGAACATTTATTACCACCAATCATGGCAAAGGAGGTGACAATGACCACTTGAGATTTGGCAAGTACGATAGACGTCCTATCCCCCAGCCTCGCATCATATCACAACAGCCTCTTACGTAATACGCAATCCAACTTTATGCCTCGATTTTGGTAATTCGTTGTTTTTCTAAACATGGCATATTTTCATATGTTGTTCCTTTATGACTTGGTTGTAGATCGGGTGCTTCTCCTTTCTTTGATGGCTGGGACAGCCTATCACATTGTGGGAGGGGAGGTTAACCTCATTATTCCCTGAATTATGTGTCAGCTCACTATTCAGGAAAGATAGTGCACTAGGGAATGGCACGGCTTAACGACATGATATTTCTATTTTTTTTACACAAGTTGTTGTTCATAAGCCATTTTTGTTGCATACTCTATGCTTTTTCGAAATCTTGTGATTATTACCCTCTCTGTGTTTCAAACAGAAAGCAGTTGCTGTTCCATTGAGAATCCACAGTGAAACCATGGGAGGAAGGGCAATTCGAAGGGAACCTCAGGAGTTAACAGTCTCCGCTGCTACCCTAGAGATCCTGGAAAGAGCAGGGTGGCTGACTTATCTCAGTCGCTTGCAGGAGTCTAATGAAACAATGGCGATTGAATTCTTGCAGAATCTGCAGGAGGATCACTCCATGGTAAGGGGGAAGCAGATAGCGGTCACCGATGATATAATTGCAGAAGTCTCGGGACTACCTGCCATCGTACCTATATGGACACTAAAGAAGGAAATATTACAAAAGATCATGGAAATTTTCCAGGACAAAAGCCAGAGCTTGATGATTAAAGGGAAGGGAGTTCTGCCAGAAACGTTAGGAGAACCCTGGGCAGAATTAGCAAGAACTGTGCAAAGCTACATCACCTGCGAGAGGAGAAAAGACGTGGTAAGACCACAACATCTTAAACTCTTAGTTGTTCTAAAGCAGAAACGCTCTGTAAATCTGCCTGCACTTTTGAATTCATTACTTCATGATGTTGCATGAAGCCTAAAAAAGGCACAGCATGTAGAGTCAGTTTTCAGCCACCACGGGTTAATTCGATTAATTGTTAGTCATAGCCTCACCCAGCAGCAAAGTAGCTGGGAAGAGCTAATTGCAATAATTGAGGGGAGGGTGACAGCACCATCCCCAAAACGTAAACATACTACAAGCACACCAGAACGTCCGGAAAAACACAGAGAATTAGCAAAACAAAAACATGTTGCTAGCACATCTGAACAATCAAAAACACGCTAGGAATTGGCAAAGCGTAAGCATGACACCGGTACACCCGAACAGCCAGAGAAACGTAGAAAATTAGTCCGGTTAGCTCGGATACGAGGAAGGTTGGAAAAGCTCCAGGAAAGCACCAGCCAGCCAGTGGAAATTGAGGATGAGCAATCCTCACGGCCAGAAGTAGAAGAAGAGCAAGCTGAAGGAGAAAAGAAAGGAGAGGCCGAGGAGGTCGAGCAATCTGAAGAGGTAAATGAGGAAGAAGCTGAGCATTCTGAAATAGAAGCTGAGCATTATGAGGCAGAAGCTAAACAATCCAAGCAGGAGGAGGAAATGGGACAATAGGAAGGGAGCCCACCACAGGACCCAGTGGGAGAAGATGAATTGGCCGCAGTCTTGGCCAATATGGGTGAGTATGGCCAACCTTCCACTCCATCAGACCTCCACGACAAACCACAGGAAGAAAATGCATCTGAAAAATCACATGCAAAAGAGGCAGAAGAAGGAAATCTGCCTGTTCATGATGAAGAAGAGATAAGAGACACTGAACGGGAACAATCTGTTCCCAAGGCACCAGAGGAAATTCTGAAGGAAGTAGGAATAGAAAAAGAAGTTGCCCAAGAAGTGACGGAACCGGTTAGGGTTCCTACCCTAGAATAGCCAGAACAGAACAGCAAAGAAGCACCCCAGGAGAAAGATCCAGGGACTAGTCATGGCCCAAAACACAGCAGACAGCCTGCTGTTCCTTCTAATAAAACGCTGGAAATTAGGGAATTACAAAAGGAACAACAGAGATTATTGAGCATAATAGCCCAGCTCCACCAGCAGATCAGGATCCTGAAAGCAAGGTAGAGGGTAAGGAAGACCGCAGGGAAGAAAAAGATGACCACTGCAATAAAAATCCAGAAGATAAAAAGGCGGAGGACCAAAAATCATCCTGTTGTTCAAAACCCTGCTGAAGATCCAGTTGCTGTTCCAAATGATGCTGAGGAACAGACTACTATTCCAGTTGAAAAGGAATAGCATCAAGCTGATATTCGTGTTAAAAAAGAAATGGACAACAAGAAAATTCAGACAGAGGCACCACCCTCAGGGGTGATAAGGGTTCTGAACTCCAAACAACGCAATAAGAAATTTCAGGTAAAACTCCCAGCCTCCACTGCTGCATGGAGAAGAGATCCAAAGACAGTGACCTTGCGCAAGGGATTGAAACAGGCTCAGCAGGAAGCAGAAAGGCTTAGAGAGCAAACGGTCCCTCGTGAGAAGTGGTGGGCTCCAGTATTGCAGCAATAATGCTGCAACTCCTGGGACTCCCTTCTTTACTCTTATCAACCCGATAGTTCGTAACAAACTTGGAAGCGACGGTGCTGTATGCACAAGTACTAGCTCTTGCCGCAGCTGTCACTTGGTCAGCTGGCACAAGTCCGCTAGGGGCTCAAGCCAACTTCTATGAGCTCTTAGAAGAAGCTTTGTACCTGATGGATGGAAGCTAACTCAAAGGAAGCTGATCTACTTGCAGAAAGAAACTGAAGACCAAAGAGTAACATAAACCCTAGCAAACCCTAATTCTACCAGCTAGTCCTACTGATGCAAAGGAGAAGATGCAAACTATTGAAAAAGATGCCATTACTTCTACAAAGGTAAAATGCACATGCCTATGCTATCTCTGTTTGAAGAACACATCTTTTTGTATTTTTGATTAAGTTATTAGAATTATCATACATGTGCTTTTGACTGGCTTTTCACTGTGCACGGGTGGATCAAGAGAGGGAAATTCTTGGAGAAGGTTGGGAAGGTGCAAAGAAGGTCTAAGGTGTCCCTAACACCCTTCCAGAGAATTTCACCAAGTTTGGCTATCCAGAAATCTCACTTGTGAGCTTCTATAGGAAGTCTGCAGGGGTTCTACAGGATGTTTTAGGGATTTCTACAAGATGTTCAGAAATTTCTACAAGATGTTCTAACCTTGGATTTTGGAGGATGGGTGAGTGAAAGAGGATGCATGAGTGGGTAAGGAGGTAGGGTATGGGTCTGAGAGAACCCAGTGACTGATGGATGAAGTGATGAGAGGATGTGGAAAGCTAACCTGACTTAAGGAAGGCTAAGGCAATGGAAGAGCAAGCAGGTAGTGTTACGTGGACAGAAGAGTAGTTGTGAGATGAGAAAGCTAACTAGGAGATGGAGCAGCTGGCCTGTATGAAGCTTAGGTTGATGAGAGAAAGATGGACGTGCCCTGCACGGTGTGTACTTAACTGAATCAACCAAATCCTGCATACAATCAAAATCCTAGCTAGTCTATCCGAACTGTCAATGAAACAAATGAACAACAGCTTTATTTCCAAAGAGAACTATGTACAACACTTGATCAAAGAAACATCTAAAAAGGTCTGAACGCATGACTAACTTCTACAAATGAAACATTACACCAAATATTGCATGGTCAAGCAAACTAGTGTTTTTGTTGAGTAGCACTGGTTCCACAATTCCAGCCCCTGGTCCAATAAGGGAGAGGTGAAACTGAGAGTGCAAGCAACCCTTTTCTGGAGCTTTTATCAATTTTTATCTTATCAATCTATTCTACACATCTGAAGCAATTCTATTCCTCAACAACAACCTACTTAACCAACGCAACTAAATCTAGCTCAACAAACTTCGTTTCAAATGCATAAAAGAAAAATCACAGTGCTGAAAGGAAAGATAACAATAAAAATAAGGAGGCCCTAGGCTCTCAGGTTGGGCCCAACCCCGAGAGCTATGGCTCCTATAAAAAAACTCAGAGCTGATATCAAATCTAACTGCTTCCCATTATCAAAAAATAATCATAAGTCAAGAGTTATGCCAATAATGGCTACAAAAGAACAAAATAGAGCTAGCAGCATGTAGTGCAAAATATCCAAGAGTTTTTCAAAAGTCCTTTTCGAAGGTTGAGGCCTTAACATTTATACACTATGAGGCCCTAGCTGGCCTCCTAAATCTATGGGACTTGGCTACCCAAACTGTGAGTGAACAGCTCCTTCCAAGAAATCTGTTTGGCTGCCTTCTAGATCCGGTGTTGGTGGCCTTTGGAGCTCGGAGTTGGGGGTGACAATCCCAAGTGAGGCTATTTAATACCATAGACAACCCTCCTACGAATCCTCAACCCAAGCTTGGTTATCTCCTAGCCCATGTCTGCTCGGTTTTGCTCCAACATGTGTCAAAAAATCCTAAAATGAGCACGTGTTAGCCACCTAGGAATAGTGACTACCCTTATTCATACAAATGACATAAACATACTAAAAAATAATGCATAAGTTATGAAAAATGAAGGATTGAACAAGGGTAGTTAGGCCAAATGAGCCCAAAATGTTACCAAATTTGGGGCTCATCATCACCCCCCTGCTAAAATGATTTCTCATCCTTGAGCAACTAATCCAGCTCCTCGTCCTTCATTGCTTTAACCACCACTCTCACAACCCAGGCTTCTGAAGTAGTATCCTCCTCACTATCATGGAACCCAGCCTTCCTTTCCACCTCCTCCCATTTCTTATGCTCTTCTTTTTCTGTGCTGCCTTCTACCAATCCCAAAAGTAAAGGTGGGCTTAGCTTGAGGCTGATGCAGCTGGCCTGGAGGTTTTACATGGACTTCTTGTAGAGAGGTACCCGTACTAGGCCCTCCCTCATTCTAGTTAGAGTGTGATACTCCCTGATTTTGAGGCTGTGGGACAATGTGTTCCACCTCCGGGTGCAAGCATGAACACAATTGTCCCCTAATAGTCGCTCCATATCTTCGAAATGTGCTATAGCCTGAGCTTGTTGATCCATGTATTTTAGTAAAGCCTAAGGGTTGGTTTCTAGGTGTTGGTGGGCGGATATCAAAGCAGTGGGGTCCCCTGGCTCTGCTTTGATTAACAGTGGTTCATGTAACTCTCGGTTCGTAACATCTTTGACCTTTGTCGCTCTCTTTTCTTCATGGTTTTACCATGAGGTAAATGCCATTAGCTACATATCTCCCACAACTATGTTGGGATCCCATGAAGTTACATTAGGAAGGGACAAATTATGGAGGTAGAACTCTGATAGCTTGGCCTTGTCCTCTGAGGAGCTGCTGTTGCATAAATATATGAACTGTTGGGGGTTTTGGATCTGGGAGATACCCCTCTGTGCTAATGCATTGATATGGAATTGCAGCCATTGGTCCTGTAGGTATAGGCCTTAAGATTTGGCCGGCTGCCTACATTGTAGAGCATCCATAGCCCAACTGGCCATGCAGGCCAGTTGTGCCTCTTTTTCTTGCAATTGCTATTTGAGAGCTTGTATCTCTATGTTTGCTTGCAATTCCCTTTCCTGTAGATGCTGGTTTAGTTCCTCAGGACCAGCTTTCATTCCTTCTTTGCCTTGAGGTTCTGCTGTAGTGTCCTCTGATGTTGTGCCCCTTTCTTTCCTCTGTTCCTATAGCTGCAGTTTGAGCTTCTCATTCTCTTCCTGTAGAAATACTCACTGGCAGTTTCCCACGTGTTTGGACATAGCTAATTCCCTTCTGGCCTCCTTGAGTTGTTCCTCCAAGGGGCCTATATCTGCTACTCCTTTAGATTTAGCTATCCTCATCCATGTGTGGGTCCTCACTCGTTCTTCCTCCAGCGCAAAGAAAAGCGGCATTGTGAATTTTTGTGGAATAATTTTCCTAGCCTCCAAAAAGTTATAATAAGAGCTCAAGCTGGGCTGGGGGCTAGGCTCCATAATATGTTCTACCTCTTCTTCCCTTTGTGGTGATGTAGTTGCCTCCCCCTCCATTCTTTCGGTCTCCTTGAGCCTGGCTAATGTTTCCTGTAGAACTACTTCAGCATCCTATAGAGGGGTTTTTGAAGCTGACCTTTCCATTCTCTCCCTCCAGGTAGTTGTCTTGGGGCTCCTCTGCTCGTAAGTGACTGATACTTTGGAGGGGGGCTTCTCCTTTGGCGAGGTAGGGGTGTCTTTGATGGTAATTGGGTCTTTAGATGGAGGTTGGGGCCTGCCGGTTTTAATTCTTACACTTCTCCTCACTTTGAAATACAGAGGAGTCTCCCTTTTGCATTTCTCCTTTGGCTTGGGAGAGGTACTTAGGGTGGCCAGCACAGTTGCTGCCTCCCGAGCAAGAATTTCGACCGTCTTCTCCTGCTGTGTTCTTTTCTTAGGACTTCCTGTAGAAATCCCTGTAGTGGCTGATTTCTGACTTCCTGTAGAAGCCGTTTTCAATTTTCCTGTAGAAACAGATGGCACCGTTTTAGCCTGCTTGCTGAGGGTGCTTTTTCTTTCAATTTTGCTGGGGCTGCCTTAGAGGTGCCCTCACTGCCATGGACTTTTTCAGTCTTTTCCAGCCTGCTCTGTAGTCATTTCTCCCTGGGGGTTAATGTGGTTTTGTCACCCTCTAATTTGGCAGCTTGTTTTTCCTCTTTTTTCCCTTGTGCTCTTTCTTTGGTGCTTTGGCCATGGTTTCTTGGCCTTTCTCTTTCTTCTTTGTTTGAATTGGTTCCTTCTCCTTGCTGCTGGAGGAGGTGAGCTCCTCAGCCAGCACTCGGATTTCATCATCCTTAGTCAAATTTTGGAAGGTTTCCCACGAGAGAGGGACGGTATACGTGTGGAGTGCATCTTCCACGAGGAGCTTAATGAGCCCATGATGGGCTATCTAATCTGGTGTCCCCTCTCTCAATTTAGTGGCACACTCAGTCATGGATTTCAGGAGGAAGTAAGGGATGCTCAACCTTTTCTCTGAGGGTAGGTCCATTTGGTGCCTAATTTCTGTGAGCAGCCAAAAATGGTATCCATACACGATGCTGAATCGCCCCTCGCACGTGATATACTTCATAATTTGGAGGCTGACCTCACTCCAGAACGGCTGTAGGCTGGTTCTTCGAACTCCATTCTTGTCTTCTGAGAATTACTCCTCTGGCAAAAAGAATTCCTTCTTAGCCTTTTGGCCCAGTTTTCTCTCCTCCTTATCCCAAGGTACCCCCATCGGTAGGTCAGTGATACCCTGCTAATGAACTGTGGGGTGAGTCTGAGGGTCAAACCTCTGAAGTTGACAACAGCCAACGTTTTGGACTTCGGCTGCAAGGATCGCAGGAATTCTTCTGCAACCTCGTCATCGTGACCTTGAAGCTTGTCATAGAATGACATCCACCGTGCACGAGAAAACAGGTCTACCACCTCAGGGGTTTCCCATAGCTTCTTTGAGTCTGTAGGCTCTTTCCTGATGAACCCACCCGACATGGTAAATGCTTGTTGTGTTGGCCTGAGTTGGCTGGCGCGTATAAAAAGATGGATCTTTGGGATTTCCTTATACAGAGCACAGAGTTATGCCTCTATCATGCACATAGTTTATAAATTCACGACTGTCTACAGGTGAGCCTTGACAGTGGCTCAATTATGAACCAAACCCTATAGAAAATCCCGCATACACACTACGATGACAATTCTCATGAAGAAATAAGAAGACACTTACAAATTCATGCACAGACTGTAATTTACGGTCTTCTACCCCTTTGATACGTCGACTTCACCACCTTTCGAACCAATTGCATGGGAGGACTATGTTCAGGCTTACCTCGTTCCAGACTTGCCACCTTTGACGTGAACAGTTTAATTTCCTCCGTAACGTTGAGCTTCCTGTAGCACAGCTCCCTGTAGAAGTCATGCACGGGTTCTGGGGAGCGCTTCAGTGGTTCTGGGCCTTCTGTGCAACAACAGGATGTTTGAACAGGCTGACAACTCGGAGTATCAACCTTCAGGAAATTGCGGATGCGTACTCAGCTGCAAAGCGGTTGGGAATAAATGAGTGTAGTGCGTCATACGCGATCTAGCCGGTAGATTTGAATATCTGCGAAACTCGTGCCGCGGGGGTGAGCTGTCCCCGTCGGCCCGTTGGCTGACGTCACCTGTGATCATTCAACTGCATGTCTGCCTGACTGCCGAATCATTCCCTGCATATCTACCGCTGCCACTCTTGTTAGATCGCCGCTTCTCTCCAACTGGACTCTTCCCACATGTCCATTTCCTGTCTCGTCGACACACCCAAAGCTTTTCGGATCGGACGAGGTCGTCGGGCTGGTTGTGGTGGCCAGTTGAATGGCTACCCGACTTGCTCAACCCATTCATTTTCATATTTACACACATTTTAGAGCATTGTTCATGTAATTTGACGAAACAGGGTGAGGCACTTACCTGTGCAACCGTGACATTATTTTTCTCATGCTTCAGGAAGAGGGTGACGGATCCACTTGCTGCTGCTTCGTTCACAGGCACGGGAGCTCCTTTTTGCTGACTGCTACTGGTTACAAGACCGGTTGCCTGGTTGTGGATGGTGCATGCGTCGGCTCATAAGTTTCAGGTATCTTCATGGTGTGTGCTCTAGCCGGATCAACTGCTACAGGATTCCTGTAGGACATCCTGTAGCCGTTTCTCCTCCTCAAGTGAATGCCGGAATGGTGGAGTCACGTTCACGGTTGTAGGGTCCTCAGATTGCCTTGACAGGTAGCGCAGTGGCCTTTGCATGCTTTATTTTTCATTTGAAAATGATTTCTTCTGAGAGTCCGACGTTCTGGTTTGACTGTGCAGGTATTTCAATCGTATGGCAGCAATGGTGGTGGAAGGAGGCGACAGCAGTGGGTGATGGAGAAAAACATTGGTTGCATGCCTCCTTATTGGACTTCGGGCTTCAAATTCTTCTACACAGTTGGTCCTGGCCCGTCCCAAGATTCTACAGGAAGTTTCCTGTAGAAATACAGAACTTCCTGTAGAAAGTCCTGTAGCTTCCTATAGGAGGCTGAACTATGACCACATCTTGCCCAAACCTTGGAAGAGATGAGTGTTTCTGGAGGGAGTGCTGGTGAGGTCACCTGGTAGCATGGTAGGGACCCTTGTCCTTGAGTTGAGAGGCCTCCTTTCCTGCATGGAATACCTGCAACTTGCATTAATTTCCAGAGCTTGAGCCTGTTTTTCTGTTTCTACCTCCTTTTTTCTGTTTTCTTTTCCCTGTTTTTTTTCTCTTATTTTTTTTTTTATTTTTTTTATTTTTGAGGAGACAACAAGGGCACCTCAATGAGGTTTTCACCCTTACTATCTGCCGTGGGCACCTTAGAGAGGTTTTCACCCAAGGGTCTTTTTGTTTTTATTCCAATTTTCTAGAGAGACAGCAGGGGCGCCTCAATGAGGTTTTCACCCCTACCATCTGCCTTGGGAGCCTCAGAAAGGTTTTCACCCAAGGATCTTTTTATTATGATTTTTTTTTTTTTTTGGATGCTCAGGGTATGCCCAAAATAGAGGCAGAACCCTTCTCTATGACTAGCACTGATTTTTCCACAGTTTTGATGAACTCTTGCCTCGAAAGAGGTTTCCTGTAGATCTTTAGTCAATGCCCATTGACGAGCATGGGGATGGCTTCCTCATCAATGGTCCAGATAAGAATAGACCCATTATCATTACACTTCTCCACTGCATATGGTCCTAGCCATCTTGTCCTCATCTTCCCCTTGAAATCCTTGTGTCTGGAATCATACAGTAGCGCCCAATCTCTTGGTTGGAATTGCTTGTCATTGAGGTGCCGGTCATGCCATATCTTCCTCTGAAGTTGAACTACTTCTGAGTGGAGAAGGGCCTGCATTCAGTGTTCATCTAGCCCATTCAGCTGCAATAACCTTTCTTGTTGGGCATGGCTGAGATCTAGGTCCAGCTGAGCTGCCATCCTCAATGTGTTGTACTCGAACTCAATTGATAGCAAAGCTCTCTTCCCATAGACAAGCTCATAAGGTGTGAAACCGGTTGTGGTATTCCAAGTGGTGTTGTAAGCCCAGGTGGCCTCAACTAGGCGATCTTCCCAATCCTTTCTGCTGCTGCTCACCACCTTAGTCAAAATCCCTTCTAATGCTCTATTAGTGACTTCCACCTGCCCATTTTCTTGAGGATGATAGGGGGTGGAAGTCCTATGCTTGATCTTGTGATGAGCAAGCAAATCTTCAATTAAGTTGGAGGTGAACTGGATTCCTTGATCGGTGACTAGCTCTCTTGGGTAGCCAAATTTGTAGAAGATGTTTGCTCTTAAAAACTCAACCACCTTCTCTTCTGTCGCTGCTCTGATTGCCTTGGTTTCCGCCCACTTTTTCAGATAGTCTGTGCACACAATGACGTAAGACCTTTGCCTTGAAGGAGGATTGATCGGACCCACAAAATCCATGCCCCACTTCTCAAATGGTTCAAGAGTCACTTGAGGTTGGAGAGGCATTTCGTCCCTTGGGGTTGGCTTCCCCATCCTTTGGCATCAGTCACATTGGCTGATATATCTCTTGACATCTTGATGAAGCGTGGGCCAATAGTAGCCTGCCTGTAGAATTTTGAAGGCAATCCTCTTGGCTGCAAAATGTCCTCCACAAGGCTCATCAAGACAGGTTAGGAGGATGTCAAAGACTTCCTCCTCCCTTACACAACGCCTTAAGATATGATCGGGGCCAAGTTTGAATAGGTTTCCCCCGATCCAAGTGAATGAGGCACTCTTTCTTACAATTCTGCTTTTCTCTTTGGAAGATAGATGTGGAGGGAATTGTGCTGAGACCAGATAGTTTGCTATATCAGCAAACCATGGGGAGAGTACTGAGATAGCAAACATATGTTCATCTGGCATCTGGTCCTCTACTATTCCCTCTTCACCTACAGGAAAATCCAGTCTAGATAAGAAGTCAGCAACAACATTTTCTTTACCTGGTTTTTCAACAATAGTCAAATCAAACTGCTGCAACAGAAGTAGCCATCTAAGAATGCGAGCATTCTCATCTGGTTTATTCATTAAATATCTAAAATGTTTGATAGCCAGTGATGTAGTGTCAGAACTTGTTCAGGGCATGGACCACGGCCAGGAACTCTTTCTCAGTTACAGTATAGTTCAGTTCTGCCTTGGATAAGTTTTTACTTACAAAGTATATGGCATATGGGAGTTTTTGTTCAACCTGTCCTGAGGCTTCCCCTATGGCTTTGTTCGAGGCATCACTGTGGATGTGGAAAGGTAGGGCCCAGTTTGGACCTCTTAATATCGGGGCAGACACCAACTTATCCTTTAATTCATTCAAAGCCCTTTGACAGTCGTCCGTCCATTTGAACTCAACATCTTTTGCTAAGAGGCCAAATAGTGGCGAGGCTAGCTTACTGAAGTCTTTAATAAATCTTCTATAATATCCTGCTAAGCCTAGGAAACTCCAAACATCTCTTACTTTTTGAGGAGGTGGAACCTTCTTGATGAGAGCAATTTTATTAGGATCCACCTGCAATCCTTGGCGAGAAATGGTATGTCCTAGCACGGTACCTTCAGTCATCAAGAATTCACATTTTTCAGGACTAAGGGACAGGTTCATCTCAATGCACTTGGTTAGGACTTTTCCCAGATTGGACAATGCTTCTTGGAAGTTGGACCCATAGGGAGTGAAGTCATCCATATAGATTTCCACCGAATCATGGACCAGCTCAGAAAAGATGCTCAACACTGCTCTTTGGAAAGTGGCAGGAGCGTTACATAGCCCTAAGGGAAGGACTTGGTAAGCAAAGGTACCCCAAGGACAAGTGAAGGTGGTCTTATCTTGGTCTTCCAGGCTGATTTGGATCTGGTTATACGCGCTGAACCCATCTAGGAAAGAGAAAAACTTCTTCCCCACTAGTCCATCCAGCACTTGATCTATGAAAGGCAGAGGAAAGTGGTCTTTCTTGGTGGCTTTGTTCAGTTCTCGGTAGTCCACACAGATTCTCCACTTTCCATTTTTCTTGGGAACCAACACCAGAGGGGACACCCATTCGCTATCCGAGATGGGGTAGATGAATCCTGCATCCAACAATTTTTGCAGTTCTTCTTTGACAATGTCCTTAAGGGCTGGATTCATTCTCCTCTGAGGTTGCCTGATCGGTTTACAATCTTCCTTGATGTAGATGTGATGGGTATAGACCGAAAGGTGGACTCCTTTCATCTCCTTATATCTCCAAGCGAAAGCATCTAGATGACTGGCCAACAGACTATACAACTCCTTTTCCTGGGAAGGAGATAGGGAGGAGCTGATCTTTAACATTCTCTCGGGGCCAAACTCCACATTTTTGACTCTGGGAGAGAGTGGATCGGTCACACAAAGGTCCCCTAAGGTGCTGGCTTGATTATCTTCCACCAGTTTCTCTAAGGGGAATGCACTGGGAGGCGGATTCTAAATCAAAGTCTCAATCAAATCATCCTCAGTTTGAGGACCTCCCCTGGTGGTTTCTAAGGTGCACAAGGGTGTAGAGTACACCTCATCCTCTTCTCCTTCTTCCAACCAAAGTGGTAAGTCATGATCTAATAGAGGTTAGGCAGGAGGGTATAGGACTAGCTGCTTGGACATAGGACCATTTTTGATGGTCATGTTTCCTGCTCAGTAGCTTATGTAAGCATCCATAGTGGCTAATCAAGGTCTTCCCAAAATAAGGGGGTATCCAGTAAGCTTTGCCTTTGGCTAAAGAACCAAGAAATCCGCAGGATACTCCCAAGAGTCAACAGAGACCAAGACATCCTCCACAATCCCTTTGGGAGTCACGGTGGAGCGATCTGCCAACTGTAGGACCGTCGAGGTCTTCCTTAAGGAACCCTGAAGGTTGAGTTTGAGCATGGTATCCCTGGTCATCACATTAATGGCAACCCCTAAATCAATCAAAGTGTGGGGTATGATGGTGCCATTTATGTAGAAATCAACTACAGGACTCCCAGGATCCAAGTACTTTGGACAGATTACTTGCCCCAACATAAGATCAGATAGTTGTCCTACGACATTGATGGTGGAGGCATCTCTTTCTCGCCTACCTGGGTGCCTGAAACACTTTTCCTTAACCAATTTTTTGTATATCGGTACATCTTTGATGGCTTGGAGAAGTGGTATTCTCACACACAACTGTTTGAGTTCTCCCATAAGCTCATTCTCCTCTGGGTTAGGTTGTGTGGTTACTGTTAGTCTCTCAGGAAAGCGTGAAGTGGTCTTGGGGTCACTTTCCTGTTTATCTTCCTCGTCCTCTAGCGGAGGAGGTTGGCGATCCGGAAGAGTCTTCCTGAATCGCAGGTTGATCTCTTGGATCTCCACAGCATAGGTAGGGCAGGTTGTTTCCCTGATATATACCTGTTGGGCCTGTCGGTTGTTGGGATTCGGATTCAGTTGAGCAGGAATTTGGGGTTGTCTTGGAGGAGCAGGAGGTAATTGTTGTGGTTGAGCTGGTGGTGGAGGCAAAATGGCGGGAGGAGTGTTGTACTGGGGCCTCCACCCCGGTTGAGGTGCATTCCACTGAGGCTGTTGCTGGACATGTGAGTGAAATGAATGAGTAGTGGGCTGAGTATGGTATTAAGGTGGGTAAGACCATGGAGGATGCACAGACCAGGGAGGATGAGCAGGGGGGCCCCAAGAAGGCATAGGAGCAGATTGGTTGGGGCTATAATAGGCTTGGGATGTCCCTTGCATCCCCTACTGGTAAGGTCTAGGTCCATGTGGCCTTCTTTGGTTGAGGAAGTAGAGAGGTTCAGTGGGTGCCTTAGTTCCTTGGTACATGGCCTTAAACCCAGGTAAGGTTGGGCATTGGTTCGTGGGGTGGTCCTCCTCACAAACGAAGCATACCTCTACTGAGTGTAAGGGACACTTGTTCTTAGGGTGCTTCCTTGTACACCTAGGACAGAAGATGGCCAAATCCCTCTCAGCTTCGTCTTTCTTTTGCTAGATTTTGAATGTATCAAGTTGCATGGCAATGGTCTGTCTCACCTCACTTTTGAGGTCCTCCAGCTGATTAACAAACTCATGCTTGGAGAAAGTAGCACTAGCTGAAAGGGGGTTTCCCCTACCTCTTTTCCGGGCTGCCCTAGAGTGGTTTCTAAACACAGTTTTTATATCCTCGTAAGGTAGTTGGTAGATGTCTCCTCCAGCTAGCATGTGAAGGGTATCTAGAAGGTCTTCAGGGACTCCTCGGAGCAGGACCAACTTGAGAGATTCAGGGTCGAGTGTGCACCTAGCCCGTTTATAGCCAAGTTGGAATCTTTCCTCATAATCTTCTAAAGACTCATCATTTCCCATGGTCATCTGAAAGATATCTCCCTTGGCTTCCTTAGACCTACAGTAGTCCTGGTATTTGGTATTGGAAGCTTGCTGCATCTGAGCCCAAGTGGTGATACTGTTTTCAGGTAATCCCATGAACCAGCGTAATGCTGCATCCTTGAGGGTAGAGGGAAGAGTTTTAGTTTTTGCTCATCTTCTGTATAGTCATAGGTTCGACAAAGGACAGCAAACTCAAACAAGAAGGTATCAGGGTCTTCAATAGTCAATCCATGGAAGTGAGGTAAAGCATAGGGGCTTATGTTTTTCATTTTCATGTCTCCATTGGTCTCTTGGATGGGAAAGGCACCTTCTATTCTCTCATCTTCTCTTCCATCTTCAGCCATGGCTTCAGGTGGAGTGGTTTCTAACTCTTCTTCTGGTATAGGATCTTCGTATATCTCAGGAGGCTCACCTATAGGTTCTTCTGGATCACTGTCACCAAAGAAGAGAGAAGGGTGACTCAGTGAAGTGGTGGGGGTGTTGGGTAATAATTTGACGGTTTTATCTCTATTCCTACGAGGCATGAAATGGAAAGGATTTTGAGTGCTTTTTGCTTTTTCTGCTTGTACCTGCAAAACTAAAATAGATTGAACCGCAACTAGCTATCTTGTTGAAATGAAGATGCGGAATTGAAATGAAAGCAGGAAAGGACTAAGCTACGTTGCTCAAATGAAATTGCAGGAATGAAATGCTAGTCTACGCTTGCAAAATTGAAATTGCTAGTCTACGCTTGCAGAATTGAAATTGCTAGTCTACACTTGCAGAATTGAAATTGCTAGTCTACGCTTGCAGAATTGAGATTGCTAATCTACGCTTGCAGAATTGGAATTGCAGAATTAAAATGATAATCTATGAAAGTAGGAAATATCTTTTTTACTTTTGCGAAAATGAAATTGTAGAATGGAAATGAAATAAACTATTTAGCAGAAGGCGAGTGTAGAAAGATAGAAGAAAAGAAACAATCACCAATACTTTGACGCTTCCCCGGCAACGGCGCCAAAAATATGGCGGGCTCCAGTGTTGCAGCAATAATGTTGTAACTCCTGGGACTCCCTTCTTTACTCTTATCAACCCGGTAGTTCGTAACAAACTTGGAAGCGACGGTGCTATATGCACAAGTACTAGCTCTTGCGGTAACTGTCACTTGGTCAGCTGGCACAAGTCCGCTAGGGGCTCAAGCCAACTTCTATGAGCTCCTAGAAGAAGCTTTGTACCTGATGGATGGAAGCTAACTCAAAGGAAGCTAATCTACTTGCAGAAGGAAATTGAAGACCAAAGAGTAACATAAACCCTAGCAAACCCTAATTCTACCAACTAGTCCTACTGATGCAAAGGAGAAGATGCAAACTATTGAAAAAGATGCCATTACTTCTACAAAGGTAAAATGCACATGCCTATGCTATCTCTGTCTGAAGAACAAATCTTTTTGTATTTTTGATTAAGTTATCAGAATTATCATACATGTGCTTTTGACTGGCCTTTCACTATGCAGGGGTGGATCAAGAGAGGGAAATGCTTGGAGAAGGTTGGGAAGGTGCAGAGAAGGTATAAGGTGCCCCTAACACCCTTCCAGAGAATTTCACCAAGTTTGGCTATCCAGCAACCTCACTTGTGAGCTTCTACAGGAAGTCTGCAGGGGTTCTACAGGATGTTTCAGGGATTTCTACAGGATGTTCTAACCTTGGATTTTGGAGGATGGGTGAGTGAAGGAGGATGCATGAGTGGGTAGGGAGGTAGGGTAGGGGTCTGAGAGAACTGAGTGACTGATGGATGAAGTGATGAGAGGATGTGGAAAGCTAACCTGACTTAAGGAAAACTAAGGCAATGGAAGAGCAAGCAGGTAGGGTTACATGGACAGAAGAGTAGTTTTGAGACGAGAAAGCTAACTAGGAGATGGAGCAACTGGCCTGGACGAAGCTTAGGTGGATGAGAGAAAGATGGATATGCCCTGCACGGTGTGTACTTAACTGAATCAACCAAATCCTGCATACAATCAAAATCCTAGCTAGTCTATCCGAACTGTTAATGAAACAAATGAACAACAGCTTTATTTCCAAAGAGAACCATGTACAACACTTGATCAAAGAGACATCTAAAAAGGTCTGAATGCATGACTAACATCTATAAATGAAACATTACACCAAAGATTGCATGGTCAAGCAAACTAGTGTTTATGTTGAGTAGCACTGGTTCCACAATTCCAGACCCTGGTCCAATAAGGGAGAGGTGAAACTAAGAGTGCAGGCAACCCTTTTCTGGATCTTTTATCAATTTTTATCTTATCAATCTATTCTACACATCTGAAGCAATTCTATTCCTCAACAATGACCTACTTAACCAACGCAACTAAATCTAGCTCAACAAACTTTGTTTCAAATGCATAAAAGAAAAATCACAGTGCTGAAAGGAAAGATAACAATACAAATAAGGAGGCCCTAGGTTCTCAGGTTGGGCCCAACCCCGAGAGCTATGGTTCCTATAAAAAAACTCAGAGCTGATATCAAATCTGACTGCTTCCCATTATCAAAAAATAATCATAAGTCAAGAGTTATGCCAATAATGGCTACAAAAGAACAAAACAGAGCTAGCAACACGTAGTGCAGAATATGCAAGAGTTTTTCAAAAGTCCTTTTCGAAGGCTGAGGCCTTAACATTTATACACTACGAGGCCCTAGCTAGCCTCCTAAATCTATGGGACTTGGCTGCCCAAACTGTGAGTGAACAACTCCTTCCAAGAAATCTGTTTGGCTGCCTTCTAGATACGGTGTTGGTGGCCTTTGGAGCTCAGAGTTGGGGGTGAAGATCCCGAGGGAGGCTATTTAATGCCATAGACAACCCTCCTACGAATCCTCAACCCAAGCTTAGCTATCTCCTAGCCCATGTCTGCTCGGTTTTGCTCCAACATGTGTCAAAAAATCCTGAAATGAGCACGTGTTAGCCACCTAGGAATAGTGACTACCCTTATTTGTACAAATGACATAAACATACTAAAAAATAATGCATAAGTTATGAAAAATGAAGGATTGAACAAGGGTAGTTAGGCCAAATGAGCCCAAAATGTTACCAAATTTGGGGCTCATCAAGAAGTATGAGGAACTACAACAGCAACTAAGGAACGCCAATCAATCCGAAAGCTAGGCCTTTGAAGGGTGGCGAAAGGAACAAGAGAAAGTTGCAAAGGTAACTCGTAGGCTAGATACTTCTATCAAGCAGATGGATACCTTGTGTTCTTTATACAATGACGTTTTAGCATGTAGGGCCCCTGCCAAAAACTATGCTCTGTTTTTACTGGAACGGTACTTACAATTAAAAATAAAAGCTGTTAAAGCAGGCGCCCCTATACAAATTAACACTGTCAACGACTTTATAGACTGTTGTAAACATTATGGGGTGAAGGTCCAGAGATTGCTGTGTGAATTCTATTTGCATAACCTCGTGCTAGATCAGGAGACTGAACTGAACCCTGGCCCTTTTGTTGGAGACATCTAATTGCAAGCATTCATCTCATTCAGGGTTAATCAGATTAAATGGCTCAAAGCCTATAATACTTTCCAGAGGTAGGAAAATGGCCTAGACTTGTGGGTAAGGGGTGAGCCTAGGGACCCAGTACAGTTGTGGAAAGCACATAGAAACCTCATGAGAACTCTGGGTGTCATTGAAACGTTAGGACCCATGCACGAGGCACTCATTCGACAAAGTTTAGAATATTTTCTTTCTATCAAAGACCTCGCCATTGATGCAGCCAAATTTCGGTACCGAATCTCTAATCCAAACATCCAGCTCAGGGAGCCATTTAAGTATGAAAATTTTCAATTAACTGCCAACCGTTTGAACCTCTATGGCGAAAGCATTTTGAGGGCAGAGCCATCCTGGTTAGGATATAGATTCCGCAGTCCAATTATCTGGCACCCTGCACCCAGATATCAAGCCCTATATGAGATGCCTGAGGGTCAAACAGGCCAGTTCTTTGACTACCTAGTCACTCACCACGGCTGTAGGCCTCCGCATGAGATTCCTTCTCCAGCCTATTCTCTCATTGCTTTGCATGTCAACTACAACGTTTTCATGAGGGCATGAAATAGGGTAAGTAGGGGGGTGTGTGGAGTACTAAAAAGGTATGTTTTTGATGATCATTTCAATGGATTTTCAGTGGAACTTGTGAACCTTTTTGCATCATGAACGTGGAAAACAATAAAGAATTATAACAAAATATTTGGGATTAGTATGCTAGACTTAACCGCTGATAGATGTCATTCTCCTGTGCAGGAAGGGGTAAAAATGAGGAGCTGTTGTTTTAAAGAAAAAGACAAGAACAGGGTAGCGTCTATCCCTTTGACGAAGGACCGAGTGCAAACAAGGCTAAGCAGGTTGAAGCAAATCGGTCCGGAAAAGGAGGAGAAGACACTAGCTCGGCGGAGGAGAAAAGAAGTGATTAAGGATTAACAGTTTGGCGAATCCCTCAGGATCAAAGATCCTGAGGGATCGCTGCTTTATTTATCTTATTACTTAGACATCTCCGCCATCACCCTTATATAAAGCGACGACACTGTTAGCTTTGGGGGATGATGCTTTTATGTAACTTTCCGTTAAAGATCGAATTTTGATCATCGAGTCTCGTTGAAACTGGTTCATTGTACATTTGTTTTATGCATTAATATAAACTTGGTGATTATCTTATCTCTGCGTCTGGATTAATTTAAAGCGGTGTACCCTTGGAGGCTAAGGGCCCGGCCCCAGAGGACACTTTATTCTGTATCACTACGATTTGATTTCTGCGTGGTTTGCTTATCGTCGTTATTTGGTAATCTGATATGCTTTATAAATTGCTATCATATGCTCTGTTAAGATTCGTTCATTAAGGTTTTCACAGACAGAATTATTGTAATGACTCTGCATTATATTACTAATCCTTTTAGAGTTGATTGAATATTATTAGTCTTGACCAAACATTGTTACTATTTTGTTACAGAGCTCTTATGCTGTATATTCGTGTTATGGAATTTATCTGAAAGTTGTGTTCTTTACGATTCAGGAGTAATGCTGTTCCATTTTGAAACGCAGTTGTATTCTTGTTAATGATGATTGACGCTAGATCAGATTACTCTTCAAGCATGTTGTGTGTGTGTATGATTTCCAAACGCTGTTCCATAACTTATTAGTAATTAATGTTGTTCCATTAGTGCGTGCTGCTTGATTTGCCTGGAGAATGAAGGATTGTTGTTTGATTACAATGAGTGCATTTGAGTTAGTATAATAAAGCTTGATTACTGCTCGCAAGACTTAGCTGTTCGATTGCTGTTCCATTTCAGAACTGCTGTTCCATTTTAGCATTGCTGTTCCATTCCAGATTTGTTGTTCGATTTCTTATTTGCTGTTCCATTTTTCTACCTGTTGTTTCATTTACTCGCATTTGTTGTTTGGTGTGAGAGACGATCCGTGGCTGTAGTGAGCCTTGGCATTTACTGTCTAGCTCCCAGACTCGTGGTCCATGCTCTAATTTCCTTTCCATCAGTTTCCAAAGGGATGGGCTACCGTTGCCGAACCCTTGACTGATAAGTTGCCTAGTTTTAGAGTGTGTGATTTATTCATTTGGAGTAACTTAATTATAGACAAGCATCCATTTATTCTTGTATTTTTGTTGAACGCTGTACTACTAGCATTACTCTGACAAATGATAGCCTTAGACTGAGTCACTCTTTGAAATAACAAAACACTCCCAGATTGACATATTAATGTGAGGTAATTAGAGGTGAAAGAGACACTTTTTATAGCTCTACAATATTCTTTCCATGACTAGCCCACGTAGTTAACGGGGGGTTAGAATGGGGGCAGAGCCCCCTCTCATTGCGTTGAATGCGTAGCGGGGGGAGTCACCAGGACTTTGAGGGGTGCAGGTAACCCCACTCTATGGTGTCCGAGAAAACGCCTCGGAAAATTTTGTTTTACGACCCTATATTAGGTTGGGTGGACCTACCTATGGTTTTGTGCATGATTTTTCACACATGGTTTTGGACGCGATGGTTTTCGGTCCATGGTATTGGATGCTTCGGCGTGTATAAATATGTATTATAACATTGAAAGAAACATAATGAAAAATCACGCTGGTAGTCCTGGTTTTGGGATCTAGGGGAAAATCTCTGTGTATATGTGTTTTATGTGTTATTCTCTTGCATCGTTTATTTTCTATTTGAGAATTCGTATGCAGGTAATTTATGTACGGGGTTAAAACCTACATTTGGTATCAGAGCAATTTTGGCTTCAAGGGGGCATCTTTGCTGCTGAGGGGTTTCGCTCAGGCCTGTGGTAGACCCTGTTCAGTGGGAGATCTGTGGGATCAATTCTGGTGGTGACAGAGGATGGTGAGCAGTGGAGAGATAGAGATCAAGAAATTTAATGGTCATAGTTTTGAGTTGTGGAAACTCAAGATGGAGGATCTGTTGGTGTATAAAGATCAGTGGATTGCGGTAGATCCGGGTACTAAACCAATGGGGGTGTCTAATGAAGAATTGAAGAAGTTGGATCAGAAGGCAAAGAGCACAATACAATTGCATGTCTCAGATTCAGCATTGCTGAATGTATCAGGGGAAGCTACGACAAAGGCTTTGTGGGACAAGTTAGGGACTTTGTACCAATCTAAGTCCCTGGTGAATAAACTGTTCCTACAGAAAAAGTTGTATAACCTAAGGATGAAAGATGGAGACTGAGTGATAGAGCACCTGAATGCATTTAATACTATGGTAAGTCAGTTATCATCTGTTGATATCAAAATTTCAGATGAAGATAAGTGCATCAATTTGTTGTGTTCTCTACCAGATTCATGGGATAGTCTGGTTGTTACAATAAGTAGCAATACAACTGCCTTGTAGTTTGATGAAATAGGTTCATCCTTGCTGACGGAGGAGATGAGACGGAAAAATATGGAGGGGCAGAATGGTAATGCCTTGTCTGTATGAGGATAATCCCAAAACAGAAACAAAAATAAGTCATCGAGTGGGAGATCTAAATCTAGAGGGAGATCTAAATCTCTAGGAAAACCTGTAAAGGTGGTGTGCTGAAAATGCAGAAAGGAAGGGCACTACAAAAGGCACTGTAAATCTAAAGCTCTTGATAATGGAAAGGGATCTGATGATGCTCCTTTTGCAGAGACAAAAACCACCTCAGATGAAGGTGGGGATGTGTACTTGGCTTCTTCAAGTACACATGTAGATCATGAGGCATGGTTGATTGACTCAGGTGCATCCCTTCACTTCACTCCCCACAGAGAGTGGTTCTATGAGTATGATAAATATGATGGTGGTGATGTCTTCTTAGGGGATGATAGGAAGGCTAGAATCATTGGTTGTGGAAACGTAAAGTTGAAGTTGCAGGGTGGAAGGGTTAGAACACTTCTGGGTGTTCTGCATATTCCCGCGTTGGCCAAAAATCTGATTTCTGTAAGCAAGCTAGATGATGCAGGTGTAAAAGTATTGTTCAAGAAGGATACCTGCAAGATGGTTTGGGGAGCACTAGTATTGATGTGGGGAGTTCAGATTGGAACTCTGTACAAGCTACAGGGTAGTACTATTATTGATTGGTGCAACAGTTTTGTCGTTCCTGAAAGTGGAGCAGAAAATCTAGTGGTCTCTGGAGAGAAGACCATGCTGTGGCATCAAAAGCTTGGACATATTGGAGAGAAGGGCCTTCAAATACTTCATGGTAAAGGTATGGTAGAAGGTATGAGTAATAGATCTCTAGATTTTGATTTCTGTGAAAATTATGTATATGGGAAGCAGAATCGGGTGAGTTTCCCCTCTAGTGGTAAGAGGGCGAAACAAATATTAGAGCTTGTGCATAGTGATGTGTTTGGATCTGTGAAGGTTCCATCACTGGGTAAGTTTGTGTACTATGTATCATTCATAGATGACTTCGCAATGAATACATGGATATATTTCCTTGAGAAGAAATCTGAAGTCTTTGACAAGGTTAAAGAATTTAAGGCTCTGGTGGAAAACCAGAAAAAGAAGAAGATAAAGGTGCTGAGGATAGATAATGGTGGAGAGTATTACAGTAAGAAATTTGAAGAAGTATGTAAGAAGTGTGGTATAGCATGACAAAAGACTACTCCATATACACCTCAGCAAAATGGAGTTGCAGAAAGAATGAACAAGACATTGATGGAAAAGGCAAGAAGCATACTCAGTGGTGCCAGGTTAGGACAAGTATTTTGGGTAGAGGCAGTGGAGACTGAATGTTACCTGGTCAATAGATCACCTTCATCAACATTGGAAGAGAAGACTCCACTAGAGGTATGGATTGTTAAGAAACCTTGTCTTTCACATCTGAGGGTATTTGGATGTGATGCATATGTACATGTTCCAAAGGAGAAAAGAACCAAGTTAGATAGTAAATCTGAAAAGTGCACCTTTATTGGGTATAAGGATAGTTTAAAGGGTTATAAGCTTTGGAACCCAATAACAAGGAAGGTTGTGTACAGCCGAGATGTGGTGTTCAAAGAGGTGAAAGATGTTATTAAACATGAAGTCCAACCAAAGGAACCTGAGAAGATAGAATTTGAGCTAAAGGAGGAAGAATCAAACTCTACAGCAAAGGAGGAATTAGAAGGTGAAGAGCCACAAACTCCAGGTGTGAGAAGATCAGTTTGAGAAAGAAGACAACCATAAAGGTATAGTCCATCTGCATTCCATTCAATTTTTTCTTTATCTATTACTGATAATGATCCCAGAACTGTGAAGGAAGCAGTAGATTCAAAGGATGGAAAACTCTGGAAAGAGGCCATGGTTGATGAAATGGCATCTTTGGACAAAAATGAGGCTTGGGATCTAGTGGAGTTGCCAGCAGGAAGGAAACCCATTGGCAACAAATGGGTGTTCAAGAAGAAGACAAATGCAGAAGAAAAGGTGGAGAAATACAAAGCTCAGTTGGTAGCAAAAGGTTATTCCCAGGGGTTGGGAATTGATTTTGGTGATATTTTTTTCTCCTATTGCCAGGGTAGCTTCTATTAGATTACTTTTATATGTTGTTGTTGCTTTTGATTTTGAGGTAGAACAAATGGATGTGAAGACAACATTTATTCATGGGGATCTAGAAGAGGAGATCTACATGAAGCAACCTGAAGGCTTTGCGGTGAAGGGTAAGAAAGAACTGGTATGCAAGTTAAAGAAGCCTTTGTATGGGTTAAGAAAATCACCAAGGATGTGGTATCAGAAATTTGATACATTTATACGGGGACTTGGATTCAGCAGAAGCAAAGCAGATCACTATGTGTATTTTAAATTATTTGGTGACCATTTTATTTATCTGGTCTTGTATGTGGATGATATGTTGCTGGTTGGAAATGACAAAGACATTATCGAGTATTTGAAGACCTAATTGTCCTCCAAATTTGACATGAAAGATCTTGGTGCTGCAAACTATATTTTGGGCATGGAAATTAAAAGAGATTAGGAAAAGAGGAAGTTCTGGTTAAACCAGAGGAAGTATGTTGAGACAATATTATAGAGGTTTAATATACAGGATAGTAAACCAGTGAAGGTTCCTATTCATGTAGGTGTAAATTTATCTGCCGAACAGTGTCCCAAGACACAAGAAGAGGAAGAGGATATGTCCTGTGTTCCATATGTAGGTGTAGTCGGTATCCTAATGTATGCGATGGTCTGTGCTAGACTAGACATTTCACATGTAGTGGGAGTATTGAGCAGGTTTATGTCAAAACCAAGGAAGGAGCATTGGACAATAGTGAAGCGGGTTTTCAGGTATTTGCATGGCACTAGTGATTATGGTTTGTGTTACTAGGGAAGACCAGAATTGGACAGATTTTTGGATATTCATGGCTTTGTTGATGCAGACTGGGTTGGAGATCTGGATCAGAGAAGATCTAAAAGTGGGTATGTGTTTAACCTCTTTGGAGGTACATTCAGTTGGATGAGTAAGAAACAATCTGTAGTGGCACTATCAACTACAGAGGCAGAATACATGGCAGCCACTCATGCAACGAAGGAAGTAGTTTGGTTGCAGAGATTGTGTTCAAGTATAGGGTTAGTACAGGGAGTTATAAGGATAGATTGTGACAGCCAAAGTGCAATTTTCTTAGCAAAGAACCCTGCTTACCATTCAAAGACAAAGCACATTGATGTTCAGTATCACTTTGTGAGGGATATGATAGAAGACAAAAAGGTGTTGTTGGTAAAGGAAGACACTTTGAAGAATAATGTAGATGCATTGAAAAAATCTGTGAGCTCTAAGAAGTTCTCTTGGTGTAGAGAAACAATGGGCATTGCAAGGCTGGATAAATGACTAAGCTCTCTTATGGTCCCCTATGGAAAGAAAACAACAAGTGGGAGAATGTTGGGTTGTGTTATATTCTTTCCACGACTAGCCCACATAGTTAATGGGGGGTTAGAAGGCGGGTGAAGCCCCCCCTTCGTTGCGCCGATTGCGTAGCGGGGGCAGTCATAGGGGGTTTGATGGGTGCAGGTAACCCTATCTTAGGTTGGGTGGACCTACCTATGGTTTTGTGCATTATTTTTTGCACATGGTTATTCAAAGAGTTATTTAGTTGATATATAAATGATTATGAGTTTATTGTGTATTTCAATTAAATAATGGAATCTTGTCACTCTTGAAAACCCCATCCATCACTTATAGGACTTGGCATGCCTTAGATGGGACCTTCTTCCCTTGTGAAATATTGAAAATGCTGACGACACACTAGACTACCATGGGTCCTGTTAGTGTCAATATCTGCATAATTCCATCAGGGATCAAAATTCACTCTTTGCATTTTCATTTTAGGGGTCCCATATTGAAAATTTTGCTTCATTCCATTAGGTCATGACATACCGATCCACTGATGGTTGTCCTCTCTTTACAAAATTTAAATTTTTCCCTCATAGAGTATACTTGTTGATCCTTCTTCAGGTTGTCTTCAGTTATGGTTTTATGATCAATCTGCAGAGCAAGAGTATGAGGATGATTGATAAAACAAGCATGATGATTTGTAAGTCATAAGCTACTGAGTTATTATTTGTTTTAACCTAATGTAATTTTCACCTCAAAAACTGTTTTTGAGGTGAAAATAGAGTATTTTAAGTTTATTTCTATTTCATATGTAATTTTAACTTCCTATATGTAATAATGGATCTTAGTTGCACTAGAGCATTTCTCCTCGCTGCCAGATAAACAAACACTGCAAAATTCAAGTCTAATTGATCATTCATCCACCTGTCAAAAGGAAAGGGTCATAAAATCAAGAACAATTAAATTAAAAAGTGAAAGTGACATAAACATTAGAAAAAGGGTTTTTGAAGAGCTAAAGATTAAATTCAAGGGTGTATAAATATCTCTTTCCTTCATATCTTCTTTATTTCCCTCTTACCATGCATTGAGAAAACCCCAGCAGTGTGTTTTTTACAATCTGAGGTTGAATCAGCAAAAAAATTTGAGGTGATGCATGTTTCCTCTTGGCGCTGCACGTTTCCTCTTGGTGCTGTGCACTCCCTTCAGGCATTGTGCACTCCCTTCAGGCACTGCGCACTTCCTCTAGGTGCTACGCATTTGGCTGATTTTCCCCTGTTCGTTCTTCAGAGGTCCTTATATCTCCTCAGCCTTAGAACAAGTAAGTGTCTTCTTATAAACATCATTTTCCCTCGCCTCAAAGTTTTTTCCCAAATGATTGAAGGATGAAATCAAAATTGGTGTTAGCCTTACATTCAAAACCCTAGTTTTTCTTCTAAACCCTGATTTTGCAAGAAAGATTCTCATTTCTAAACATTACCTTATTAGTACCCTATATCCCCTTTCAAAGACCCCTATCCCTACACCTATCAAACTCCCCATCTACCTTTCCCTTCTCCTTTTTCCTTCATAAACACTTGCATTCCCCTACCATTTACTTAGGGTTTCATAACAAAGACACCATGGCTGATGAAAGATATAGTCCACACAGTGAAGAATAGGGATCAGGCAAAGAGGGAAACATAGAGTAGAGAAGACCACATAAAGGAGGGAAAATTCACAGGTTTGAGCGCATAGATCTCAAAGATCTCCTAGCTTCTCCTATGATAGTGACATCCTTCAAATGTTTAGGGTGTTTTGAGTTTTGTGAGCATGTCCAAGCAATCCAGTACCACCCTGAGTTGATTAGGCTTTTTGTAACAAAAATACAAGATAACCAAGTCACCCTTGCAGGCATAACCTTCACATTGTTTTCTACCATCATATCAGCTGCCACCGGGATTCCAGGAGTTGGGGAAAAGTGGTTCAAGCAGGGTGAAATAGAAGCACATTTTTATGAACCATACATCAAACCTAGGTACAGAAGTGAAGGAAGAGGCTATTTCCCTTTCTTATACCTCCTTGAAGGATATGCACCTATGATGAAGATTATAATGAAGTACTTTTCATGCGAGGGTAGGTTCTCCAGGGTCTATTCTTTCCACATCTGGTTACTCATGGATTTCACTAGGGTTAAAATGCTCAATATACCCTACCATCTTTTCAGGAGTGTTGAGAAGATGCCTCACATTGCTCAAAGAAGAGAATACAAAGATCAAATGAAAATCTTATTTCACCATTCCCTCATAAAGATCATAGTTCTTTATCACCTTAAAGAACTTAACATTGCATGGAGTACATTTATAGCTAACCCCATTTTCACTCAAGTTTCCACTCAAAATGTTCAAGAAATTCCATCATCATCTCATCCACCAACCTCCATTCCTCCATATCAGCCCATGCATTATTCATATCATCCACCATCACCCACATTATCACCATTCCAAGGACCTATTCTTTCATCTGATAGGAAAGAGGACAATGACAAAGAACAAAGTGATCAGGGTCAAAGTAGCAAGCCAGGAAAGGCTAGTTTAGATACTGTGGTGCACACCTATCAGAGAGAAAATAGGCAAGTGTTTGCCCCACATATTATGGAAGGCCTTGCTCTCTTCATCATCAAAGCAAGTATAGAAAGGAATGGAAAAAATGGTTGAAACATAAATGCAAGAACAGGAAGAAGACCCCCATGAAACTGAGCAAGATTTTTACCTAGTGGACTTAGATGAGGAAGACGAAAAGTAAAACACCAATTTATCTTCAAACAGCAAGAAGAATTGATAGGTGAGTTGTAAGTAAATCTAGAAAGAGAAAATTACATCATATATTATTATGAACAGGAAAATAGGCAAATGGAGACCAAGCATGAGCTTATGGAAGTTCAGCTCATCAAAGCTAAAAGGGAAGCTGAAAAGATTACATTCTAACTTGAGGAAGCCTATGGTGACTGTGGTGAGCCCATGGAGGAATAAATGCCCAGGAGGAGGCCTAGGACTAGAGGCCTAAAACAAGCTTTGGAGCATGAAAGAGAAAAAGAAGCTCAACTTGCCAACCAACTCACCTTAAAAGAACAATTTGGCATAATGATGAATGAGAACTGGGAATATTGGCTTGAGAGGGCTAACAATCATCTTGAAGACTTGTTAACTAAGGCAAATATAGATATAGAGATTCAAAGAAGAATGGCCAAATATTATGCCATGAGAAACAAAATTGCTAGAGCCAAGCTCAAAGGGGCTTAGGAAAAAATTGAGGCCTTAACTCATCAGAAGGAGAAGGACAAGCTTGACCATTGGATTCAGAACATCATTTATAGTCAAGAAAACCATGTTTCCAGGTCTGAAAGGCAAAATTACTAGGTGGAAAAGGCAAAAAACCACCTAAAAATCATGTCTCTATCTATTTTTTTGGACCAGGCGCTGCACGTTTGACCAGTCTTGGGAGAATCCATTTTTGGAGTGTCAAATCAAGTTCATTTTGAAAACTGAAGATAGATTCAGAAACTGGACAAGATAAGATTCCAATGAGATATCTTGAGCTAGATTTGGACACCAGGAAGGTAATCAAAACTCACCTTGAAGATGGCACTCTGCACTTCCTTCAGGCACTGCGTGTTTGACACTGGCACCACACACTTGACAGGCAGCTAAATTTTTCACTGTTTCTCTTAGAAACTACTTTTCACCTGTGGGATTTTGATTATTTGCTGATGTAATTCATGATGATGATGTAATTAATATGTATTTTTGTTACCTATGGTAGATACATTAGATGAATGGCCTAAGTGGCATGTAATGAATCAATTTTCTTCATATTAGGAATGGTTCAGTTTGACCACCCTAGTCTTTAGCTATCAGTTTAGTCTTTTGTGCAACTATTCATCCTCTCATGGAATCGACCCCTGAGGCTAGGATTAGTTGTTTTGAGGCCTATATTATGTATTTTCTCAATCATTTTTTTGGTTGGACTTAGTGTGGATGCTCATCTTGATTGTATACCTTTGTAAGCAGTTTGGCAGGAAATTAATAAGAATTGCAGCTATTTTTATGGGGTCCCTGTGGTATCGAGTTGTAGTATAGTTTCTTCTTCTGTGATTATATGTTTATATTTTTTATGCATTCCATCATTCATTTCATTGCTTCTAGTTGAATGTTTTCAAGTTTGATAGGTAGAATCTATTGTATCAGTGCTCTGCCTTGGGAAATCATTAAACATTTCATATTTTTTGCAGTCCAGGAAGGACCCATGATTGTCACATGCCCTTCTTAGCTTCTCACCAGTCTTAAACATCTCACTTCATCAGGCCCTAGAGTGCTAAATCCTATGCCTTACTTGCCCCATAGAACATGCTGCATTTCTGACCTAATTTCCTAGACCTAAACTGCCTAGCTCCTCTTGATCCAACAAAACCTCTACAAAATCCAATCAAAAGTTTTGAGATACTATACCTAGCCTAAAATCCTTTACCTAATCTAGTCATCTTGACTGAGATCCTTATGGAGAGAGCACTCTCCTGGCCTAGTAGGCTAGCTACTTGGTTAAGCTTGGTTTGTGGTTACCATGGCATTGCCTCCCTTCAGCTTGAGGTCAATCTAGGTGATAACATAGTGGCGACCATACTAGGGACGAAAGACTAATCACCCCAATAATATCTTTCATTTAAATTCTTGAAATTTGGATGATGAGTTTTAGAATTTATTAGGCTGAAATAGAAGGTTGTAAAGCGATATAAAAAAATTCAAAATTTGAGCACATTGGCTTCGAGAAAGTACACTAGGGCCAATCCTGATTCCAATCCCACCCCAGCAGTGTATAATCCTAATCTAAATTCAAGAAGACACAAGAAACAAGAAAGTTCAGTCATTCTTGCACCTTCAATAAAAGTAGATTCTTGCACTGAATAGTGTTTGTTTTTGGAAGACCTCCCATTTGATGTATCATTTGACATTTCCTTATTCAGAACCAGGTCTAAAATTACACTTGACAACATCTTTCTAGACCGAGAGTTTATTGCAGATCTCAAAATTCAAAAGGCAAACCGGTCAATTGATGAGTATATCTTAATTTCTCCTCAATCATCCCTTGCTACTGCTAAGATCCCTGAGTTTTTTGAAACAACGTCCACTACCCTTAGTTCATCATTATTCCCATCAACCTCTGAAGTACATTCCCAACCTCAATTTCTACCTACCCTTCCCCTTCAACCTATCATATCCTATCAAACACCTATTACCCCTACTTCTCCATCAACCACTCCATTAAACCCTAGTAGTCCAACCATTGTTTCAAATCCACCTCAAGTCATGGCTTCCTGGTATGAACCCCTTGTTTTACCTTAGAATCTTGGTGATATACCCATTGATTACCAAAGTAAAATATCTCTTTTTGATGCCACTCAAAACATTACAGCTCAACATCATGTTGATAGAATGAATGACTTTTTTGACCTTCATGAGGTTGAGATAGAAGATGTGACTATGAGATTGTTTGTACAAAGCTTTGGAGGTGAAGTTCGAAAATGGTTCAAATCTTTACCCATAGCCTCTATCACCACTTTGCTAGTCCTACATAGGCAATTCCTAGATTGGTGGGAAGTAAAGAAGAATCCACTCCAAATTTTGTCTGAGTACGAAAACATCAAAAGGAATGTCAGTGAAAGTGTGCAAGATTATTGTGTGAGGTTTAATGTAGTCTATAATGCTATTTTGGCCAACATTAAACCACCAGAGGGGTTAGCCTTGCTCAAGTTTCTAGACAGTTTCGATGCTTATATGGCATATCAGTTACGGGAACGTGATCCCACCACACTAGAAGACATGTAGAAGAATGTTGTAAGCGTAGAAGCCAATCTATTGGCCAAAAGAGCAAGAATGAGATCTGAAAAGAGAGTGACCATAAAAGAAGAAGCATCTACCTCAGATTTCAAGATGGATACTTTGATTTGAACAAAGGAAAAGATGGTTGACAAGCTGACCATTACATATAGACCTGAACCACCAATCAGGAATCCAAATTTTAGAGGACAACAATAGCCCCAATTCTGGATCAGGCAGAGGGAACAAAAGGCATCATACCAACCAGCACAACAACAGTAGATCAGACTCGTTTGCAGCAGAATTATGTTCAGGGAATGGAAGGAGAAGATGATGATGATCCGATAATTTAAGCAAACCATTTTTTCACTGCCGATGGTATGCCTATTTTTCTAACGGAAGGTGAAGAATATGCAGAGGTTCCAGACATCCAAAGGGATGAAGATTACATATTAGCAAATGATGTAGTTCTGGAGGTTGAGTCTGATGATTATTAGAGATGTTATATGAATGCTTTGATAGCCCAGCAGAAGCAATATTCTTTGAGGAACAGAGATGTACTGATTAATCACATTCAGAAAAGAAGGGATCTGTAATCAAAGAATGACTCCTCAAACATTTAGAAGAAAGGGAAAGACCCTGCTGATCTGAGTTCCAGCAAAGTACCACCAGTGAATATCATTACAAATGAGAAGAACAATTAGCAAAATTCAGCAAAAGAGCAAGTAGAGAAGAAGGACATTACTGTCAAAGAGGTAGAAAAAGTGTCATCCTTTAATTTAGAAAGTGAAATTGCTAAATTGAAGGTGTCCATTCCTATGATTGAACTCGTAAAAAATAGCAATTATAAACACCGTGTATCTAGAATTCTGCAAATCAACCCTTTGTTAGACATGGTAAATGTCGAAGATGATCATCCTGAACTCATTTTTGGCCCAGCCATAGAAGGTCAGCCTGAAGATAGTGAAGTTCCTCCTTTTTATTTGAGTCTTATATTACATGAGTACATTCTTCATAATGCCATGTTAGATTCCAGAGCTTCTCATAATTTGATGCCTAAAGCCATTATGGAAAAGTTGGGCCTAGATATTACCCAGAAATATCATGATGTACTCCTTTGACTCCAGTAGAGTTCATTGCATCAGTCTCATTAAAGATTTGGGGGTTTATTTAGATCAAATCCCAGCCAAAAATGTCTTGATGGATGTGGTTGTTTCTGATATTCCACCTCGTTTTGGTATGCTCTTATCTAGATCGTGGGGTGCTAAGCTCAAAGGCACTTTACAACTTGACTTCTCTTATGCTACCATCCCTATTTTCAGTCAATTGCGGAAGTTGTACCGAGAAAAGAAAATGAAATACATGATCACTAGTAAAGAGAAGCTTGAATCATCCAATAAATGCTGTACATATTGATTTAGAGTCCTTTGTTTTTTACTCTGATAGTGGATTGAATGATGTAAATATTCAACTTATAGAAGTAGATGATGTATCATAAATTTTCGAGAATTTTAGAGCATTCCTTAATCAGGAAAAAGAGAAAATGGCAAGTTATTCTTAGCAGCCCACACAATAGCAAAAGGACAGTGAAGATCACAAAAATGAAGTGATCAGCCAAGGTAAGTTAGAGAAAGAAACAAAATTTCAGCATCTAGAAGACGAAGTCGGCCTTTGGAGCATGGACTTTGATGGCGCTATGGGTAAGGACAGTGCTGGTATTGGTATTTGGATTCGAAGCCTTGTTTTCTAGCCTACCAAAGTGATCTGGACTTAAACAGGAACGCAACAAATTACAGAGATAACCATAAACACAGATATGCAGTGGAAATAGTACTTCATTTCATTAATGTAAAATACTGAAATATGTTTACAAACAATAATGGAAATAAACTAGCTAGGGCGATGGTAGCTTATCTCTGAGAAGAGATGTGGTGGCTACATGCCTCTGAACTCTATTACAATGATGCTCAAAGGCCTATTTATTGTTGAGAAACAATGGAAAACCCTTAACATTCCAAAACCTAACCCTAGAAGATGAAACACCAAACTGTGGGCCCCGTTTGGGTAAATTGGTACACCAACTTCTTGGGGTCGTAACTTTGGCATACGATCTCCGTTTGACGCGTACAATAGCTCGTTAGAAATATCTATCTGAGCACTACCACTTTGGGAGGCAACATCGATGCATGGACCCATGTTGCTCCAGATTTCCCAAAAAACGTCTTTTAGGGCCTCAAAATGGCTCCGGAAGTTCAGGACCCGACAAACTGCTAAAAATAGTAAGTTGTGCTACAATTAAGGAAACTAAAAATGCTAAGAGAAAAAATGGTGGGGGTCCAAGTGGACTTGGCAGGTAGCCACCAATATCCACCTGGATCATTCCTCCCCCCTTAGGAAGTAATGTTCCCCATTGCGTTGAGTTCCTCCATGAGATGAGGAAACTTTTTCTGAATTTGTTCCTTGGTGAGCCACTTGCCCTGGTGAAGGAGTTGGCCTGCTTTGACAACTCGATACAGTTGGATATTTTGTTGGCGAGTGTTCTTGATCTATGTGTCCATGATCCAATCAGTTGCAGCTTGTTCCATGCAATCTGGATTTAATTATGTGGGTGTGAGCTGTTCTGCAATGTCAGATGTGTCTAGCAATGGTGGAAAGTATGGCCGAAGGCGGTCCACATTGAACACTGGGTGCAGGCCAAGGAATGGGGGAATACCGAGCTCAAATGCATTGTCTCCCATAGCCTTAGTAATGGTGTAAGGACCATATCGGAGTGGTCTTAGTTTCCGATAGGCTCCAGTAAGGCGTTCCTTTTGCAAATGCAACCAGACTTTGTCGCCCACTTGAAACTTGTGTGGCACCGGATGTTGATCATGTCACTGCTTATACTTGGCATTTGATTTCTTCAGAATTTCATGGACCTGTTGGCGAATATGTTGGATGCACTCAATGAAGCTATTGGCCTTATCTATTTCGGACTGGACATGAGTTGAATTTATGTGAGTAGATGCAAGTGGCATTGCCACATCAATGAGGCATAGTGGCTAGAATCCCAAACCCACCTGAAAAGGGCTATGGCCAGTGGAGCTGTGAAGAGCTCGGTTCTAGCTGTGCTGAACATAGGGGAGGCTCTCGTCCCATGTGCATGGATGCTTTGAGTTATACATGCGCAAAATGTGCAAAATCATCCTATTGAAAACCTCTTTCTGGCCATCAGTTTGACGATGGAAGGCTGTGGACTTCGTGAGTTTGGTGTCCAGCATTGACCAGAGACTGGACCAAAATGTGCTGAGGAACCGACTGTCCTGATCTAAGATGATAGACTGTGGGATCCCAAAGTGCACCCACACTCTTTCAAAGAAGAGTTTAGCAGTGGCTTCTACTATGATATTCTTCTTGCAGGCCTCCATAATGGCCATCTTTGAGAACCTATCGACGACCACAAAAACACAGTCATTTCCATGCTTAGTGGAAGGAAGGCCTGACATGTAACCAATGGAGATGGATTCCCAAGGTCGACTAGGGGTAGGAAACGGGGTATAGAGGCCGTGCTTCTTGATGGTAGATTTGGCAATGGCACAGGCAGTACATGATCTGATGTACTTCCCAACATCCTGTCGAATATTCGGCTAATAGAAATAATTTTGCAGTACTGCCACTGTTTTCTCGACCCCGAAATGCCTAGCAGCCCGACTGTAGTGTGCTTCCAAAATCATCTTGGCACGCTCGCTTGAAGGAAGACAAAGGTGACCCAGGTGGCATAACAGGGCATCCTTGAGGTGAAAATCTGGAACATGTCGACCCTCCAAGAGTGTCTGGTATGTGTGGCCGAATTCTGGGTCACTTTTGTAGAGAAGTGGCCAATCAGAAGTCTCGTGCCCACAAGAGTTGAGCATAGTGGTTAACGCCATGATTGGTGGTCGACTGAGGCAATCTGCAACATTATTGGTGCTGCCCTTCTTATACTTGATATTCAAGTGGAACTGTTACAGGTATGTTGACCACTTCTAATGGCGATCATTCTGCAATTTCCCTTGGGTCTGTATGAACTGCAGGGGTCGGTGGTCTATGTGGATGACCGTTTCCTTCTCCAAAATGTAATGCTTCCATTGTCGGCAGGCCTGCACAATGGAATACATCTCTTTATCATAAGTGGGCTACTTTCAGACTGTGTTTGAAAGTGTTTCACTGTGATATGCCACTGGATGTCCATGTTGAGTAAGGACTACCCCAATAGCATAGTCAGAGGCATCTGTCTTGACCTCAAATGGTTATTGTAAATCTGGTAAAGTGAGCACTGGTGTTATGCTGAGGCGATCCTTCAACTCTATGAATGCCTTCTGTTGAGCTTCAGACCAAAAGAATTTTGCTTTCACCCCTCCCTTAGTGACTTGACTCAAGAGCCAAGTAATATGAGAAAACCCCAACACGAACCTGCGGTAGAAGTTGGAAAGACCTAGAAAGCTGTGGAGCTCTGTTAGAGTGGTTGGAGATGGCCAATCCCGAATGACTTGGATCTTGGCTGGATCCACATGCACCCCCTGTTCATCAATGATGTATCCCAGATACTAAACCTGGGTCATGCCAAAAGTGCATTTCTCCAAATTGGCACATAGCTTGTGTTGCCGCAGTGCTTGGAGAACCTTTTGAATGTGGTGGAGGTGCTCTTCCCAACTCTGGCTGAAGATCAGAATGTCATCCAAGTATACTACTACAAATGAGTTGGTGAATGTCCGCAAGATGTCATCCATTAGCCTCATGCAGGTTGTAGGAGCATTCGTCAATCCAAAAGGCATAACTAACCATTCGAAAAGGCCCTCCTTGGATTTGAAGGCAGTCTTCCACACATCAGAGGGTTCGATTGGTACCTGGTGATATCCTGACTTCAGATCGATCTTGCTGAAATATTTCACCCCCTTTAGTTGGTCCAGGAGGTCATCAATCCGCGAGATCGGGTACCTATTACGAAGAGTGATCTTGTTCAGCGCCCGATAGTCAATACAGAGTCTCCACGTCCCATCCTTCTTCTGTACCAACATGATCGGGCCCCCAAAAGGTGATGAACTCAGACAGATGTGACCTTTCTGCAGGAGCTCCTGCATCTACCTCTTGATTTCATCGTTCTCCAAAATGGAGCGCTGATAAATTGGTCCATTAGGTAGTGGTGCACCTGGGTTTAGATTGATGGAGTGCTTGACCTGACAGTGCAGAGGAACCCCAGCGAGGGAGGTGAAGATGTCCTCGTACTCCTCCATGACCTTGTCCATCTGTAGTTGTCGTGCAGAGGGGCCCTGTCTGGAGGCCGCGACCACCATCTTCTTCTTTCCTTGAGGGCGTATCATCAGGAAAAAAAATTTCCTGGTTTTGGAAATGAGCTTATTGCATTGTTTTGTAGTTATCAAAGAGATGGTGGTAGTGGTGCTACCTCTGGTATCCTGTACAACTTATTTCCCAATGTAATAATAACAACATGGGGCCTTGATTCATACACAGCATGTCGCTTCCACAAGTATGGCTGTCCTAATAATACATCACAAACTTCAAGGGGAGCAATGTCACATAATACCTCATCCGTGAAGGGCTTGATGTTGTATGGAAGGCGACACTGCTGGCTCACGCGAAGATCTCGTCCTTGGTGAAGCCACCCAATGGTGTATGGTTGTGGATGTGCTATGGTCGGTAAGCCCAACCGCTTCACGACCTCTACCGAAATGAGGTTCTTTTGGCTCCCGCTATCAACAATGAACTGTATCGGGGAGCCCTTTACCCATATCTGGGAGTGGAAGAGACGCTCCTCCTCCTCTGGATCTTCGGGTTCCTTTTTCTGGATCTTGGCGGTAGCAACAGTGGCATTGGGATCCGCATCAATGATTTGCTTCCCTTTGTCATTCCCCTTATCGGGTTCTAACTCAGAGTTGAAACATGCATCTGATTCTGAAACCTTTAGCTCAGCCACCAGTGATTGCTTGGCCCGACACTCACTTGTGTTGTGAGTGGAGCTCTTATGGAACTCACACCATTTTCCTGTGTCCTTTTTCGGCTTCGCGGTGCTGTTCTTTTCTTGCAGCTTCGGCGGGTTGTCTTGGGCTGCCCTGCCTTGGCTTTGTCCTTTGTTCTATGGTTTAGGGTCACCTTTCCCCTGCTTTGGATTCGCAGATCCAAAGTCTCACTTCTTTTGTTTAAAATTCTGCTCGACCTTGACGACATATCGGTATGTTGTGCCGAGCGAGGAGATGTTCAAGAATTGTATTTCTTCCTAGATGTACCTGTGCAAGCAGCCACGGTATTTGAGTACCAAATGCTACTCCGAATCCTTGATACCCAACTTTGTGCGAAGTGTATGGAAAAGATTGGTGAACTCCGGCACGTCTTGGTCCCTTCCCTGCCGTAGCGTGGTCGACTTTATGTATTCATCCTCATAGCTTCCGATATGGTAGTACTGCTCCTTGATGGCATCCAGGAATGAATTCTAGGTGGGTTCAGCTGAAAATAGTGAGCCAGTACTTTCATCCTTCTGCTCGCAGTGGGTTTCCCACCAGTCCTTGATGTGGGGGGCTGCTTTCAGAAGAGCGAAAACAATCTTTTCCCGACTCGAAAATTTATGAATAGAAAAATAACCCTCTAGCAGATTTAACAATTTATCTACGGCATTTGCGTCTATCTGACCCTCGAATATGGGGATTTCAAAATTAACTTGTACCTTAAAGGGCGTGGTGTTTCTAGAGTAGCTACTGGAAGTCGATGTGTCGCTTCTGGGTAGCCGCTGAAGGATCTGGGCAAAGCTGTCCTTAATCGCGTTCCGTTGTTGCTCAAGGGCTTCTTCGAGCAAGATTTTGATAGGATCTCCTGCCCCCTCGTCTTTCTTCTCATCTTCCATGGGAGGCCGTTTGGATTTGTGAGGCTGGTCTTGCAAAGGTTCAACCAGTTCAAGCCCTAACTCCTTATATCCCGACCTTGTTGGGGACATGCAAAGAAAAACAGAGAAAAAGTAGACCGCTCTGATACCACTGATTTGGACTTAAACAGGAACGCAAAAAATTAAAGAGATAACCATAAGCACAGATATGCAGCAGAAATAATACTTCATTTCGTTAGTGTAAAATACTGAAATATGTTTACAAACAGTAATGGAAATAAACTAGCTAGGGCGATGGTAGCTTATCTCTGAGAAGAGATGTGGTGGCTACATGCGTCTGAACTCTGTTACAATGAGGCTCGAAGGCCTATTTATTGTTGAGAAACAATGGAAAACCATTAACATTCGAAAACCTAACCCTGGAAGATGAAATGCCAAACTGTGGGCCCCATTTGGGTAAATTGGTACACCAACTTCCCGGGGTCGTAACTTTGGCATACGATCTCCGTTTGACGCGTACAATAGCTCGTTAGAAAGATCTATCCGAGCACTACCACTTTGGGAGGCAACATCGGTCCATAGACCCATGTTGCCCCAGATTTCCAAAAAAACGTCGTTTAGGGCCTCAAAACGGCTCCAGAAGTTCAGGACCCGAAAAACTGCTAAAAATAGTAAGTTGTGTTACAATTAAGGAAACTGAAAATGCTGAGAGAAACAATGGTGGGGGTCCAGGTGGACTTGGCAGGTGGCCACCAGTATCCACCTGGATCACAAAGTTCCAAGTAATGTTAGAGTATGTTCCTACAAGCTAGCTTTTGACTACTCTAATAATGAAGTGAAGTATGAGGCTTTGATTATAGGTCTTAAAATTTTGAAGAAGCTCAATGCGAAAAGGATTTCAGTTTATGGAGATACAGAGTTAGTCATTAAACAGGTAAAAGGAGAATATCAAGAAAAGCATCTGCATATGAGGGCCTATAGAAATGTAGTTTTGGATATTTTGAGGATGTTTCCTGAATATACCTTGACAATAGTACCCCGAACTCAAAACATCATTGCAGATTCACTCACTTTTGCGGCAAGCAATTTGAAGATCCCAATGAACTCCAACAACAAGTTTGAAATTCATGTCAAACACCAGCTTACTATTCCAGATAATTTAAGGTATTGGCAAGTGTTTTGGTATGATAATGAAATTAATGCCTTTTTGCAGAATGAAGGAAAATTCAAGAATGCTTCCATTGATGATGATTGCGATACCGATGAACAAGAGATTGAGGTGAATCAGATGGAGGTATTATAGCTGAAGGATAACATTATTCCTAGAGGTCTCATACCTTTAGAAGAGATTTTTGATCAAGATGATGTTGCAAGAAAGCCAAGCTTGGTCCCTACCAACAAAGGAGTTGAAGATGTCAATCTCGGAACAGTTGACAAGCCCAAGCTTGTAAAGCTATCAAAAGCATTGTCTCCCGAGGTAAAGGCATAGTATGTTAGATTAATTTCTGCATTTTCTAATGTGTTTGCATGGGATTATTCAAATTTGAAGGTGTATGACAAGGATATAATTCAACATACTATTCCTATAAAGCCGGATCAAAAGCCTTTCAGACAAAAGTTGAGAAGGATCAATCCAAAGCTGTTGCCATCCATCGAGAAAGAGGTAAGCAAATTGTTCAAAGTTGGCATCATTGTTCCAATCAGATTTCTAATTGGATTTCAAATTTGGTCCTGGTATGAAAGAAGACTGGAGAAATAAGGTTGTGCATAGATTTCCGGAACCTCAAAAAAGTATCCTTAAAGGATAACTATCCCCTTCTAAAGATGGACCATATTCTACAAAGACTAGTTGGAGCATCACAGATGTCACTACTTGATGGTTACTCAGGCTATAATCATATCTTGGTGCATGAAAAAGACCACGACAAAACGACCTTCAGAACACCTTGGGGAACTTTTTAGGATGCCAAAATGCCATTCGGATTGAAGAATGTCAGAGCCACTTTTCAGCAAGCGATGGACATCACTTTCGCTAATGAGAAGGATGTTTTCTTGGTTGTTTATTTAGATGACTTGACGGTATTTTTTGCTACTGATGATGAACACTTGCACCACTTAAGGATTGTCTTTCAGAGATGTAGAAAGTTCAGGATTTCTCTCAACCCCAAGAAGAGTCTTTTTGCCATGGATGAGGGTAAGCTCCTTGGTCATATCATTTCTAAAGATGGTATCTGCATTGATCCTTCAAGGGTGGAGGCAATTCAGCATATAGACTTTCCGCGCAACAAAAAGGAGATTCAGGCTTTCAATGGTAAGATGAATTTCTTATGCAGATTTATACCCAATTTGGCAGAACATTTATGTGAAATGACTAATATGTTGAAAAAGGATAACACTGTGAAATGGACCGAGGATGCCATGAAGTCATTCAATTTGGTAAAGTTTTCTTTGACCATATCCCCAATCTTGATTAGTCCTGATTACACTCAAGATTCATTATATTTTCATTTATATCCAAGCATACCATGGTTGTAGTATTGATGCAAAAGAGAGATCAGATTGAGCGACCCATTACTTTTTTTAGTAGGACTATTTGAGATGCTACCTTGTGGTATAATATCATTGAAAAACAAGCGTTGGCTCTCATAAATGCATTGAAGGATTTCAGAGTGTACATTCTGCATTCGCATACCATAGCATATGTTCCTAATGCAGCAGTAAAAGATGTTTTGACGCAAACTAATCCAGAGGGAAGAAGGGGTAAGTGGATAGTAGAAATGTTCGAATATGACATGGAGATTAAACCTACTAAACTGATCAAGGGACAAGGCTTAGCAAAACTGATGGTAGAATCAAATCGGCATTCTCTAGACATAAATCTCATAGCAGAATGTCGAAGGATGAGGATGGTGACTCGCTCATTCAAGTTTCAGAAATGTTTCTCCAATCATCGTAGTATTCAGATATAGCTTATGTTCTTCAGCATCTTTTGCCACCTCCTGGAATGTCAGGAAGCAAAGGTAGATCACTAAAACTCAAATCAGAAAAATTCTGCATTTTAAACAGTGCTCTTTATTAGAAAGATTGGGAGGAGTTCTTCTTAATTGTTTGGTTGAAGACGAAGCTCAGCAGGTAATGAATTATTTTCATAGAGGTGATTGTGGTGATCATTTGTTTTGGAAAACAACTGCTAACTAAGTGTTGAGAGCAAGATATTATTGGCTGACTTTATTTTCAGATTTGTATAAGACAGTGATCAGTTGCCATGAATGCCAAATTTTTCAAGGAAAAAGGAAGCTGCTTCCTCTTCCTTTGAAACCAGTTGAAGTAAATGTACCTTTCTAGTAGTGGGGACTTGATTTCATAGGGGAAATCCATCCTATATCATCAACACCACACCGATGGATCTTGACAGCTACCGATTACTTCACCAAGTGGATTGAAGCCATTCCGACAAGGCAGGCCATAGATACAGTAATTATTCAATTTTTATAATCTAATATCCTATCTCATTTTGGTTTCTCTCACAAGATTATAATAGATAATGCAACACCATTTAAGACCAAGAAAATGGTGGAGTTTTTCATCAAGTACAACATTACATTGGGTCATTCCACAACATACTACCCACAGGGCAATGGATTGGATGAGTCATCAAATAAGTCCTTGGTGAATATAATCAGGAAAATGTTGGAGGAAAATAAGAAGAATTGGCATCGAAAGCTTGTTAATTCCTTGTGGGTTGATAGAGTGAGTAGTAGGAAATCCATAGGCATGTCATCTTTCCAGTTGGTTTATGGTATTGATACAGTATTTCCTACGTCACTTGCAGTCCCGGTCATGAGACTACTACAGGAAGCTGGCAATGAAGAGGATGATATTTAGCGAAGAATTAATCAAATGATTCACCTTCAGCAAACAAGAGAAGAGGTTTCTAAAAATAATTTCTGGTTGCAAGAAAAGATAAGGAAGATCTATGATCGCAAAACCAAGGCAGAAAAGTTTCAGCGAGAGGATGTAGTGCTACAGTGGGATGCATGAAATGAGGAGAAAAGAAAGCATGGTAAGTTATAAAATCCATGGAAAGGTTCATACAAAATCTCAGCCTCTCGAGGACAGAATGCCTTTTTGTTGAAGGAAATGGATGGTCAGGATTGTTCAGGAGGGCCAACGAATGGTAGGATCTTGAAGCATTATTACTTTTGAGGTTGTTTTCTGAAGTTACTACACCTTCATTGTATATACCAATTTAATTTTCCTTGCAAGTTTTTAAGTACACTATCATTTGAGCTTGGGGCCCGAAGTGAAGGCTATAAAGTTTAAATGATTAGTGTCAAGTTGAGTCAATTTGGTTTATAGTCAAGTTTCGAGTTAGTTTGGTTGAGAGTCAGTGTTCAATTGTGTTGAGTCATTTTTCCACTTTTTTTGTTTTGACTGTATTACCCAATGGATGAGACACTTGGTCTATGGTGTTCTTGACACCTACAAGGAGCTGTCATCCCCAATAAGGCCAATGTTAGTGTCAATATCTACATATTTCCAACAGGGATCAAAATTCATTCTTTGCATTTTCATTTTAGGGGTCCCATACTGAAAATTTTGCATCATTCCATTAGGTCATGACATACCAATCCACTGATGGTTGTCCTCTCTTCAGAAAATCTAAATTTTTCCCTCATAGAGTATACTTGTTGATCCTTCTTCAGGTTGTCTTCAATTATGGTTTTATGATCAATTTGCAGTGATCATTTCATTAGGTCACAGGGCATGATTTCATTAGGTCTTAGGGTTTCACCACCAAGGTCAAAAGTTTGATGTTAAAAGGTAAATGAAGGTCAAAAAGGGTATGAGGATGATTGATAAAACAAGCATGATGATTTGTAAGTCATAAGCTATTGAGTTATTATTTGTTTTAATCTAATGTAATTTTCACCTCAAAAACTGAAAAACAGAGTATTTTAAGTTGACTTGTAATTCATATGTAATTTTAAGTTCCTATATGTAATAATGGATCTTAGCTGCACTAGAGTATTTCTCCTTGCCACCAAACAAACAAACACTGCAAAATTCAAGTCCAATTGAGCATTCATCCATTTGCCAAAAGGAAAGGGTCAGAAAATCAAGAACAATTAAATGAAAAGGTGAAAGTGACATAAACATTAGAAAAAGGGGTTTTGTAGGAGCTAAAGATTAAATTCAAGGGTGTATAAATATCTTTTGCCTTCTTATCTTATTTATTTCCCTCTTACTACACATTGAGAAAACCCCAACAATGTTTTTTTACAATTTGAGGTCAAATCAATAGAAAAAGTTAAGGAGTTACATGTTTCCTCTTGGCGCTGCACATTTCCTCTTGGCACTGCGCACTCCCTTCAAGCATTGCACACTCCCTTCAGGCACTGGGCACTCCCTTCAAGCGCTATGCACTTCCTCTGGGTGCTGCGCATTTGGCCGATTTTTCCCCTGTTCATTCTTCAGAGGTCCTTATACCTCCTCAGCCTTAAAACAAGTAAGTTTCTTCTTCTAAACATCATTTTCCCTCTCCTCAAAGTTTTTTCCCAAATGATTAAAGGATTAAATAAAAATTGGTGTTAGTTTTACATTCAAAACCCTAGTTCTTCTCCTAAACCTTGATTTTGCAAGCAAGCTTCCCATTCCTAACATTACCTAATTAATACCCTATATCCCCTTTCAGAGACCCCTATCCCTACACCTATCAAAATCCCCATCTACCTTTGCCTTCTCCTTTTTCCTTCCTAAACACTTACATTCCCCTACCATTTACTTAGGGTTTCATAACAAAGACACCATTTCTAATGAAAGATATAGTCCACACAGTGAAGAAGAGGGATCAGACAAAGAGGGAAACACAAAGCAGAGAAGACCACATAAAGGAGGGAAAATTCATAGGTTTGAGCCCACAATCTCAAAGAGCTCCTAACTTCTCCTATGACAATTTTTATCACTTGGATTGAACCTCAAGTTGAAGGAAGGCAATGCCAGGGTAACCACAGACCACGCTTAGCCAAGTTGAAGCCCTACTAGGCTGGGAGAGGGCTCTCTCCATAATGATCTCAGTCAAGATGACTAGATCAGGTAAAGGATATTAGGCTAGGTATAGTAGCACGAAAGTTTTGATTGGATTTTGAAGGGGTTTTGCCGGATTAGGAGGAGCTGGGCAGTTTAGGTCTAGGAAATTAGGTCAGAAATGCAGGGTGTTCTATGGGGCAAGGTAGGCATAGGATTTAGCACTTTAGACTTGATGGTGTGAAGTGTTTAAGACTGACGAGGAGCTAAGAAGGGCATGTGACAATAATGGATCCTTCTTAAACAGTAGAAAACATGAAATGTTGAATGATTTCCCAAGGTAGAGCACTGGTACAGTGGATTCTACTTATCAAACTTGAAAAAATTCAACTAGAAGCAATGAAATGAATGATGGAATACATAAAACATGTAAAAAAATGATCACAAAAGAAGAAGCTATACTAAAAACTCCATACCATAGGGATCCCATAAAAATAGCTGCAAATCTTATTAATCTCCTTGCCAAAACTGCTTACAATGATGTACAATCAAGCTCAGAGCATCCAACTGAGTCCAACCCCTCACAAAGAGAAAGAAGAAGAAGATATAGACATGATTTCAACCTCCTCCCATCCTTAGGGGTCAAATCCCTAAGATGAGGAGCTAATATAACTAATACTGAAAAAGAAACATGAATATAGGAATCATCAACAACTTGCCTCTAAAAGTGAAAAACTGATTCGTTTGGGCTCAAACTAAATCCTAAGCAATGAATCTACCTTCTATTACTATTTATCCATCATATTTACAAGCCATGACATAATTTACATAGGTAAATTATCCACCATGAGAGAGAATCCATGATTACAATAAAAAACTGGAAAAATAGCGACCCTCAGCAAAAACTGTGAAAAGCGCAGCGCCACTGGGCAAAAGTGCAGTGCCACTTTCAGGTACCTTTTGGAGACCTTACCAGCATCCAAATTGAGGCCAAGATATCTAATTGGAAAGGTATTCAAGTCTACTTTCCCTAACACCTAGAATTTTGGCATTTGGAGCTCATTTGACCCCTCAAAACTTGATTCTACCAAGACTGCTTCTGTGTGTCCAAAAAGTGGTAGAAAGGTCACTTTTAGGGTGTTTTTTGACCTATTGGTGGACAAGTTCTACCACAAAAACCTTGAAAATTTCTAGGGTGCATGTCCTCATCGCTCTAAATCCAAAAATTCAAACCATTTCTTCAATGGGTGCCCCTAGGAAAAACGCAGCGCCAGTTTTTCTATGTAATGAAATTCAAAATTTCAAATGACAAAATTTGTTCAAAACTTGCCCAAAATTGGTGTGAAGCACCACCATCATGTGCTTTGATGAGCCAAGGAGGTTTCAGCCAGCATTCCTAGTCTATCCTCCTATTTCTTGCCTTCCAAGGCCCGCCTTAGCCTAGCTTTCATTCTCTTGACCCTCATATTGCAAATCTTGTTTCGAGTCCTATAATGATAGGCCATGTGTCTGATCATCTGATTATCCTTGTTGGCCTTCCGTAGTAGCTTCTCAAGGTTCAATTTGACTCTCTCAAGCCAAGTATCCCTATCATTTTCAATCTCCTACTCAATAGGGGTCAAAGTGACTTGTGCCTCTTTGCCACTTTATTGTTTCATCTTGAGCATTTCTAGCTCCATTCGGACTTGTTTGTCAGTCAATTGCTTGTTTTCTTGCTCCAAATATGTGATGACATATTTGGCCCTCTCAAAATTGTCCACCAAAGCTTTCACTTGAGCTTCCCTTTCCTGTATGATGATTTCTTTGATGGTTTCTTCGTCATGAACCTCCAAGTCAGTGATATCAACTCTATGATGAGTATAATGTTGCTCCAGCTCATCATGCTCAGTCAAGTCAAAATCTCTTTCCTCCTCATCATCATCCGGCATCTTTTCCTTTCCTTTGTGCAACTGTTGCACCTATACTTGCTGTGCTGAAGGAAAACGCAAAGCCCCTTCCACATCTTGTGGAGTTAGCATTTACCTATGAGTTGAAGAAGAAGGCAAGGCCCCTTCCACATCCCGTGGAGAAAACACTCACCTATCTGCTGCAAATAATCTCCTAGTGCCCCTTTGATATGTCATGAAAATGGGCACCTCATTAGTTCTTGTCTCCTTGGCCTCCTCATTTGTTTTAGCTAGGCTAGAAGGTCCTCCTGCTTCTTGAGGCACTTGGGGGGGGATTTGAGGACCCCTGAAGATCTCATGAGAAATGAAGGTCTCCCGAGGGATGTTAAGGAGACTGAGATGATGAAGCATAATGAACTTGATCAGGGAATAATGATAAAGGCTACTCGTCTGCTGAGGGTAAGGCTTCCTTTGGACAATAAAATCCATCTTCCCAATACTCCTGAACAAGTAATAAGGGATGTTCAACATCTTCACCCTGGTAAAATGCATGAGGAGCCTGATATGATAAGTATACAGCCTGGAGAACTAACCCTCACAAGTGAAATAATTCATGATGATCTTCATCATGGGGACATACTTGTTCTCAAGAGACTTGAAAGGAAACAGTCCCTTCACCTGATTTCTGTATTGGGGTTTGATATAAGGTTCATAATAGTACTCATCTAGATCCTGGCGCTTGAACCACTTCTCCCCTACATTAGGAATCCTAGTAGCATCTGCAATAATAGAAGATGAAATGGTGAAAGTTACCCCAGCAATAGTCACCCTATTGTCATGAAGATGTGCTGCAAAAATCCTAGAGAGCTTCGGGTGATATTTCACTCTCTCAACTTGTTCACAGAATTCATAGCAGCCAAGGTACTTGAAGCACGTGATAGCCAACTTTGAGGCCTACAATTCCCTAAGGTTTGATGGCTCTTCTCTGATAATCCTACCTCCCTTGTGTGGTTTTCTTGGTTTCATGGCTCCATCAGCTGAGGTATCACTAGATGTGTTCTCCTCCTCATAGTCTTGGTCTTCCAGGTCCATGTGTGCAAGATTGAGGTGTGTGAAAATGAGAAATGAGGGGATGGAAAATGGGCTTGCAATTATGAAATGAATGGAAATGAGAAGAAAGGTTTTGTGCCTTGAGCTCTTAGGCAAGAGAGACAAAAGGGAATGTGAAGGAAAAGTGGGAAAGAGGGGAAGGGATAGGGTGATTTTAGGACTGTAGGGTTGGGTGTTGAGAGGAGTAGGAAGGAGTTAGAGTTTTAGGCATTATTAGGGAGATTTTAGGGTTTGATAGTAAACATGGAAAATGATGCTTATAGATTTGATTCACAAACCAAAACTGAAGTGAGGGATATAAAATTACTTGCAAATATGGAAGGAGAGAGAAATTTGGAGTTTTCTTGAGAGTTTGAGGTTTTTTAAGCTCTCCTGCGAAAAGCGCAGTGCCACCCTGCCAAAAGCACAACGCCACTTTAAGTCCACTTTTGACTATATTTCTGATGTCCAAATTGGGCATGGGATAGCTCATTCGAAAGCTTGTCGAGTCTACTTTACAAAAAATATTGAATTTTTCAATGTGGGGTTCATTTTCCATGTCAAACGCTCAATCTCCCAAGACTGGTCAAAATGTGAAGAGTGAGACTACCAAAATGAAGAGTGATGTTGCAGTCAACCTTTTAAGGTCTTCCCCAACTCCAAATTGATCTCATGATAGTTCATTGGAAAGATATTTTTGTCTAGTTATCATTTGACTCATCAAGAAAGTCATTTGGTTACTCAAGCTATGAGAAAACTTTATTTTCCCAAGGTCACTCCAAAAGTGCATCAACTCTCCTGAGGCAACAATATTTTTGACATTTCTCTAAAACCATGACACTTGTGTAAAAAGTGAAGATCGTTTTTCTTCCTTGGTCTATTGTGGACAAAAAAATCTCTCACTTTTTCCAAATTCTTCCCTGTTTGGTCTAAAACATAGTTTGAAGAAAAACCAGCTCTATGTGTGGCAAATGATTTGTCCCTTGGAATGACTTATTGAAAAATGAGGGAGGCATGATGTGTATAAGTTGGAGTGGCCTCATAATCGCTAAAATGACCTCCCTTATGCCTCATATACTAAGATTTCTCTGATTCCATAGCCAACCCTAGCTCAATGGGTGAGGAAATTAGGGTTTAGTGCTTGTGGAAAATGATGATTTCGACACCCTTGAGAAAAAATAACTCCCTTTGGCATGCACTTAAACCTTTGAAACTTTGCCCTTTTACTTGACTATTTCCTTTGAAAAATTGATCTTTTGATGGTCTGGAATCTTCGGAACATTGAGTTAATAGCTCGGGATGGTGAAATTATTACATTTGAAAGACATAAAATTACATAATGAAATAAGCATTTCTCTTTACAAATCATCTTCACATGGTGAAGGGATGTTGTTTGATCTCCCTTTACTTACTGGTTGTTAGGATATTCTGACACAGGAAATAGTTAAGTACAACTTGGTCTAGTATAGAGTTAGGTATAGAGTTAGGTAAAGTGTGTTTCTTTACTATGTACATTTTGTAATTTACAATCTGACGGTCACGATATGTAGTGATCTGATGGTTCATTCTCTCCTCGGCATTACTGAAACTTGATCCGTGGCTTAACACCCGATTGGTCCATGATCTGTATTTAAAGAGCATGGAGGGTCATTTGTAGGGTGATCCATCTATGAGAGAAGCATATGTAAATTTTCATTCTTTTATTAATAAATTTCCTGAAGTGGCCGCGTTGGCTCAGGCCGTGGACTGTTTCCCTCTTTGAGGGTTTTAACCACGTCAAAATACTGGTGTATTGATCTGTGATCTGTTTGTGAGCGGTGTCCTTTGGTGTTCTTTCTGAGGAACTTACCCTATAAATTCCTACATGGTATCAAAGCTATTTGAGGGCCGCATCCATTGGTGATCCAAATCTGAAGCCGGTAGAACTGCATCCAACAACCGTTTCCTAGATCTACTGTTTCTGACTGCTTTCAGGCCAAGAGGAATACTCTGTTGTGTTGGGAGCATCTGTTCCGGTGAGGAACCCCTTTCGTTTCATGCGAAAAGGTTTCCGGTAGCCCTAGCTGCGTCATTTTTAAGATCTGGAGGTATACAGTGTTTATTTGCAATTTACAGTTATTTTCTTTTGGTTTATTTCGGTTTTAGATTTATTTAGCCTTTTTTATTACCGGATATATACCTTTCATTTCTGTGTATGCTCTTTGCCCTGCGACTCTGTGCGATCTGGGCAAATCAGAAATAGAAAGGAAGGATTTTCTCATGCGTATGCTCTTTTCCACTGTGCCTTAGTGTGATCTCAGAAAATCAGAAACATTGAGGAAAATATTTAGTTTCCGGCTAAAGCTAACTTCGAGCCGCAAGGTTCGTTTTTTTTGTATGTCCGTGTTGGGTTTTGTGTTTTTTGTTTTGTAGGGAAAAAGAGCTTTCTCAAAGCAAGCACGCAAGCCAAAGCATCAACCCCCCCCCTCTCTCTCTCTCTCTCAAACTTTTTGTATGGCTCACTTGGTGCAAAGCTAATTTATGAGAGTAGAGGTCTTGGGTTCAAGTCTCCATTTTGTGGGGGCGGATTTTTCATTCCCGCACTTCGTCGGCGACTTCATCAAATTTTCTTCAAAAAGCCATAACTTCTTCATTCGGAAGCTGTTTTCAGAACCGTTTTTTTTTAAACAGCCTAATTTTTTGAGATCTTTCCATTGAAACACTTAGTTTCAACATCTATAGCTTTAGTTTTTTTTTTTTTTAAATGGAAAGTCCATGCCAAGTTATTCTTGATAGCACCAACTACTTCCAATAGTGGTCCTACATTGTGGATTTGCTTAGAAGTAAAGGTCTTTACAGAATAGCCACAGGACAAGAGACCAAACCGAAAGATGAAGACAAGGCAACTAAATGGGAAAATAGGCAAGACCAAGCACGTGGGTTGATAGGGATGTCTATTTCTTCAGATCTTATATTCCATATTGCAGAACTTGATACTCCTAATGAAGCAATGAAACAGATTATTAAAGTCTTTGGAATTAAAAATGAACTTAAAGCCCATCAACTTGAAAATGAATTGCTTACATTGGACCCCAATAATTTTTCTTGCATTGAAGATTTTTTGTCCAAATTCAAGACCCTTAGACTTCTCGTGGAAGGCGTTAAGGTTAAGAAAGAAGACAATAGCCTTATCTACTCCATTCTTACTAAGTTGGGGCCAGCCTATTCTGTGTTTGTTTCCATCTTCCATTCTACAAGAGAAGCCTTCATTTCTCAAGGACAAACCTACAAGTCCCCTTCCTTTGATTCCTTTTGTGATTCTTTAATAAGAGAACAAGAAAAACTCTTACACCTTGGTCTTCTTCATCCTGGAAACTCTTCTAAGAAAGCGTTAGCCGCCCATCAGCAACCAAATCCAAAGAATCCTAAGAAGTTGCATCCTAAAAAGAATGGTCCGAAACCAAACAAGGGTCCTAAGCAATTTCAGCCTCAAAATGAAAAATCATTTCAACAAAATGATAAGACAAATAAAAACAAAGGGAAGAAGACTGATAGACATTGCAACTTTTGTAATCGAGATGGCCACTTAGAATCCAAATGCTTTAAGAAGATGGAAGCCTTGGAAGCAGCAATGAAGAAGCATAACATCCATTTGGAGCACTCTTCAACTTCAACTTCATCTTCAGGAATGGCACTTTCTGCATGTGGTTGTCAAACATCTCGGTCTGGCTATGCACTAAATGTATCTTCTTCTTCTCATTCTCATGAGTGGCTCATTGATTCTGGAGCTTCTTATCACATGGCCAAAAACAAAGCCATGTTTTCTTCTTTAAATGATTGTAACACCAAAAATATATATGTTGGTGATGATAGATCTTTTAGTGTTGTAGGGACTAGAACTGTTCATATAGACAATGGTCAGTTTAATGATGTATTCTGTGTTCCAACCTTATCCTGCAACCTTCTATCGGTATATCAGATAACTCATTCAGGTGAAAATAAAATCATTGAATTTTCACCTCACGATGTTGTAATTAAGGACCTAAGAGATCCTAGACAGATTTTAGCTACTGGCATTGCTGATGATTCTACAAGGTTGTATAAGTTTCACAACTTTGGGTCATCAAATCTTCCCTCAATATTTGTTGCTCATAATGATAAACTGAGCAAACTTTGGCATGAGTGATTTGGTCACTTAAACTATCGCTCTCTTCAGAATCTATGTAAAGAAAATATGGTGACAGGTCTTCCAATTGTATCTTGCAGAGATGGTGTTTGTTTTGTTGAGATTACAACAAGATGATGGAGCTTAGTGAAAAGAGTCGCCTTCACTAAGTGGGCCCGCAGGCTATTTTTGGCGCCAGTCTATTTTTAGACATATGGATCATGTCTATGGATTGCAGGTTGCTGTTTATAGATGATTGATCAAGTTGGGAAAAAATAGATGGACTTCTATTTTTGATGAAAGTGTGAGTGATCACAGTGTGAGTGATCAAAGTCTATTTTTAGACTGGCTGTCAAAAATAGAAAAGTCAAATATTATTATCTCACAATAATATTTGGACTATAAACTTAATCTTATTCTCTTGGAGCACTTCAATTTGAGCTACAGAGGTGGCACATGCAACTGTCAGAAGGAAATACGCTTTTCTTATGAGTCAGTTGAGTTTTTGCATGCATGACTTCAGTTAGAACTCAATCAGTTGAGTTTGGTGGAGTTGATTGTGGAGTTGATGGAGTTGTGTTCAGTTTAGCTTTGTTAAACTGGTTGTATTTAGTCTAACTGGCAAATAGACTAGAGATGAGTTGGGTGAATTAGTTATTAATTAATTCACAAGTTATTAACTCATAATACAACTAATGAATACATCAGTTAACTCAGTTGCATGTCAGTGCATGTTCAGTTCAACAGGGACAGGTGGTAGAGAATCAGATTGCTATCAGTTGTGACTATAATTGTGGACCAGATCTTGCACAATCAAGGGATTGAGTATGCCAATGAGTTTGCTCACGTATTTGCCCACATTATAGCTTGTGCTCACGTCCAGCAAAGAGTGAGTGACTATTTTTCAGGTGAAAAAAGAGTTTGTTGAGCCATTCTCATCAGTTCTTGAGCAAGTATTGAGCAGTGGAGGCAGGCAAGCAGTGGAAGAGATTTGGAGATCAGATCTGAGTTGTATTGTGTGTAACAGAGGTGGAGATACTTGTGAGAAGTATTATGCTGTGTAATGTTACATGAATCAATCATTAATATACAGATAGTTGGGGTTTTTAGCGAGATGCTTTCCCCGGGATACATACTGTGTTAATGTGTGAATGTTCTTGATGTTTTATTGTTATTGATGTTGCTATATTGATGATCAACGTAGAGGAGCTTATGTATTGTGTATGTTTTCCACAATAGTACATGATCAGGATAATCTCCATTGAATATGTGTTAAATTATTCAAAATTTCTACATGGTATCAGAGCGAGCTAGATAATTGTAGAAAAAGTTTCTACATGGTATCGGAGCTGTTGATCATCAGATCTACTATTCAGGAAGTGTTTGCATTCTATTTCTTCAGGCAGAGTCTGTAATTGGGCCAGGTAGCCTCTGGATTCATCCTTCCTTTGGAAGGTGAGATATCCAGTGAATGCCCATACAGTCAATCTCTGTACGAGAAATATTGTGTTCTCACAAATTTTAGATCGGAAGCGGTTGAGTTGGAGCTGGTGGAAATTCGAATTTGCTGCAGTGTTGTTGAAAATGTCTTTCAACGGATTGCGAATGTTATTCCAAAGCAAGAGCGACCTGGCGCTCAAGGATAAACTCAGTAACAATAAAGGTGAGAATGGATCTTCATCAAAGGTATCTGATGAAGAGAATTGTGCTTTGGCTGCCAAAGCAAAGAAGGGGAAGAACAAGAAAGCTTCTCATACCGGTGCGAAAGGAAAGAAGCAGAATATGTCCAAGGTGAAGTGTTTTCACTGTCACCAGCACGGACACTATGCCACAAATTGTCCGCAGAAGAAGAAGAACAAGCAAGCTGCTGGATCTGCAGGGGGAGAGGCCTTAGCTTCTCAGTTTGAGCTTGATTTTTCATTGATCTCATGCTTGGTTTCAAGTGTGATGGGATCAATGTGGTTCTTGGATAGTGGTGCGTCTTTTCACATGACGGGAGATAGAGATTTGTTCTTTGATCTGGAGGACAAAGATCTTGGAGTGCACATCGAGATGGGCGATGATGGTAGATACAGTGTGACCGGTATCAGTACCATTTCCTTTGAGAGGGAGTCTGGTAAACCCTTCGTATTGAAGGAAGTCATGCATGTTCCAGGATTGAAGAAGAATCTCATCTCAGTGGTGATGTTAGAAGACAAGGGGTATGATGTTGTTTTCAGCGAGGGAAAGGCCTTCCTGCGCAGCAAGACAACTGGTGAGACCCGGAAGATAGGGGTTTGAGTGAGGAACCTTTATCAGTTGCATGTAGATGGATGCGTAGCAATGGCAGGCAAGGCAGAAGGATTGGTGAGCCGAGATGATGGCGAGTTGTGGCACAGGAGATTGGGTCACCTTCACCATGGAGCCTTGAAGATACTGCAGCAGATCACTACAGGGCTTCCTAAAGGCACACTTGCGCAGTCAGATCAGTGCAAGGGGTGTACTTTGGGGAAGTTTGTGAAAGCCACCTTTCACGAGAAGGATAGTTGCGCCACGACGATCCTTGAGAGAATTCACACAGACGTGTGTGGACCTTTCTCAGTTGCTTCGACAGCAAAACACAGGTATTATGTGATTTTTGTTGATGATTTCTCTCGTAAGTGCTGGATCTTCTTCATGCAGAAGAAGAGCGAGACATATTCAAAGTTCTGTGAATTCAAAGCACTGGTCGAGAAGGAGTCGGGGAAGAAGGTGAAGGCTCTTAGGAGCGATAATGGTGGTGAATACATCTCGGACGAGTTCAAGGATTTCTGCAAGACAAAAGGGATTCATAGAGAGCTCATAACTCCCCATAACCCACAGCAGAACGGGGTAGTTGAGCGGAAGAACAGAACGATTGTGGGTGCTGCACGGGCAATGTTGCATGATCAGGGCCTACCCCTTCACTTGTGGGCAGAAGCATGCAATACAGTAGTTTATGTGCAGAACCGTTGTCCTCATAGGATACTTGGCATGAGTACACCTGAGGAGACTTATTCTGGTAAGAAGCCTGATCTTTCTCATTTGAGGATTTTTGGTGCTAAGGTTTACATGCATGTGACGAAAGATGCCAGGAAGAAGTTGTAGCCGACCGCAAAGGTTGGGATATTTGTGTGGTACACTGATACGCCCCACAACTATCGTGTGTATTTGCCAGACAGTGGTAAAACTGTTGTGCGATGGGATATAAAATTTCAGGAGGAGAAAGCCATGAAGTGTTCGCTTGAGAGGGAGCTACACTTGCATGCAGATGAGGAGCTATTAGTTCCTAAGGATGAGCTTCAGGACGTGGATCAGCCACAAGATGAGGTTCATGGAGTGGAAGAGACCACTCATGCAGTGCCAACCATCAGAGGGCGAAAGCGCTTGACAGAAGCTGAGCGACTGGCTCAAGATGCAGAGAAAGTTGTAGGACCACCTACAGCCCAACGCAGGCAGAGACAGTCAGCTGATTGGTACACTGGATACATGGCTCTTATGAGCAAGTGTGTTGTGACTGAGCCATCCTCTTTCGAGGAAGCTGTGGAGGATCCCGCATGGGTAGATGCCATGGTGGAAGAGTATGATTCTATTGTCAGAAATAGTGCATGGGAGATTGTTCCTAGACCGGAAGGGAAATCAGTGGTGGGTTCAAGATGGATCTACAAAGTTAAGCAGGTAGCTGACGGGAGTGTGGAGAAGTACAAGGCAAGATTTGTTGCCCGAGGCTTTTCACAGATTGAGGGGATCGATTATGAGGAGACCTTTGCACCTGTCGCAAGGTATTCTTCCATACGGACGATTCTTGCTCTCTCAGCACAGATGGGATGGCACATTCATCAGATGGATGTGAAGACTGCGTTCCTCAACGGAGTCATTGAGGAGGAGGTGTACATTGAGCAACCCGAAGGCTTTGAAGTCTTCAGCAGAGAGTCACATGTGTGCAGGCTCAAGAGAGTGCTGTATGGGTTGAAGCAAGCACCACGTGCTTGGTACACACGGATAGACAGCTATTTCACAAGACTTGGATTCTCCAAGAGCGAGGCGGATCCGAACCTATACCAGATTGTGGTGGAGGGTAAGTTGCTTATCATTGTACTGTATGTTGATGATTTGATTCTAACGGGTGATGAGCTGTTGATACTGTCATGCAAGAAGGATCTTGCTACAGAGTTTGAGATGAAGGATTTGGGCCTCCTTCACTATTTCCTGGGATTGGAAATATGGCAGCACAGTAGTGGACTGTTTGTTTCTCAGGGCAAGTATGCTCGGGAGATACTGGAGAAGTTCAACATGCATGGCTGCAAGCCTGTTGATACTGCTCTTCCTGGAGGTTGGAGGAAGGAGGATGCCACTTCGGGAGAAGAAGTGGATGCCACTGTTTATCGACAGTTGGTGGGGTCGCTGATGTATTTGGTCAATACATGACCTGATATATTCTATGCAGTTAACCAGCTTTCACAAGCTATGGTTAAGACTACCAAGCTCTTTTGGAAGGCGGGCAAGCATGTATTGTGCTACTTGAGAGGCACATCGGGATATGGTTTGTGGTACAGACAGGAGGATGAGGTGAAGCTATGTGGCTTCACGGATGCAGATTGGGCAGGGAGCCCAACAGACAGAAAGAGAACATCAGGAGTTGTCTTCAGTATTGGATCGACAGCAGTTTCTTGGTACAGCAGGAAACAAAGATCCGTGGCACTCAGTTCAGCGGAGGCCGAGTATATGGTAGCACGTTTGGCTGCATGCGAGGCTATATGGATGAGGAAGATCCTAGTTGGTTTGTTCGGTTCTCATTTGGATCCTACTGTGATTTACTGTGATAACCAGAGTTGCATTAAACTCTCGGCTAATCCTGTATTTCATGATAGATCTAAACATATTGACATCAGGTACCATCATATCAGAGATTGTGTGCAGCGGAGGATCATGTTACTTTCGTACATTCCAACGGAGGATCAGGACGTTGATATTCTGACGAAGGCTCTCACCAGGAGCAAATTCGAGTACCACCGAGGCAGGATAGGGGTTGCTGATAATCCATATCTTGTCGAGAGGGAGTGTTGAGATTGCAACAAGATGATGGAGCTTAGTGAAAAGAGTCGCCTTCACTAAGTGGGCCCGCAGGCTATTTTTGGCACAAGTCTATTTTTAGACTATGTCTATTTTTAGACATATGGATCATGTCTATGGATTGCAGGTTGCTGTTTATGGATGATTGATCAAGTTGGGAAAAAATAGATGGACTTCTATTTTTGATGAAAGTGTGAGTGATCATAGTGTGAGTGATCAAAGTCTATTTTTAGACTGGCTGTCAAAAATAGAAAAGTCAAATATTATTATCTCACAATAATATTTGGACTATAAACTTAATCTTATTCTCTTGGAGCACTTCAGTTTGAGCTATAGAGGTGGCACATGCAGCTGTCAGAAGGAAATATGCTTTTCTTATGAGTCAGTTGAGTTGTTGCATGCATGACTTCAGTTAGAACTCAATCAGTTGAGTTTGGTGGAGTTGATTGTGGAGTTGATGGAGTTGTGTTCAGTTTAGCTTTGTTAAACTGGTTGTATTTAGTCTAACTGGAAAATAGACTAGAGATGAGTTGGGTGAATTAGTTATTAATTAATTCACAAGTTATTAACTCATAATACAACTAATGAATACATCAGTTAACTCAGTTGCATGTCAGTGCATGTTCAGTTCAACAGGGACAGGTGGTAGAGAATCAGATTGCTATCAGTTGTGACTATAGTTGTGCACCAGATCTTGCACAATCAAGGGATTGAGTATGCCAATGAGTTTGCTCACGTATTTGCCCACATTATAGCTTGTGCTCACGTCCAACAAAGAGTGAGTGACTATTTTGCAGGTGAAAAACGAGTTTGGTGAGCCATTCTCATCAGTTCTTGAGCAGGTATTGAGCAGTGGAGGCAGGCAAGCAATGGAAGAGATTTGGAGATCAGATCTGAGCTGTATTGTGTGTAACAGAGGTGGAGATACTTGTGAGAAGTATTATGCTATGTAATGTTACATGACTCAATAATTAATATACAGATAGTTGGGGTTTTTAGCGAGATGCTTTCCCCGGGATACATACTGTGTTAATGTGTCAATGCTCTTGATGTTTTATTGTTATTGATGCTGCTATATTGATGATCAACGTAGAGGAGCTTATGTATTGTGTATGTTTTCCACAATAGTACATGATCAGGATAATCTCCATTGAATATGTGTTAAATTATTCAAAATTTCTACATGTTCCGGATGTGTACTCGGAAAACATCATCTGGACAGTTTTGAAAAACGTGCCTCTTGGCACGCCTCAGCCCCTTTACAGCTCGTGCATAGTGATTTATGTGGTCCACTTCCAGTTTCTTCATTCTCTGGCTACAAGTATTTCTTAACTTTCATTGATGATTTCTCCAGACACACTTGGGTATACTTCTTAAAACTCAAGAGTGAAGTATTTAACATGTTCTTGGCCTTTAAGGCCTTTGTTGAAAAACAATCTGGACATAAAATTCTTAAGCTAAGATCTAATAATTGCAGAGAATATGTTAAAAACACATTCATCAAATTTTTCACTGAGAATGGAATTCAAATGCAACATACTGTTCCATATACTCCACAACAAAATGGTGTAGCTGAAAGGAAGAATCGCACCGTAAAGGAAATGGCTAATTGTATGCTTCAATCTAAAGGACTTAGTCTTAATTATTGGGCAGAAGCAATTAACTGTGCAAATTACATAATAAATCGCACTCCTACTAAGGTTTTAAAGAATATCACTCCAGAAGAAGCATGGAGCTCAATCAAACTAGATGTAAGTCACTTTCGTGTTTTTGGAAGTGAAGCATGGGCCCATATTCCAGATGAGAAACATAAAGCTTTAGAACCTAAGAGTGAAAAATGTATTTTTGTTGGATATTCTGAAGATGTCAAAGGATATAGACTTATTCCACTTAAGTCCAAAAATGTTATCATTAGAAGAGATGTAAAGTTTTCTGAAAATATATCGGCCTGCGAGCCTAGTTCGGCGGATGTGCCACCTCTCCCTATCTCTTCTAACTTTGAAAATATTTCTTCTTCAGACAATGAAAGTGAGGATGAAAATACTCCCCCACCTTCTTAGGATCCTCCTTCAGCTCCTCAGCTTCCAAAATGGGTCCGTGCTACTCGGGATGCAGCAAGTGATCTTGCCGGTGATCCTACAGATCAGCGACGTACACGTTCTCAGTTCGAGAGAGCCTCTTCTTTACTGCCTCAAGCTTCAGTGAATTATGATCCTGACACCTTTGCAGAAGCTTCAGGTCATCCAGATTAGGAAGGAGCTATGAATGAAGAATATCTTTCATTATTGGCAAATGATACATGGGATCTTGTTCCTCTACCAAAGGGACGAAAACTTGTTAGATGCAAATGGGTTTACAGAACCAAGTATGGACCAAATGGGAAAGTTGATAAACATAAAGCTCGTCTTGTTGCTAAGGGTTTTTCACAAGTTGAAGGCATTGACTATACTGAAACCTTCTCCCTTGTTGCCAAAATGAACTCTATCCGCCTTGTTCTTTCCCTTGCTGCCTCTTTCAAATGGGAAGTCCATCAGATGGATGTTAAATCCACCTTCTTGCATGGGGACTTGCATGAAGAAATATATATGGAACAACCTATTGGCTTTATAAAAACAGACTCCAGCCTTGTATTTCGGCTTAAGAAATCCCTTTATGGTCTCAAGCAAGCTCCTAGAGCTTGGTATGCCAAAATGGATAACTTTCTTTTAGAATCTGGCTTCTCTAGGTGTCATTTTGACAATACTGTCTACACCAAGAAAGTGGGCAAGTCTCTTATCATTCTTGTTCTTTATGTTGATGATCTTATCCTTACTGGTAGTGATCCCAACCTTATAAACCATGTGAAGTCTAGCCTTAAAAGGAAGTTTGAAATGACAGACTTAGGACACTTACATTATTTTCTCAGTCTTCAAGTCTTGCAATCCAAGGAAGGTATTTCCATTTCTCAGTCCAATTATGCCTGTGATATTCTATGCCATTTTCACATGGAAGATTGTAAGCCAGCCCCTTCTCCCTTTGAGACTGGAGTCAAACTTTTAGTCACTTGTACTTCTCCTGAAGTTGATGCTACCTTATACCGTCAACTTGTAGGAAAACTTTTGTATCTAACCCATACTCGTCCTGACCTTTCCTTTGCTATTGGCCTTGTTGCTCGGTTTATGCAAAACCCACGTGAAAGTCATTGGAAAGCAGCTAAAAGAATACTTTTTTATGTTCGAGGTACAGTTTAGTTTTGGATTCATTACAGTGCTGAAGCAGCTCCTCTATTGGTTGGTTTCATCGATTCCGATTGGGTTGGTGACCCTGATGATCGGAAGTCTACTGCAGGTTATGTGTTCACTCTTGGTTCAGGACCTATTACATGGGCTTGCAAGAAACAAGGTGCCATTTCTCTTTCTTCAGCAGAAGCAGAGTATCGTGGTGCCGTAGAAGCTAGTAAGGAAGACTTGTGGCTTCGTCAGATCCTGTCAGAGTTTGGCTTTCAGCAACAGCATCCGACTACACTTTGGTGTGATAATCAAAGTGCCATTCAGCTATGCAAAGATCTAGTCCAACATTAGCGCAGCAAACACATTGAACTGCACATGAACTTCATCAGAAAGCTCATTCACGACCATGTTCTTGAAGTGAAATATTGTTCAACAAATGATCAAGTTGCAGACATCTTTACAAAGGTTCTCATAGAGGCGAAGTTCACTAAACTTCGATTTATGGTTAGAGTTCAGGAAGTTGTCACTAAGGGGGGATAGGTTCTAGTGCCTCCTTCCTTCTCCTATTGTGTCATATTTGTAAATCCTTCAATCCTATCCCAAGTTGTTCTTAAGGGGGGATGTTAGGATATTCCAACACATAGGAAATAGTTAAGTACAACTTGGTCTAGTATAGAGTTAGGTATAGAGTTAGGTAAAGTGTGTTTCCTTACTATGTACATTTTGTAACTTACAATCTGATGGTCACGATATGTAGTGATCCGATGGTTCATTCTCTCCTCGGTATTGCCGACACTTGATCCGTGGCTTAACACCCGATTGGTCCATGATCTGTATTTAAAGAGCATGGAGGGTCATTTGTAGGGTGATCCGTCTATGAGAGAAGCATATGTAATTTTTCATTCTTTTATTAATAAATTGCCTGAAGTGGCCGCGTTGGCTCAGGCCGTGGACTATTTCCCTCTTTGAGGGTTTTAACCATGTCAAAATACAGGTGTATTGATCTGTGATCTGTTTGTGAGCGACGTCCTTTGGTGTTCTCTCTAAGGAACTTACCCTGTAAATTCCTACACTGGTCTTATGCAATGGAGTGGAACCTTGGCAACCCTAATGACCTAGTGAAACCTTAAAAAATCTAAATACCTAATGAGACCTTGAAGGACTGAATTTCAAGATGACATAATGACCTCATGACTGATACAAATGGCATGATAAAAATAACTTTATGGATGATGTACAGTCAACAAGATATGAAACTATGCCAACAAGTAATCACATTTAGGGAAGAGTGATGTTTGGACTAAGACTACCATTAGTGACTAATTTTTTGCATGAGCTAGTGGAATGATAAAAAATAATAATTCTGAATCGGACCCTTAAAATGATATGAAAAGAGGATTTTTTATCACTGATGGAAGGATGTAAACACTGACATTAACGATAGTGACATCCTTCAAATGGTTAGGGTGTTTTGAGTTTTGTGAGCAAGTCGAAGCAGTCCAGTACCACCCTGAGTTGACTAGGCTTTTTGTAACCAAAATACAAGATAACCAAGTCACCCTTGCAGGCATAACCTTCACATTGTCTGCTGCCATCATATCAACTGCCACGAGATTCCAGAAGTTGGGGAAAAGTGGTTCAAGTAGGGTGAAATAGAACCACATTTTTATTAACCATACATCAAAACTAGGTACAGAAGTGAAAGAAAAGGCTATTTCCCTTTCTCATACCTCCTTGATAGATATGCACCTATGATGAAGATTATAATTAAGTATTTTTTATGTGAGGGTAGGTTCTCCAGGGTCTATTCTTACCACATTCAGTTACTCATGCATTTCACTATGGTTAAAATGCTCCATATACCCTACTATCTTTTCAGGAGTGTTGAGAAGATGGCTTACATTGCTCAAAGAAGAGAATACAAAGATCAAATGAAAAGCTTATTTCACCATTCCCTCATAAAGATCATAGTTCTTTATCACCTTAAAGAACTTAACATTGCATGGAGTACATTTATAGCTAACCCCATTTTCACTCAAGTTTCCACTCAAAATGTTCAATACATTCCATCATCATCTAATCCACCAACCTCCATTCCTCCATCTCAGCCCATGCACTATTCATCTCATCCACCATCACCCCCATTATCACCATTCCATGGACCTATTCTTTCATCTGATAGGAAAGAGGACAGTGACAAAGAACAAAGTGATCAGGGTCAAAGCAACAAGCCAGGAAGGGCTAGTTTAGATACTATGGTGCACACCTATCAGAGAGGAAATAGGCAAGTGTTTGCCCCACAGATTGTGGAAGGGGCCTTTCTCTCTTCATCAACAAAGCAGGTATAGAAAGGAAAGGAATAAATGGTTGAAACAGAAATGCAATAACAGGAAGAAGACCCCCATGAAACTGAGAAAGATTTTGACCTAGTGGACTTAGATGAGGAAGATGAAAAGGAAGACACTCGAATGATCTTAAAAGAGTAAGAAGCATTGATAGGTGAGTTGCAGGTAAATCTAGAAAGAGAAAAATACATCATATCTTATTATGAACAGGAAAATAGGAAAATGGAGACCAAGAATGAGCTTATGGAAGTTCAGCTCATCAAAGCTAAAAGGGAAGCTGAAAAGATTAAAGTCCAAATTGAGGAAACCTATGGTGACTTTGGTGAGCCCATGGAGGAAGAAATTCCCATGAGCAGGCCTAGGACTAGAGGCCTAAAACGAGCTTTGGAGCTTGAAAGGGAAAAAGAAGCTCAAATTGCCAACCAACTCACCTTAAATGAACAATTTGGCATAATGATGAATGAGAACCAGGAATGTTGGCTTGAGAGGGCTAACACTCATCTTGAAGATCTGTTTGCTAAGGCTAATAGAGATATGGAGATTCAAAGAAGAATGGCAAAATATTATGCCATGAGAAACAAAATTGCTAGAGCCAAGCTCAAGGGGGCTCAGGCAAAAATTGAGGCCTTAACTCATCAGGAGAAGGACAAGATTGACCTATTGGTGGAGGCTTCTCTCCATGCTTAGGCACCTTTAGCATCAGCTATGTCAATGATTTTTGAAGACCATGAAATCAGTTTTTGCTTTGAGCATTTCCTGTTATCTTCAGACAGTTTTTATATCAGTCCATTGGTCAAACACACAGCTCCTTGCATTTTTGGAGGAATGGCCACCGCCATTGGATTCAGAACATCATTTACAGTCAAGAAAACCATGTTTCCAGGTCTGAAAGGCAAAATTACTAGGTGGAAAAGGAAAAAAACCACCTAAAAATCATGTCTCTTCCTATTTTTTTGGACCAGGCGCTGCGCATTTGACCAGTCTTGGGAGAATCCATTTTTGGAGGGTCAAGTCAAGTTCATTTTGAAAACTGAAGATAGATGTGGAAACTAGAGAGGATAAGATTTCTAATGAGTTATCCTATGTTATATTTGGACTCTAGGACGGTAGTCAAAACTATCCTTAAAGATGGTGCTGTGCACTTCCTTCAGGCACTCTGCGTTTGACACTGGCGCTGCGCACTTGAAAAGCAACTAAATTTTTCACTGTTTCTCTCAGAAACTACTTTTCATCTGTGGGATTTTGATTTTTCACTGATTTGATTCATGATGATGATGTAATTAATATGTATTTTTGTTACCTAGGGTAGATACATGAGATTAATGGCCTAAGTGGCATGTAATGAATCAGTTTGCTTCATATTAGGAATGGTTCAATTTGACGACCCTAGTCTTTAGCTGTAAGTCTAGTCTTTTGTGCAACTGTTCCTACTCTCATGGATTCGACCCCTAAGGCTAGGATTAGTTGTTTTGAGGTCTATATTATGTATTTTATCAGTAATTTTGTTGGTTGGACTCAGTGTGGATGCTCAGAGCTTGATTGTATACCTTTGTAAACAGTTTGGCAAGAAATTAATAAGAATTGAAGCTATTTTTATGGGATCCCTATGGTATCGAGTTGTAGTACAATTTATTCTTCTATGATTATATGTTGATATGTTTTATGTATGCCATAATTCATTTCATTGCTTCTAGTTGAATGTTTTCAGGTTTGATAGGTAGAATCCATTGTATCAGTGCTCTGCCTTAGGAAATTATTTAACATTTCATGTTTTCTGCAGTCCAGGAAGGACCCATGATTGTCACATGCCCTTCTTAGCTTCTCACCAGTCTTAAACATCTCACTTCATCTAGCCCTAGTGTCCTAAAGCCTCTGCCTACCTTGCCCCATAGAACATCCTGCATTTCTAACCTAATTTCCCAGACCTAAACTGCCTAGCTCCTCCTGATCCAACAAAACCTCTACAAAATCCAATCAAAAATTTCGAGTTAATATACCTAGCCTAAAATCCTGTACCTAATCCAGTCATATTTAGTGAGATCCTTACGGAGAGATGCCTCTCTCAGCTTAGTAGGGCTAGATACTTGGCTAAGCTTGGTTTTTGGTTACCCTGGCATTGCCTCCCCTCAGCCTGAGGTCAATCTAGGTGATAACAAGTCCTTTGTTGGAAATATGCGATCAAATAGTAGGTCATCATAATAAAAAATTCATCAATAGTCATTGAGGAGAAGATGTCTCTATACTATTCCATGGTTTTAGTCACTTTCTACTCTTGGAGGATTCCATTGTGTAGGCCATGGATGTGGCCACAATCTTGCCATTGCTTTGAGAGTGAATCAAGAGGATGACAAATTTCATAATCTGGGATATGATCTTATTTCATTTCTTAGTAGAATTCAAACAAATGGAAGTAGGCTAGGATACCTCTCATATTATGTATAGTTGTCTATTCAAATTAATAATAACACTATGAGGTCTAGACTCATACAAAACATGTCACTTCCACAAATATGGTTGGTCTAACAAAACATCACAAACTTCAAGGGTAGTAACATCGCATAATACCTTATCTGTGAAAGGCTTGATGTTGTAGGGAAAATGACATCGTTGGATGCCTAGAGATCCCATCCTTTGTGGAGCCACTCAATTGTGTATGACTATGAGTGTGGTATGTTGACATGGCCAACTGCTTAATGACCCCTATTGAGCTGATGTTATTCTGGTTCTCTCTATAAAAAATGAAATGTAGTGGAGCACCCTTCACCCATATTCATGAGTGGAAGAGTCATTCACCTTCCTTTGGATCGTTAAGCACTCTTTGTTGGACCCCAATGACGGAACGATGGCATTGGGTTCTGCATTGTTGGTGCAAAAATAGTAATAGGGCTGAGACCCCGGGTTCGGGCACATTGGCCAACAAAGCTCCACTGTAGTCTAGCACAACACCGACATTTTCATCTTATCCATAATGGATAAGGAGTATCACCTGAGGCATGCCGCAACCTTAGTTAGATGAGGATCATGATCCAGTATTGGGAGGGATCACATCAGAGAGACAAGAATCAAAGAAAACTAAATCATACCACACGAAAGTCTGATCACAGCAAGTCATGCATACGTGTAAAGGAAACACTACTTAGATACAAACATATACAAAATTCAAAGAATCATATTGATTTGAAAATCACCCTTTGAGTGATCTCAGTTAAAGATTTGTTAAATGAAGGTATTACAGACTCATGTGCTGGTGTGTGTCTATGTTATTTTAGGAAATGGATCGATCAGATTGCGAAATACACAGACATTGGAAATATGGAAAACAGCAGAGAAACACAGTAAGAAAATACAAGAAAACAACAAATTAATAAGGAGTTAACCCTATCCTCCAGGGCTACGTCTCCTGTCCAGCTTTCAATGGTGGCATTCTTTTATTGTGTCTTTAAAGCAGAGAATTAAAATGAAGAGCTCAACCTAAGTCTCCTGAAATAGAATTGCTTGGCAGGGTGGCTCTTGGATTCCCCAAGCCACTAGAGTGCATAGACTCTTTTCCTTACCAGCTCTTGACCTCTCTAGTCTTTAATGGGAGGAGCCCACTGTGGTGCTCAGTTCCCCAACATATCCTCTCACGGATGGCTCGATGTTTCCTTGTGCTGCAGGTCAGCTCGGATCTCTGTCTTTCTGCTCTTTGCTTCACTATCTTTTCGTTCTCTGTCTTCGTCTTCCTCTTTCTCTGGTTCTTCCTCTAGGTGTTCTCTCCCCAATGTCCTCTTTTTTATGTGTTCATGGCTTAAAGCCACTCTGGCTCATGACTTCTCATTTCCCATTCTGTCCCTCGTCAGGTTGCCTGCTACTACTCACTTGGAGTTCCCTATCTCTACGTCTTCATCAATGGCTCATAGGAAGTGGCCACTTGTCCTCCTATGAACTGCACGAACTTTTCCTCATTAGTTTGATTCTTCTATTACATCAGGAAATGATTCATCTGCCACCTCAGTGGTCAAATCAGAACTCAAATCCTTATACATCACAGGTTGATCCCCTGTTAAATCTGGTTCCCCCATCAGGTGCGATCTCAGCCATTAGATCTGGAGCCCCTAGATCTGATGCCATTCACTCATTTCGCGTGGTTGAATTGTCGACTGTTAGTGTGTGATGAGTGGCGGTTTTCTCTCTCCTTCGCTTGCCATGCATTAGGCGCTGAATGGAATCGCTAGGTTTTAGCCAACTCTGCTTACCGCCCAAGGGTGCCCCTGATAAATACCGCCGGTTTTGGAGCACGGGTCCTGCCTTTAGCCTTTAGTTCTTTTCCCCACAGTTTTCCCAGATTCCATGTGATCGAGCATTTGGGGCCTCTCCTTCTCTAGTCCTTGCCAAGTGCTAGTTTCGCCTCCTACGCGGTCTCCATTGGCCTTGGTCAGTGCACTTTGACTGTGGTCCTCGTCGTTCCCCGCTAGCTACCAACTGCGACTGTTAAGAGGTTTTCCTAATCGCTCTATGCTCATAATTATTTGAAGTCTATACTATTTTGGTACCTTCCCACTAAAAAGCTTTTGGACCACTAAATTTTGGTTTTCAAGCATCAACTAAGTGAGGGTACAATTATCTCACTTGTCTAATCTCTATCCACTTTGCACTACTCGGATTTAAACCCTTGAGTCCAATTTTGAGGTACTCAACATCTCCCTTGCGCGTCGTCCTCACCTTCCTATCTAAAACTGTGTCTTCCTACAATTCATTAAGATATTTAGGTAACAAGTCATCAATAGAAGGAAATTTACTCTGCTCTTCGAGATCCTCAATTAGTGAGGGTTCAAATAATCTCAAGCAATCTGCATTTGTGACTGAGTAGATGTGCATGTAAGCTAGTAGATCAAGGCGAAAAGCATTCTCACCAATCTTTTGAAGTATCTGAAAGGATTCATACTTGATAGGCTTTAACTTTTTACCTTCACCTTGCATCCTATCCTTGCTGATATATAGCCAGACTTTGTCACCAACTTGAAAACTATGCTCCATCCGATGCTTTTCATGCCTTGCCTTGTATTTGGCTTGGCTCTTTTCCAGATGTTCCTGTACTGCCTGGTGGATCTCCTGGATTTGTTCAATGAACCTAGTTTCCTTGTCCACATCACTGTGTCCTTCAACTGTGGTATCTTTACCAAAGACAAAATCCACAGGAGACCTTAGTGTGAAACCAAAACAGGTCTCAAAAGGAGATCTCTATGTAGAAGAATGTTTTGCTCTGTTGTAAGCATGTTGTACATAAAACAAATGTTCATCCCAAAGCTTAGGATGTTTGTTGCAGTATCCTCTGAGTAACTGGATCACTGTCCTATTAACCACTTCTATCTAACCATCAAGCTGTGCTTTTCTTTAGTTTGGTGTCCATCAGTTCCCACGGACTTGACCAAAACTTCCCCACAAATCGGTGTCTCGATTAGATACAATGGAATTGGGTAATCTGAAATGAACCCATACATGTTCAAAGAACAATTTTTCAGTTTGTTCAGTTGTAATCTGTTTATTACAAGGTATCAAAATACACATTTTGCTAAACCTATCCACAAAAACATATAGATAATCACGACCTTTCCTAGATTTAGGCAGTCCTCCAACAAAATCCATGGAAACACTTTCCCAAGGGTGAGAAGGAACTGGTAATGGAGTGTACAAGCCTAGTTTTCTATCACTGGGCTTGCTTTTAGCACACATAGTACACCCTCTTACATATTTAGAAACTGTCTCATTCATTTTTGGCCAATAATAAAATCTTTGCAGCTGTACAATTGTTTTACTTACCCCAAAGTGACCTGATATCAGAGAAGTGTGTGCTTCTCTAATTATCTTTACTCTCTCAGTTTGTGGAATGCATAACTTCCCACAATGGTATAAGAGTTGGTCCTTTACATGATAATCCAATTCTTCTACTCTTTTTCCTAGATTCAAAGTTTCATATACATCTTTGAAGTCTATATCTTAAGCATATTGTTTAATGTAACTTTCATGTAACACAAAATTATGCTTAAGTATAGTAGATGCATTTATAATGGGTCTATATAACATGTCTGCAAATTTATTATGTATTCCCTTTTTATATCTAATGACTAAATGAAACTGTTGTAGAAAACGCATCCATCTGTAGTGTCTTGATTGCTGCAACTTAGTTTGGGAGTGTAGATATTGAAGTGGTTGATGATCAATATGTATTACTGTCTCTTTGCCCATTAAGTAATGTTTCCACTTTTTCACACTTTGAACTAATGCATACAATTCTTTATCATATGTAGGATAGTTAACTACTGTAGGATTAAAAGTCTCAGAATGATAACATATGGGTTTACTGTGTTGTGTCAGCACTACTCCCATAGCATAGTCACTGGCATCTATTTGGATCTCAAATGATCTTTGCAGATCAGGCAGTGCTAGTACAGGTGTTGTACTAATCTTTTCCTTCAAGGTGTCGAAGGCTTTCTGATGTTTGCTTCCTCACTGAAACACCTTGTTCAGTCTTGTCAAAGCATGTAAGGGAGCTTCAATTGAGGATAAGTTAGAAATGAACTTCCTCCAATACTGTGCTGCCCCTAAGAAGCTTCTTGTTAGGATATTTCGACACATAGGAAATAGTTAAGTGCAACCTGGTCTAGTATAGAGTTAGGTATAGAGTTAGGTAAAGTGTGTTTCTTTACTATGTACATTTCGTAACTTACAATCTGACGGTCATGATATGTAGTGATCCGACGGTTCATTCTCTCCTTGGTATTACCGACACTTGATCCGTGGCTTAACACCTGATTAGTCCATGATCTCTATTTAAAGAGCATGGAGGGTCATTTGTAGGGTAATCCGTCTATGAGAGAATCTTATGTAAATTTTCATTCTTTTATTAATAAATTGCCTGAAGTGGCCGCGTTGGCTCAGGCCGTGGACTATTTCCCTCTTTGAGGGTTTTAACCACATCAAAAGTATTGGTGTATTGATCTGTGATCTGTTTGTGAGCGGTGTCCTTTGGTGTTCTTTCTGAGGAACTTACCCTGTAAATTCCTACACTTCTCACTTCTGTAGTAGACTTGGGTTTAGGCCAACTGCCACTTTAGAGGGATCTATTTTCAATTCACCTCCCCCTACTATGTGACCCAAATAATTTAGAGATGTTTTTCCAAATTCACATTTTGAGAGTTTAACATGAAGTTTTTCTCTTTACAAAACATCTAATGTATGCTTAACATGCTTTAAGTGTTCTTCCCATGTTTGACTAAAAATTAGAATGTCATCCAGATACACAATAACAAAAACATCAAGAAAATGTCTGAGTATGTTAGCTACCTATATCAATAGGTTTCATATTTCATGATTGGCAAGGAAAGGCCCAAATATGCTCTGCTTTGATGATGCAAAGATCACATATTTCCAAGAGAATACAATCTGAGCCTATAGCTTGATTGTCTAAATTTTGATGGATGGTCCAACAGCCTAATCAGGATCATGCCATGTTTTAAATTTTCAGTTGTAGAATAGAGAGAGAAGTCTGTCCAAACTGTTTAATCTTGGCAGACAAGTAGCTTAGGTAGAGAAGTAAGGTTCCCAACTGCTTAATCTGGGACCTTGGAAGCAATAAGGGTAGAATTAGATAGAAAATCAAAAGGAAAAAAGCCAAAGAAAAGAAAAGGCAAATGAGGGTCTGCTAGCCTAAGTGCACCCTCCAAGAAGAAACAAAAAAAATGCTAGGCAAGTAGATGGGTAGGCAGATGGGGTTGCAGAAGTATCATTCATTACAATTGAAATGTGTGTTGACCTATGTTCACAAAGAAAATTCAATGGATTGAGAAGTCCTTCTTCTCTAGTAGGTTGCAGCAAAGCAAAGAAGCATGTCTAACTTCCCACTTATCCCTTTTTCCCATTTGTTACTAACATCCCCTCATCAGTTGAGATTCATGGAAGGAAATACGGTTTCATGGTGGTTCTTAATCTTTTTTAGAAGCCACATTTCTTGTCTAAAATTCTTTTCATTTTGATCTACTCCCTAAACTAAGTAAGTTTCAAATAAACTTAGTGGTTTCCCCCCTATTCACTTTTTCATCCATATTAACCTCTAACTCTAATATGTAATTCCCTTATGTTACCCCTTTCCCTAGTATTATTAACACCATGGTGTATAAACCCCCAAGCATTCTATAAATATCCTCCTTTTAGCATTATAGCTAAATATCTCTGTCTAAAGGGAGACTTTAGTCCACCTGGGACTGTGGTCAACCCTGTCCTGGGGCTGCTCTAACCTCTGGTTATGAGCAACAACCTTTCCCCTAAGCTCTCACCTTCCCTCTGCTCAGAAAAACCCAAAAAATCCCAAAAAAAAAAAACCTTATAAAAGACCTTGTTCTACCTATACCCGCTTTAATTTGCAAAAATAAACAAAAAACCCCCTTTTCTCGTGTAACCAAAGTATGGGCACCGGGTTATTTTTATATTTTTATATTGAATGGACATTGAAAAACCTTTGTAAGCCCGCCATATCCCAAGAGTTTCCGCCAAACACAGATCCTGAAATAAATATTAAAATAACCCCCGCCCCCTTCCGTATTGCCCGATCAACTCAGCAACCCGTCCGCCGTCCGATCAGGCAACTTCGATCGGACGGTCCACATGCATATCGGGTTGGACCCGACGGCGGAGCTTTAGCACCCGAGAAAATGACGAAGGGTTACGTCACGCCGCGGCCACGCGTCGCCCTCACAGCTTCTCGGGTCGGCCTCTGACAAAACCAGGGCCGTATTGTAAGCGGTCCGAGAAAACCGTTACCGCTGTTTCACTTACCACCTGGTTTTGCTGGTCCCATGTCATGCCCACGTCAGAGCCACGTCGCTGCCACCCCGCCGTCGCATCACCTCATTCATGCGGCCCTTCGCTGACATGTCCGCCACTTCAGCATATCCGTGGACCAACCAGGACCTGCCACATCACCCAGTGACGTCATGCTGACGTCATCCGACTCCGACCCCACCCGATGATGTCATGCTGACGTCATCCCAAAAACGCGCCAATATTGCCAAAAATCCATTTTTAGGCCAAAATCTCGTGTTTTTTCCACTTTTGGCAAAAGACACTACTGCTATTTTTGCATGCTGCTCATGTCCAAACCAGCACCAGCCTGCTAAAGTCGATTCCGAGACCGCCTCTATTGCCGACGAATTCATCAGGTATTCTTCAAAATCATCCCATGAGCCTGGTTTTATCCATAATTCCTCAAGTAAACTGTTAAAAGACTGTAAAACTCTGTTTTCACCGCCAAACACACAGTGACCTGCACTTATATCCAGCCAGTGAAGCCATTAAACTCCTGTAGGGCCGCATTTGACAAATTGAGTTGAAATTTACAGCTGGTTCGCGCAGTCGCGAACTAAGAACCTTAACTGACCAAATTCACCACAGAAAACACTTTGCTCAGTCCTGTTACTGTTTTATCAGTCCTTTAAACAGTATTTCAATTGTTGTTTTACTCAATTTGCCTTCTGTTTCTTATATTTCACCTCCCTCACCAAGAAACACTCCTCTGTGTCGTTCTGTTCAATTGGAACCGGTTTACATACAAATCAAGAGCCTCAGAAGCCATGGAGACACCAATAGCTCTAAACATCCAGCCTCTGAATGCCCCTCAGAAAGAAATAGATTGGAAACCCCTGGGGGACATGGATTATCAAATGTTAGATTGGTTTCCAATGGGTTCCAAGTTCAATATTCACATGCTAAATGAATTGAAAGCCCAACATCTTAATGGAGCTAATATTTTAGGGATTTGGGACTCAAATTTGCCCATTTACAACCTCCCTCAAGTCAATGCCCTTCCAGACTTGATCCATAAGTGCCAGGAATGCTATGATCCTTGCCAGAGAGCTGTTCTCAGTCCTACAGGCTCAGTTTTGTTCTTTATCACCCCAGAAACCATAAATGAGATGCTACATTTCCACTCTGCAAGGCCATTAATCCCTCTTTCCATGGTGGACTTAATAAAGAGGGGGAGGAATCTGTCAAGTGCCCAGATTACCAAAATTAACCAATTATTTGTACTGCCAAGCTCTGAAACTATAAGGACTCCTCCTATTGGATATCACTACCTGAATGACCTGGGCAGAATGCTAGTGGATTTGATCAGCTATGTCCTGGGCTTTAAAGGAATTGAAGATGTTGATGATACTATAATGGCAATGCTGTCCATATTTTCTCCTGGAAAGCCTCCAGCTGTACACTATGACTATGCCACTTATATTGCAGAAAAGATCCATGAGCAGCTAATGAATCTACCAAGGGAGAGGGTGTTCAGATACACCTCATACATCTACCATCTGTTCTTGTTTTATCAGCCAGACAGTTTCTCCATTCCCCTCAAGAAACTTAATGTCCAGGGGAATCCAAGGTCAGTTGTGTTTTGGACTCCAGTCTTCCATCATGTTTCTCAATCGCCATACACATACTGTGAATTTATAGACCTGTTCATTCACCCAGCTATGACATTGCTGTATGGTGTCCCTCCCCCAAGGTTAACCGATGATATGCAGAGAGTTCTCCATCTCTCCAAATCCTCCAGCATTGGTGATTGGTATTTTTACCAGCATCACACAGTAATCAGAGTATATGGCTGTGAGTTGGACCCTTTTAGGCTTCCAAGGTATGTCCCCATGAGACTTTTTGCCTTAGAATATTTCAGGCAGTTTGGATATGCTGACTACTTCCATTTCCAAAGCAAAAACAAGAAGGTACAACTGAAGGTAAGGAGTCAGCTAGGCCCTTTTTTGTACAACAAAAGAGAGGAGGGATGGAAGAAGGCAAATATGATCCTAGCAAGCCTCAAATTGCAAACCAGTTTCAAATGGTCACCTTATGACCGCAATCATTTTATTTCCCTCAGGAGGATAAAACACAAATTGGGTAACTATTCACATGTTAAGCTGCCCCATATTGAAAAGTATGCCAATTCCTTGAGCTGGAAAGAGGGCACCCTAGAAGAGGAAATTACTAGAGAGCAGATGCTAGAACAAGAGGCTAGAAATATTCAAAAAGAAGCTGACTTGGAAACTTGTGGACAGGTTTCCTTCTCATATCAAAGGCAACTTGGAGCAGCTGCCTCATCATCAACAACACATCAGCAAGCTGCCATGGACACTCAGCAGACATCCAGCAAAGGCAAAGAAAAGCAAATGAGGGAGGAGCAACCACCTCCTATAACTGAAGAGCAAATGGAAACACAGGTGGAACAGCAAAAAGAAGTGCTGCAGCAGGAAGTGCAGCAACAACCACAACACCAACAGCAAGAAGAACAAAGATAGGAGCAGCCTGTCCAGCAAGAGCAAACAGTGGAAGCCCCTAAATCCACTGAACAAACTCTGCCTCCAAGGCAAGAAACCTCAGCTGAGGCATCAATCCTCCAAACCCCACAAAAGGAGGATACAAGCAGGAAAAGGGACAGAGAGACTCCCCTTACAACATCCACAACTCATGGGGAGAAAAGACAGAGAATCAATCCTTTCTCAGAGGAAGAAATGCCAATAGGACAGTCTTTTGGCATGGCCCCACCCAGCAGGGAAGCATCTGCAAGTTCCTTTCAGCAGGAACAAGACAGAACAGTGGGAGGAGAAGTGAGCTCCTCTAGCCAGTAGAGAGAGGGTGAACTGAGCATTAGGCAGCAGTTCATTGAAATAAAGAAACGGAATGAGCCCATAAAAATACAGCTGTATAACCATTTGTTGAACATGGCTCCCACCAACCAGCAGCGACTAATGTCTGCATATGATGTCCAGGAGGGCAAGATGATCATGACTCATTTCATGCCAACTACTTTGCAGCCAAAGTCCCCTTCTGACTACTTGAGGACCAACCTTGAGGTCCTTGCCAAGGACATCCACCCAATGGATAAAATTGAATTGCATAAACAAACAGGTGAAATGGTCTATGCTTCCTTGGCAGACAAGACATTGGATAACTATAGGCTAGAAAATAGCCTTAATAATACGGCTGCCCAACTTGAGTTGGAAAGGGCATCCTCACAAGCAAAGGACAACAGAATAAGGTCCCTAGAAGATATAATTATTGAGATTGGGCATGACCCCAAAGATATCAAGGGCATACAAGAAATATTAAAGTTGAGGGATGCAGATATGGCAGCTTTAAGAAGAAAGATCAAACTCCCAGCCACAATTCACCCTCAGACAGATGAAGTAGCTCAACAAAGGCATGATCAAGATGCCACAGCTTTGTTGGTGTCTCTCTATAAACAGCTCATCCAGACACAAGAAAAGCTGGGAGAATCAGAGGCTGCACAGGCAGCATTATAGGCAGCTTTGAAGCAAAGAGAAGAAGGTCAGACCTCTCAGCCTCCTCCTGAAGTAATAAACCTTGAGGAAGCTGCCCCAACTACTATTCCTCCTCCTCAACAGACTGAACAAGCAGCACCATCTACTTCAGTACCACCAACAACAGAGCAGGCCCCTAGCTTGGATATGCAAAAACTAAGGAATGAGATTCAGGCCCTGGAAGCTCAAATGACAGAACTGAATGAGACCAGGGAGAAATTGGCCAAAATAAATGAAAGATATGATAAGAGCAAACAGAATGTAGCTGAGAAGGAAAGAGAGATAAAGGCTCTCAAAAAGAGAATAACTGAGCTTGAGAAAGATCTCACACTCGATAAAGTAACAGTAGAACTCAGAACAGTCCTCTGGGCCAACATTGGCCAGTCCATTACTGACCAGTGGAATTTCATTGAGACCATACATGAGCAGTCAGAGCTCATTACAAAGGCAAATAGGGAGATACACAGAGCAAGAGCAAGCCTTGGCAACATGCCTGATGCTGCCAATAGAATGATCAATATATTAAATCATAGGACAAGCTCTCAACTGACCACCATGGGAATTGCCAACAGGACTGAGACAATCTCAATGGTAAAAAGGGTCCTGACATTAAGAAACCTGATTGGAACATTGGAGAGAAGGACCCAAGATATGCAGACCGAAATCAACAGGTTCATGGACAGGTTCCAGGCATTGCAAAACAGAGGTCTCCCCAGCATACTAAGCAGTGTAGGCAAACTGCTTACCCATGAAAACTATGCCAAAAGGGTCAATGCCTATGCTGCCAGTCAAGTTGCAGAATAGCCCAGCACTTCAGTAGAATCAGGGCCAGCATCAGGGCAGACTCTCTACAACAGGGTGGAAAACCTGTTCTTCATCATGAACGAAATCAATCATCTGTTCGATATGCCTCCAAATTTTTATAAATATACCGAGGCAGATGAAACCATAGAGGCAATTGTGAAGCACCAATTGCCCACACAGGAAGTCTGGAATAGATTGATACAGTTAATATTATCAAACCAGAACCTGTAAATCAAATGTTTGCAAATTTTATAAATGATCATGCACAGGAAAACTTAACAAAATTGGCATGCGAAGAAAGGATGAAAGCTGAGCCAGCTCAGCAAGCCATTCGGCCACCACAGCAGCAAGCACAGTCACAGGTGGCAGGGTCGAGAAGATACAGCGCAACAAACGTAAAGGCACATTTTCCAGCTTTAAAGCAAAGCGTTCCAACCGACTCAGCGACCTCCAAAGGTCAAAATATCTTCTGACAGACTTAAAGAGCAGTTATGCTATATTCAAAACTGTAATAACTTCTTATCTACTTTTCTGTACGAAGTAATGAAGATATCTCTTTCTCAGATGACTCAATGCCTGAGATATTTTGTATGAACATTTCTATAAAGCCCCCTTCGCATGAGTTTGCAAGGGTTGTTGATTTCCCTTGAAGAAGTTCTTATGTTGTAATCCTTTCAGAGTCTAATAAAGAAAGTGATGGAATTTCTCAAAGTTCTGAAGTGTTGAATGCGTTCTGGTGTTCGTTGAAAACTGCAGGATTCCTGTGTACCTCACAATACAATAAGTTTTCTGTAACTCTCTTTGTTATGTGTTTCAATCTTTTACAATCCATACATGTTTCTAGTTTCTAAATATTCAGCAACAAAGAAAAAGAATAGCCTTCAGGATTTATTCATGCAATACCCTGAGCTCAATCTATGTTGTTGATGAATGTTTTCTTCAGCTATAATCTTGATAAGTGTAATTCTTAATTGTTGCACTATCAGAATATATCTTTCACAGTGACCTTTGTTTCAGGAATTCAAGTTTGCTCCTGTGCAACATGTTCACTTTCACATCACCAGCTTAATGGAGAATTCTTAATTGCTTTCTGTTGGCTGACCATACATCACCATTTAAGTTTAAATTTTGTTTGTTTGAGATACCCAAATGGCCCTGCAGTCTGAATATCATCACTCCAGCATTTCAAGCATTTCACAGCTCTAGACTCCATTGCCCAATGATATACTACTGTCTGAACACTACATCTTAAGCACGGAAAGAAGTCCTTCAACCAAAACATAAACCAAAAACCTGAGCATAATAGCTAGCCTAAAATACCATCAAAACAGAGACAAATCATAAAGAGAGAGCCCTCTCTGATTACAGTTTGGCTAGAAACTGTAATCCAAAGATTGGTTAGTGGTTACCCCGGCCGTATTCCCTTGGGAGTCAAAGGGAACAACCTGGGTAATAACATAATTGGCGACTCCGCTGGGGAATTCTTAGGATTTTCCAATTTCTATACATCTCTCAAAGCTACAGATCAAGCCTGGAATCAGTCAGGAGGCCTTCAAAGCTGTTTCTGTGTCACATTGGCAGCTTTAGGGAAGAGCTTTTTCAGTGAATCTTCATCTTAGCTTTGAAATATATATAGCCATTCCAAAATCTTTATCCAGTCTCTGCAGATATAAAAACTTCCTATAAAATCCTAAAAAACAGTTAGAAGCTGGCTCCCAAGAAAAATCCACGGCATACTAGGGCAAATCCTGACCCTAATCCACCCATCATTGTTGATAATCCAAATACCATCCCTAGAAATATTAGGAGGCAGCAAAGGCAGGAGCAGCCTGCTGATCTAACCTCAGATTCAGATCATCCCAGCCTTATCTCTACCCCATGCAAGGTCCTTTTCCGGTCTACCCCTAGTTCCCCTAGTTCACCATCCACATCTCAAAGTTCTCCTTTCACATCTTCATCCACTGCACAAACTCCTTTAACCAACATCCTAGTTGCTACCCCTCCCATTAACCCTGTTGTACCTGTTATCCCTGTTAACCCCTTAAACCCTGTGAATATGGCTAACAGATATGCACCCTTGCAAATACCAGCTAATGCTGCAGCCCTACCCCAAGACTACCAAACCAAAATCTCATACTTTGACTCCACTGGCCCTTTGACAGCTGTTCAGCATGCCAAAAGGATGCAAGACCATTTTGAGACCTATGAAATAGATGATGACAGTGTGAGAATGAGGATGTTTGTTCAAAGCCTAACTAGGGATGTAAGAACTTGGTTTAGATCCCTGAATGCAAATTCCATCACAACTCCTGATGAGCTGTATCAAGCCTTTACTAACAGATGGGAGAAAAAGAAAGATCCTCTGCACATACTTGGGGAATATGACACCATCAAAAGAGGTCCCCAAGAGACTGTTTTGGAGTATTGTGCAAGATTCAACAATGTATATAACGCAATCCCACAAAATTTAGGACCCCCTCCTGATTTAGCTTTATATAAATTCCCTGATGGTTTTGACCCTGACATGGCCTATCAGTTAAACGAAAGAGATCCTCAGTCCCTTGCAGAGGCCCAAAGGGTTTCTGTTACAGTGGAAGCCAACCTAATTGCCAAAAGAAACAGAGCAAGGTTGGAAAAAAGGACTGTTTTCAAAGAGGAACCCTCTGCCTTTGATCAAAAGCTGGATGCAATACTCAATGGAATGAAAAGATTGGGTGATAGAGTGGAATCGGTTGAGAGAAAATCATCATGGGAAGCACCACAAAACAACCCTCCTAGGAATCCAAATTTTAGGAGAACTCAAAACCCAAACGTTGGCAAGGCCAGTGCTGACCAAGACATAAGACCTCCTTTCCAAGAAAATTATGCTGAAACTTCCACATCAACTGAACCCAATGAAAATCCTCAGATTAATTTAATGGGTCTAGATGGTGAAAGTCAAGTTTTCTTAACACAAGAGGATCATGAGGATGATGAAATCAAACTGTTCCAAACTAAATCAGGTGAATCCTTTGACTTTAAACAAGGCTATGACACTGCTGTTTATGAAGTCCATAGACAATATAAGCTAAGGAGCAGAACTGTAAACATAACTCAGCCTGAAAAGATAAAGGATAATCAGCAGCCTAAAAGAGCCATAATCACAGAGCCTAATGACAAAGCAAATTCACCTACAGAAGAAGTAATTATTGAAGAGATCACTGAACCATTGTCCTTAAAACAGCAGCCTCTGGCTACTTCATCCTCTCACCCTGATTTAAATGTTATTCCTCAAGAGATGAGTAAAAAAGACAAGTCCCAAAATCAAGATAAGAATCAAGAGGAAGATTTAGTGAACAAGGTAAGGACTGTTATCCATAACCCTAAGACCCAATCTGAAAAACCCTTTGACCTGGAAAATGAAATTGGCAAACTAAAGATAGCAATTCCTCTCTCAGAACTAGCCAAGCATGACATTTACGAACAACAGATCAAGAAGTCCCTTCAACTCACCAGTAGCAAGGATGATGTTAATGTGCTGGATGATACCCCAGAGCTACTTTTTGGCCCAGAGGTGGATGGAAAGACAGTGGTTGCAGGCATTTTACCTTTCTATGTCAGCCTGCATGTTCATGACAAGATATTACACAATGCAATGTTTGACTTAGGTGCCTCTCACAACCTGATGCCCAAATCAGTCATGGAGAGACTAAACCTGGATATTACAAGACCATATAAGGATTTATTCTCCTTTGATTCCAGCCAAGTCAAGTGCTTAGGCCTGATCAAAGACCTCTGTGTCTCACTTGTCCAGTACCCGAATAAAACAATTCTAATGGATGTTGTAGTTGCTGATATCCCACCTAAGTATGGGATGCTGTTATCAAGATCATGGGGAGCTAAACTCCAAGGTTCCCTACAATTAGACATGTCATATGCCACCATCTCTGTTTTTGGGCAACCAAAAAGACTATACAGAGAAACACTCATGAAATACATGGTCAGCAGTGAAGAAAGGCCTCAAAACTTTCCCATATATGCTGTCCATTCAGACATAGACTCATACATTCTCTTCAATGATAATGCAACTCTCTCAGACAATGAGGTTGAACCCAAGATATTCATAAAAGAGGAAGACCCTAATGAAAGAATTACCACCCATGAAACAACAGTCAATCAATCACTAGACATTGCTGCTGCTCTAGTTGTCAAGTATATTCAATCAAGTAAGGAGACTGTCCTAGAAGACAAACCAGATGAAAAATCAGAACTTCAACTTACAGCTCCAACTCATGAACAGATCATTAAGTCCCCCCTATAGCAAAACATTCTATGGTTCCTGGAATTTGATGGCTCAGTCAACAAATTAGGGGCGGGAGCTGGAGTTTGGGTACACAATAAAGAAAACAGTCATGCAGAAGGCAGAGCCTATAGATTAAACTTCAGATGCACTAATAACATGGCGGAATATGAAGCTCTTTTACTAGGCCTCAAGCTAATAAAGTTCTTACAAGCTTCCAGGGTTTCAATCATGGGAGATTCAGATTTAGTCATCCAACAAGTGAAGGGAAATTTTGTCACCAATGATAAAAGATTGAGGTCTTATAGGTCTGCTGTTGCTGAAGTACTAAACTCTTTCTCTGAATTCCAAATCACCAAAATTTCTAGGACCCATAATCTGCATGCTCATAGTTTGGCCACATTTGCAAGTACTTGCAAATTGCCATTGGAACCTAACAATTGTTTCACGGCTGAGATAAAACACAGACCCTCCATTCCAAACAATGTTAAAGATTGGCAAGTATTTGAGGATGATAGGCAAATAAACAATTTTTTAACTTTGCAACAAGAATTTGCAGGACTAAATATTGACACTGAAAGAGCAAGTCAATCACAAATACAGTTTGAACAAACTAACCACCCAATATCACCCAAAACAGCAAAACAAATGCTAAATCCAACTATGTTCAACAAGGAAAACATTCAGCAAATTCAACCAATCAGTTGTGAGGAAGTGGCCCATGCTGAAACCGAAATCATAGAGCTGAAAGACAATTTCCTTCCAATGGGCCTCACTCCACTAGAGGACATCTTTGATTCAAATGATATTCCCAGAAAACCAAAAATGCAGCCATTGAATGCAGCCATTGAAGAATGCAACATTGGTACCATTGACAAGCCCAAAATAATTAAATTGTCTGCATCTCTACCTCCTGATCAAAAGCCTAAATACATTGACCTCTTTAAAGAGTTCCAGGATGTCTTTGCATGGAGTTATGAGGACCTAAAGTCCTATGACACCTCTGTTATCCAGCATACTATCCCTGTCAAGCCTGATCAAAAACCCTTTAAACAAAAATTAAGGAGAATCAATCCTATGCTTCTTCCAGCAATGGAACAAGAGGTACAGAAAATGTTCAAGGCAAGCATCATAGCACCAATCAGATTCTCTGAATGGATCTCCAACTTAGTCCCTACAAGAAAGAAAACTGGTGAAATAAGGCTGTGTGTGGATCTAAGAAATCTGAACCAAGTATCCCTCAAAGACAACTATCCCTTACCCAAGATGGATCACATTCTCCAAAGAGTGGTAGGGGCCTCAAGAATATCATTACTTGATGGATTCTCAGGCTTCAATCAAATCTTAGTACACCCTGATGATCAAGACAAAACTGCATTTACAACCCCATGGGGAACTTTCAAATATGTGAAAATGCCTTTTGGATTGAAAAATGCAGGGGCAACTTTTCAAAGAGCAATGGATATCGCTTTTGCCAAAGAGATTCATGACTTCCTGGTCATTTATCTAGATGACCTCACACCTTTTTCCAAATCGGACCAAGAACATTTAAAACACTTAAGGCAGATTTTCTTAACATGTAGGAAATATGGAATTTCCTTGAATCCCAAGAAGTCTCTATTTGGTCTAGAGGAAGGTAAACTGTTAGGTCACATCATCTCTAAAGATGGCATAAGAATTGATCCAGATAGGATACAAGCTATCTTACAAATGCCCCACCCAAGAAATATAAAAGAATTGCAAGGATTCTTGGGAAAAATCAATTTCTTGAGAAGGTTTATCCCAAACTTAGCAGAATTGATCAGATTACTAAATAACATGCTGAAGAAGGACTCAAAGGTAAAGTGGATAGTTGAAGCTAATCAAGCCTTTGAGGGTATAAAACTAGCCCTTACCCAAACCCCAGTCTTGACCAATCCTCAATTTGACAGAGAGTTTATCATCTTCTCTTTTGCCTCCCAGCATACTATTGCTGCTGTTTTGCTACAAAAAGATGACCAAGGGAATGAGAAACCAATTGCTTTCTTTAGCAGAGCTCTTAGAGATGCACCTTTAAAATACCAAATCATGGAAAAGCAAGCTTATGCTCTGGTCAAAGCAATTAAGGACTTTAGGATTTACATCCTTTATTCCCATGTTGTAGCATATGTGCCAAGTCCAATTGTAAAAGACATACTAACTCAAGAAAATTTAGAGGGCAGAAGAGGAAAGTGGATTGCCAACATCTTGGAATTTGATATTGAAATAAAACCTACAAAATTGATAAAAGGGCAAGGTTTGGCCAAACTAATGACAGAAGCAAACTTTCAAGCCTTAGACATCAACCAGCTGGACAGTGAACCGGAGCTGGCGACTCCAGAGATCAATGTAGCCTTTGAACAATCCCCTTGGTACTCTGATATATGTTATGTGTTACAAAACCTGTGTGCTCCCCCAGGATTGTCCAGAACTAAAGGTAGGTTCTTAAAAATGAAAACCTCAAGATTTTGTGTGATGGATGGCAATTTGCTTTGGAAGAACCATGAAGGAATATTTCTGCACTGTTTACTTGAAAATGAAACTGACAATATCATGAAAGAATTTCATGCAGGTGACTGTGGTGGACACTTGTACTGGAAGTCCACTGTGGATAAAATACTAAGGGCTGGTTACTACTGGCCCACCATGTTCTCTAATGTCAAGAAATTCACCACCTCATGTCATAAATGTCAAGTGTTTGAGGGAAAGAGACAGTTGCTGCCACTTCCCTTGAGGCCTATTGCAACAGAGAGACCTTTTCAACAATGGGGCTTGGATTTCATTGGGGAAATTCATCCCTCATCTTCAGGCCAACATAGATGGATCTTAACAGCCACAGACTACTTCACCAAGTGGATTGAAGCTGTTCCATGCAGACAAGCAAATGATTCCACTATCATTCAGTTCTTGGAGAACAACATATTGGCTAGATTTGGCTGTCCTGATAAAATAATAACAGACAATGCTGCTGCTTTCAGATCCAAGAAAATGGTGAATTTCTGCCACAAATTTCACATTACCTTAGGCCATTCTACTGCATACTATCCCCAAGGAAATGGCCTTGCTGAGTCATCAAATAAAAGTCTGGTAAACATCATAAAGAAAGTGCTAGAAGAGAACAAAAAGAATTGGCATAAGAAGCTTGTGAATGCTCTATGGGCAGATAGACTAACAACCAAGAGATCAATTGGGACCAGCCCATATGAGTTGGTTTATGGATTGGAAGCCAAATTTCCCTCATCACTAGGGGTACCTGTTATGAAACTTCTTCAAGAAAGCCAAGCTGAACCAAATGATATGCAAAGAAGAATCAATCAAATCATATGTTTACAGCAAACTAGAGACCAAGTTTTCACCAGAGTTCAAGTCCTACAAGAAAAATTAAAAAAGGCCTTTGACAGAAGAACTAAGGCAGAAGATTTCAACATGGGTGACAAAGTCCTCAAGTGGGATTCAAGGAGGGAAGATAAAGGAAAACATAGAAAATTTGATTCCCTTTGGAGGGGACCATTTGCTGTCCAAGCAGTACAAGGAAACAACACTTATTTCCTTAAAAGTCTTAATGAAACTGATTTGGATGAAGGTCCTGTGAATGGCAGGATGCTGAAGCACTATTTTGACTACTACCCATAAGTGCAGTCTGAGTTTCCCTTGTACACATTCAGATGTAAATATCACTTTCTGTTAAGGTGTAGTAATGCAGTTTCTCAAAGTTTTCTTAACTATCAGCAAAAGGTAAATAGGATCAGAGGTCTACCAAGAAGAGAGGTACACAATTTTGGCATGTCAAAGCAGCAAACTTCAAAATTTTGATAAAAGCAGTCAAGGAGCAAGGCAATCTGACCTGCTGTTCTTGGTCTTTCAAATGAAAAACCATCCCCATGTGGAGCCACTGTTAGCTACCTATATCAATAGGTTTCATATTTCATGATTGGCAAGGAAAGGCCCAAATATGCTCTGCTTTGATGATGCAAAGATCACATATTTCCAAGAGAATACAATCTGAGCCTATAGCTTGATGTTGTCTAAATTTTGATGGATGGTCCAACAGCCTAATCAGGATCATGCCATGTTTTAAATTTTCAGTTGTAGAATAGAGAGAGAAGTCTGTCCAAACTGTTTAATCTTGGCAGACAAGTAGCTTAGGTAGAGAAGTAAGGTTCCCAACTGCTTAATCTGGGACCTTGGAAGCAATAAGGGTAGAATTAGATAGAAAATCAAAAGGAAAAAAGCCAAAGAAAAGAAAAGGCAAATGAGGGTCTGCTAGCCTAAGTGCACCCTCCAAGAAGAAACAAAAAAAATGCTAGGCAAGTAGATGGGTAGGCAGATGGGGTTGCAGAAGTATCATTCATTACAATTGAAATGTGTGTTGACCTATGTTCACAAAGCAAATTCAATGGATTGAGAAGTCCTTCTTCTCTAGCAGGTTGCAGCAAAGCAAAGAAGCATGTCTAACTTCCCACTTATCCCTTTTTCCCATTTGTTACTAACATCCCCTCATCAGTTGAGATTCATGGAAGGAGATATGGTTTCATGGTGGTTCTTAATCTTTTTAGAAGCCACATTTCTTGTCTAAAATTCTTTTCATTTTGATCTACTCCCTAAACTAAGTAAGTTTCAAATAAACTTAGTGGTTTCCCCCTTATTCACTTTTTCATCCATATTAACCTCTAACTCTAATATGTAATTCCCTTATGTTACCCCTTTCCCTAGTATTATTAACACCATGGTGTATAAACCCCCAAGCATTCTATAAATATCCTCCTTTTAGCATTATAGCTAAATATCTCTGTCTAAAGGGAGACTTTAGTCCACCTGGGACTGTGGTCAACCCTGTCCTGGGGCTGCTCTAACCTCTGGTTATGAGCAACAACCTTTCCCCTAAGCTCTCACCTTCCCTCTGCTCAGAAAAACCCAAAAAATCCCCAAAAAAAAAAACCTTATAAAAGACCTTGTTCTACCTATACCCACTTTAATTTGCAAAAATAAACAAAAAACCCCCTTTTCTCGTGTAACCAAAGTATGGGCGCCAGGTTATTTTTATATTTTTATATTGAATGGACATTCAAAAACCTTTGTAAGCCCACCATATCCCAAGAGTTTCCGCCAAACACAGATCCCGAAATAAATATTAAAATAACCCCCGCCCCCTTCCGTATTGCCCGATCAACTCAGCAACCCGTCCGCCGTCCGATCAGGCACCTTCGATCGGACGGTCCACATGCATATCGGGTTGGACCCGACGGCGGAGCTTTAGCACCCAAGAAAATGACGAAGGGTTACGTCACGCCGCGGCCACGCGTCGCCCTCACAGCTTCTCGGGTCGGCCTCTGACAAAACCAGGGCCGTATTGTAAGTGGTCCGAGAAAACCGTTACCGCTGTTTCACTTACCACCTAGTTTTGCTGGTCCCATGTCATGCCCACGTCAGAGCCACGTCGCTGCCACCCCGCCGTCGCATCACCTCATTTGTCCGTCCCTTCGCTGACATGTCCGCCACTTCAGCATATCCGTGGACCAACCAGGACCTGCCACATCACCCGGTGACGTCATGCTGACGTCATCCGACTCCGACCCCACCCGATGACGTCATGCTGACGTCATCCCAAAAACGCGCCAATATTGCCAAAAATCCATTTTTAGGCCAAAATCTCGTGTTTTTTCCACTTTTGGCAAAAGACACTACTGCTATTTTTGCATGCTGCTCACGTCCAAACCAGCACCAGCCTGCTAAAGTCGATTCCGAGACCGCCAGAGCCTCCATTGCACCTGCATTCGCAACTATTGCCGACGAATTCATCAGGTATTCTTCAAAATCATCCCATGAGCCTGGTTTTATCCATAATTCCTCAAGTAAACTGTTAAAAGACTGTAAAACTCTGTTTTCACCGCCAAACACACAGTGACCTGCACTTATATCCAGCCAGTGAAGCCATTAAACTCCTGTAGGGCCGCATTTGACAAATTGAGTTGAAATTTACAGCTGGTTCGCGCAGTCGCGAACTAAGAACCTTAATTGACCAAATTCACCACAGAAAACACTTTGCTCAGTCCTGTTACTGTTTTATCAGTCCTTAAACAGTATTTCAATTGCTGTTTTACTCAATTTGCCTTCTGTTTCTTATATTTCACCTCCCTCACCAAGAAACACTCCTCTGTGTCGTTCTGTTCAATTGGAACCGGTTTACATACAAATCAAGAGCCTCAGAAGCCATGGAGACACCAATAGCTCTAAACATCCAGCCTCTGAATGCCCCTCAGAAAGAAATAGATTGGAAACCCCTGGGGGACATGGATTATCAAATGTTAGATTGGTTTCCAATGGGTTCCAAGTTCAATATTCACATGCTAAATGAATTGAAAGCCCAACATCTTAATGGAGCTGATATTTTAGGGATTTGGGACTCAAATTTGCCCATTTACAACCTCCCTCAAGTCAATGCCCTTCCAGACTTGATCCATAAGTGCCAGGAATGCTATGATCCTTGCCAGAGAGCTGTTCTCAGTCCTACAGGCTCAGTTTTGTTCTTTATCACCCCAGAAACCATAAATGAGATGCTACATTTCCACTCTGCAAGGCCATTAATCCCTCTTTCCATGGTGGACTTAATAAAGAAGGGGAGGAATCTGTCAAGTGCCCAGATTACCAAAATTAACCAATTATTTGTACTGCCAAGCTCTGAAACTATAAGGACTCCTCCTATTGGATATCACTACCTGAATGACCTGGGCAGAATGCTAGTGGATTTGATCAGCTATGTCCTGGGCTTTAAAGGAATTGAAGATGTTGATGATACTATAATGGCAATGCTGTCCATATTTTCTCCTGGAAAGCCTCCAGCTGTACACTATGACTATGCCACTTATATTGCAGAAAAGATCCATGAGCAGCTAATGAATCTACCAAGGGAGAGGGTGTTCAGATACACCTCATACATCTACCATCTGTTCTTGTTTTATCAGCCAGACAGTTTCTCCATTCCCCTCAAGAAACTTAATGTCCAGGGGAATCCAAGGTCAGTTGTGTTTTGGACTCCAGTCTTCCATCATGTTTCTCAATCGCCATACACATACTGTGAATTTATAGACCTGTTCATTCACCCAGCTATGACATTGCTGTATGGTGTCCCTCCCCCAAGGTTAACCGATGATATGCAGAGAGTTCTCCATCTCTCCAAATCCTACAGCATTGGTGATTGGTATTTTTACCAGCATCACACAGTAATCAGAGTATATGGCTGTGAGTTGGACCCTTTTAGGCTTCCAAGGTATGTCCCCATTAGACTTTTTGCCTTAGAATATTTCAGGCAGTTTGGATATGCTGACTACTTCCATTTCCAAAGAAAAAACAAGAAGGTACAACTGAAGGTAAGGAGTCAGCTAGGCCCTTTTTTGTACAACAAAAGAGAGGAGGGATGGAAGGAGGCAAATATGATCCTAGCAAGCCTCAAATTGCAAACCAGTTTCAAATGGTCACCTTATGACTGCAATCATTTTATTTCCCTCAGGAGGATAAAACACAAATTGGGTAACTATTCACATGTTAAGTTGCCCCATATTGAAAAGTATGCCAATTCCTTGAGCTGGAAAGAGGGCACCCTAGAAGAGTAAATTACTAGAGAGCAGATGCTAGAACAAGAGGCTAGAAATATTCAAAAAGAAGCTGACTTGGAAACTTGTGGACAGGTTTCCTTCTCATATCAAAGGCAACTTGGAGCAGCTGCCTCATCATCAACAACACATCAGCAAGCTGCCATGGACACTCAGCAGACATCCAGCAAAGGCAAAGAAAAGCAAATGAGGGAGGAGCAACCACCTCCTATAACTGAAGAGAAAATGGAAACACAGGTGGAACAGCAAAAAGAAGTGCTGCAGCAGGAAGTGCAGCAACAACCACAACACCAACAGCAAGAAGAACAAAGATAGGAGCAACCTGTCCAGCAAGAGCAAACAGTGGAAGCCCCTAAATCCACTGAACAAACTCTGCCTCCAAGCCAAGAAACCTCAGCTGAGGCATCAATCCTCCAAACCCCACAAAAGGAGGATACAAGCAAGAAAAGGGACAGAGAGACTCCCCTTACAACATCCACAACTCATGGGGAGAAAAGACAGAGAATCAATCCTTTCTCAGAGGAAGAAATGCCAATAGGACAGTCTTTTGGCATGGCCCCACCCAGCAGGGAAGCATCTGCAAGTTCCTTTCAGCAGGAACAGGACAGAACAGTGGGAGGAGAAGTGAGCTCCTCTAGCCAGCAGAGAGAGGGTGAACTGAGCATTAGGCAGCAGTTCATTGAAATAAAGAAAAGGAATGAGCCCATAAAAATACAGCTGTATAACCATTTGTTGAACATGGCTCCCACCAACCAGCAGCGACTAATGTCTGCATATGATGTCCAGGAGGGCAAGATGATCATGACTCATTTCATGCCAACTACTTTGCAGCCAAAGTCCCCTTCTGACTACTTGAGGACCAACCTTGAGGTCCTTGCCAAGGACATCCACCCAATGGATAAAATTGAATTGCATAAACAAACAGGTGAAATGGTCTATGCTTCCTTGGCAGACAAGACATTGGATAACTATAGGCTAGAAAATAGCCTTAATAATACGGCTGCCCAACTTGAGTTGGAAAGGGCATCCTCACAAGCAAAGGACAACAGAATAAGGTCCCTAGAAGATATAATTATTGAGATTGGGCATGACCCCAAAGATATCAAGGGCATACAAGAAATATTAAAGTTGAGGGATGCAGATATGGCAGCTTTAAGAAGAAAGATCAAACTCCCAGCCACAATTCACCCTCAGACAGATGAAGTAGCTCAACAAAGGCATGATCAAGATGCCACAGCTTTGTTGGTGTCTCTCTATAAATCTGCTCATCCAGACACAAGAAAAGCTGGGAGAATCAGAGGCTGCACAGGCAGCATTACAGGCAGCTTTGAAGCAAAGAGAAGAAGGTCAGACCTCTCAGCCTCCTCCTGAAGTAATAAACCTTGAGGAAGCTGCCCCAACTACTATTCCTCCTCCTCAACAGACTGAACAAGCAGCACCATCTACTTCAGTACCACCAACAATAGAGCAGGCCCCTAGCTTGGATATGCAAAAACTAAGGAATGAGATTCAGGCCCTGGAAGCTCAAATGACAGAACTGAATGAGACCAGGGAGAAATTGGCCAAAATAAATGAAAGATATGATAAGAGCAAACAGAATGTAGCTGAGAAGGAAAGAGAGATAAAGGCTCTCAAAAAGAGAATAACTGAGCTTGAGAAAGAGCTCACACTCGATAAAGTAACAGCAGAACTCAGAACAGTTCTTTGGGCCAACATTGGCCAGTCCATTACTGACCAGTGGCATTTCATTGAGACCATACATGAGCAGTCAAAGCTCATTACAAAGGCAAATAGGGAGATACACAGAGCAAGAGCAAGCCTTGGCAACATGCCTGATGCTGCCAATAGAATGATCAATATATTAAATCACAGGACAAGCTCTCAACTGACCACCATGGGAATTGCCAACAGGACTGAGACAATCTCAATGGTAAAAAGGGTCCTGACATTAAGAAACCTGATTGGAACATTGGAGAGAAGGACCCAAGATATGCAGACCGAAATCAACAGGTTCATGGACAGGTTCCAGGCATTGCAAAACAGAGGTCTCCCCAGCATACTAAGCAGTGTAGGCAAACTGCTTACCCATGAAAACTATGCCAAAAGGGTCAATGCCTATGCTGCCAGTCAAGTTGCAGAACAGCCCAGCACTTCAGCAGAATCAGGGCCAGCATCAGGGCAGACTCTCTACAACAGGGTGGAAAACCTGTTCTTCATCATGAACGAAATCAATCATCTGTTCGATATGCCTCCAAATGTTTATAAATATACCGAGGCAGATGAAACCATAGAGGCAATTGTGAAGCACCAATTGCCCACACAGGAAGTCTGGAATAGATTGATACAGTTAATATTATCAAACCAGAACCTGTAAATCAAATGTTTGCAAATTTTATAAATGATCATGCACAGGAAAACTTAACAAAATCGGCATGCAAAGAAAGGATGAAAGCTGAGACAGCTCAGCAAGCCATTCGGCCACCACAGCAGCAAGCACAGTCACAGGTGGCAGGGCCGAGAAGATACAGTGCAGCAAACGTAAAGGCACATTTTCCAGCTTTAAAGCAAAGCGTTCCAACCGACTCAGCGACCTCCAAAGGTCAAAATATCTTCTGACAGACTTAAAGAGCAGTTATGCTATATTCAAAACTGTAATAACTTCTTATCTACTTTTCTGTACGAAGTAATGAAGATATCTCTTTCTCAGATGACTCAATGCCTGAGATATTTTGTATGAACATTTCTATAAAGCCCCCTTCGCATGAGTTTGCAAGGGTTGTTGATTTCCCTTGAAGAAGTTCTTATGCTGTAATCCTTTCAGAGTCTAATAAAGAAAGTGATGGAATTTCTCAAAGTTCTGAAGTGTTGAATGCGTTCTGGTGTTCGTTGAAAACTGCAGGATTCCTGTGTACCTCACAATACAATAAGTTTTCTATAACTCTCTTTGTTATGTGTTTCAATATTTTACAATCCATACATGTTTCTAGTTTCTAAATATTCAGCAACAAAGAAAAAGAATAGCCTTCAGGATTTATTCATGCAATACCCTGAGCTCAATCTATGTTGTTGATGAATGTTTTCTTCAGCTATAATCTTGATAAGTGTAATTCTTAATTGCTGCACTATCAGAATATATCTTTCACAGTGACCTTTGTTTCAGGAATTCAAGTTTGCTCCTGTGCAACATGTTCACTTTCACATCACCAGCTTAATGGAGAATTCTTAATTGCTTTCTGTTGGCTGACCATACATCACCATTTAAGTTTAAATTTTGTTTGTTTGAGATACCCAAATGGCCCTGCAGTCTGAATATCATCACTCCAGCATTTCAAGCATTTCACAGCTCTAGACTCCATTGCCCAATGATATACTATTGTCTGAACACTACATCTTAAGCACGGAAAGAAGTCATTCAACCAAAACATAAACCAAAAACCTGAGCATAATAGCTAGCCTAAAATACCATCAAAACAGAGACAAATCATAAAGAGAGAGCCCTCTCTGATTACAGTTTGGCTAGAAACTGTAATCCAAAGATTGGTTAGTGGTTACCCCGGCCGTATTCCCTTGGGAGTCAAAGGGAACAACCTGGGTGTTAACAGAGTACATCATTCATTAATATCATGAAAGTAGCAGGAGCATTAGTTAAGCCAAAAGGCATAACCAACCACTCATACAATCCCTGCTTTGTCTTGAAAGTAGTCTTCCATGCATCTTGTTCTACAACCCTGACCTGATGGTATCCATTGTGCAAGTCTAACTTGGAAAAATAAACATCTTCCTTCAATTGATCCAAAAGATAATCTATGCAAGGAAGGGGATAACGATTTTTGATTTTTATCTTATTCAGTGCTTGGTAATCAATGAAAATTCTCCACGAGCCATCTTTCTTTCTCACCAAAATGATTGGTGGCTGACATGGTGATGTGCTAGGTCTGATGAACCCTTTCTTGAGCAACTCCTGCACCTGCTTGTTGATTTTAGTATTCTCTAAAGAAGACACCCTGTACATTCCAATGTTAGGCAATGGAGCATCTTGTTGCAAAATAATATCATGTACTATTTCCTTTTTGGGTGGCAGACCTTTAGGTTCTTGAAACAAGATATCATACTCTGAAACAACCTTTTCTAAATCAGCTTGTTGTTCAACATTACAACCCTCAAATACATTGGTTTTATCAGGTTTCTTTTCCTTTACAACCATCAGTAAGAATTTTTTACATGAATTTATCATTTGTTTCATCTGCCCTGAGTTTATGAGAGTATAATTATTGTTGAGCTTATGAGCTCTTACAAAAGTATTTGATTCCATCTTTAACAAGTAGATACTTATTCTCAGCTCTATAGAAAATAGCTTTTTTGTCATACAAGTAAGGACTTCCTAAAACAATTCCACATATATCCAATGGAATTATGTCTAACTCAACCTCATCTACAAATGCCAACCAAAAAGAAAACTTGAGTTTGCACTGTCTAGTCACTTGTAGTTGTGCTTTATCATTCAACCATCCTAATGGGTATGGTTTCTTGTGAGGTGTAGTTGCTAATCCAAGTTTCTTTACAATTGCTTCAGAAATTAAATTTACTTGTGAGCCACTATCAAACAAAGTATCAATCTTTTGATGTTTGGAAATAACTCGAATATGGAAAAGCTCATGTCTTTTTCTCTCATTATCTTCATCAATAATAGATTTTGCAGAATTACTAGTAGATGCTTTATAATTCTTACCTTTTATACCTGTAGCTATAATAGTTGCTTCATCTCCTGAGTCTGACCCCAAATGTTTCTGAATAGCTGCATCATTCTTCTTCTTCTTGCCCTCAAACTTCTTAGGTCTCATCTCTGGATGCAGAATCCAACAGTGCTCATCATCATTCCCATCCTTTTTACGGTAAGTGCATGAAGCCTTTCTTTTATGTGAAGTATTAGCCTTCCTTGCTTTCATTTCTACTTTATTTTCTCCTTGCTCTTGGTTGCAGTGGGTTGGGATGGTCCCCCAACTTCTGGATTTCCATTCTTTCCTCTAGCTTCTAGATGAGTTGCTTGTACAGACACCTCATCTATACTAGTGGGATTAAACATGAGGATGGTATGCCTCATGTAGCTGTGTAGACCACCAATGTACTTCAACAATGTCTCTAGTGAGTCTAATGAGATTGCTAGAATCAATGCTCTCTTTCTAAATTCTTGAGAGTACCCTTGCACACTTTGCCCTTTCAATTGCTGAAGAGTTTGCCAACTCATCATGGCTTGTTGCATGTAGGCCAATGTACAGAACTACTTTTTGATTGTAGAAACAAATTCACTCAAAACAAAGATAGTCTTACCATGTCTCTTCATGTCAGCTTGGGCCCTGCCTTCCCACCAAACCAAGGCAGTGCCTCCTAGGTGTAGGCTTTCCAACTGAATCTTACTCTTGTCTGAATCAATACTCTACACTCTGCAATAAACATCAATTTGTCCAATCCAATTGTCCAACTTTTCTGCATTTAGCTCTCCATCATATATAGGAAAATCAAATTTAACATCTAGTTTGATCAAAGATGCTTTCCTTTTGTATTCAAGGCTATTAGGAGGTGTGAAAAAGCTTTCCTCTTTCCATTTTCCTTTTGAGTGGTCATGGAAGTGAGACTCATCTTCTCCTTTGTCTTGCTTGAAGCCTGATGGATCTTCCTCCTTATGTTTTCTAAAGTCCCTATACATTTCTTCAACCATGGACTTTATGGCTAGGAAACTATTGATGAATTGAGGGTCTGGTCCTATAGAACCTTCTACTAACATTGTCTTCTGAGGATAGAATCTCCCAATTTCAGGATTAGTTTCAACCAACTCTCCTTCTCCTAACTTGAGCTTTGATCTAGTTAACATTCAACAACTAAACCAACACAAGCTTGTCTAACCTTTACTACCTAGAGCTATGATACAACTTGATCTGAAAATCACCCTTTGAGTGATCTATGTTAAAGAGTTATTAATTGAAGGTATTACAGAATCATGTGCTAGTGCGTGTCTATGTTATTTTAGGCAACGGATCGATCATATTGCGAAATACATAAATACTGGAAATATGGAGAACAATAGAGAAACATAGTAAGAAAATACAAGAACACAACAAATTAATGAGGAGTTCACCTTATCCTCTAGGGCTACATCTCCGGTCCAGCTTTCAGTGGTGGCCTTCTTTTATTGTTTCTTTAAAGCAGAGAATTACAATGAGGAACTCAACCTGAGTCTCCTGAAATAGAATTTCTTGGCAAGGTGGCTCTTAGATTCCACAAGCCACTAGAATGCACATACTCTTTTCCTTACCAACTCTTGACCTCCCTGGTCTTCAATGGGAGGAGCCCAATGTGGTGCTTAGTTCCCCAACAGATCCTTCATGGATGGCTCGATGTTGCCTTATGCTACAGGTCAGCTCGACTCTCTGTCTTTCTGCTCTTTACTTCATTGTCTCTTCGTTCTCTGTCTTTGTCTTCCTCTTTCTCTGGTTCTTCCTCTTGGTGTTCTCTCCCCAGTGTCTTGTTTTCTGTGTGTTCATGGCTTAAAGCCACTCTGGCTCATGACTACTTGTTTCCCATTCCTTCCCCCGTTGGGTCACCTGCTGCTGCTCACTTGGAGTTCCCTGTCTATGCGCCTTCATCAACGGCTCACAGGAAATGGCCACTTGTCATCCTACGAACTACACCAGCTTTTCCTCATCAGTTTGATTCTTCGGTTACGTCGGGAAATTACTTGTCTGCCACCTTAGCAGTCAAATCTAACCTCAAATCCTTATATATCATGGCTTGATCCCTATTAAATTTGGTTTCCCCATCAGGCACGATCTTAACCATTAGATCTGGAGCCCCTAGATCCGACGCCATTCACTCATTTCGCGTGGTTGACTTGCTCGACCATTAGCATGTGATGAGCGGTGGTTTTCTCTCTCCTCTACTTGCCACGCATTAGGAATTGAATGGAATCTCTAGGTTTTAGCCAATTCTGCTTACTGCCCAAGGGTGCTCTCGATAAATACTACCGGTTTTGGAGTGCAGGTCCTGCCTTTAGCCTTTAGCGCTTTTCCCCATAGTTTTCCCGGCTTCCATGTGATAGAGAGTTTAGGGCCTCTCCTTCTCGAGGGGTTTTTCCCAACGATGCGTGATTAGAGCTAAGCACTAATTGCGCATCAGAAACTGCCTCCTTTCCCCGATCCGGGCTTCCCAAGTGCTAGTTTCACCTCTTACGTGGTCTCCATGGGCCTTGGTCAGCACGCTTTGACCAAGGTCCTCGTCGTTCCTCATTGGCTGCCAACTGCCACTGTTCAGAGGTTTTCCTGATCGCTCTATGCTCATAATTCTTTGAAGTCTTTCCTGTTTTCGTACAGTCATGGCTCTATAATAATCTTCATGGATCCAATTCGGATCACATATAATCATTCAACTAATTGAAAATTTTCCCAATAAGTATTCTTCATGATTAATCTATGTGACAATATCATTACATTGTGCTTGAGAGCCTCTTTTCCATACTACAGACTCACAGGATAGATGAATAGATAATCATATAAAATAACAGATACAAAGTTGCTCTACTAGCTCCACAATAGTATTCCAGTATCATATTTTCCTTCCTTCGCACTCGTCCTTCCTTATCTTTACGCGTCAGCCTAGATTGCTAGTTCTTTCTCAGGGCCTCCATCTTCTTCCTTCCTCAGTTGTTCCTATTGCTCAAATGTCAATGTTCTTTTCTTGCTCAGTTGTGGATGCTTATTTCCGTTGTTCCTCCACAAATGCTAATCCTAAATGAGTTCCTTCTTGTTTCTCGGTTGTCTCTCCTGCAACTTTCTAATGGCTATCTTTGCCACATGTCATTGGCCTTCTAGCTTATCACCACAACTCCTTAGTTCCTAAAATATGAAGGCCCTAATAGGCCCCAACTACAGTCCATTGACTCATCCCCGAGTCAATCCTTCACTAGCGTTGTTGGTGTGGCTGATGCTCCTGCTCCTGGTGCTTCTACTGCTACTTCCTGCATTGCTTCCCCTGGTTGGTTTCTTCAAAGGAAGGCCCAACTCAAGGTGAGAGGTGATGGTCATATGTCTAAACTAATTGTATGCATTAAGCACTTCTCTCCATGTGCTTGTGAGTGCAACTTCCTGGCCGATGACTGAGTTGTATTATCGAATGTAGGTTGGGCTGGTCATGTCATCAATAGAGAATTCCACTGCATGTTTATGTCATTGCTAAGCTACTTTAGTGTTTCTAAATGTGCTTGCTTCGGTAGTCGGAGGTCCTGAGGTATTTGATTATATTTTTCCAACTCATCTTCAATCTGTTGAATTTGGGCCTTGAGAGTGTTAGATTTGCTAGGATCACCTTCTATAGGTTCTTGTCCTTAGTGCTCCTGGCCTCACTAAATAGTTGGTTGAAATGGGTTGGGTGGGTGTAGATAGGTTGGTTCTTTCTCGCTAGGCAGCTAGACCAGTCATGAACCTATTGTAGGAGGGTGTTGGCTTCCTCTGCAACATTGATGATGGAGTCTTTGGGGTTGGTTTCATCTGCCATTTTCTATTCGATCTCAACTGAATACGTTGTGGTAGGGTCTGCAAACACCCTTTTTGTGGCAGTAAGGGTCTACTTGAGCTCATGGTTGGCTGAAATTAAACCATGACGTTGTCTGGATGTGGTCACAACATTCGACAAGTGTACAAGTTGAGAAGTCCTCCGGGGAATTAGGCACAACATCTGAGACTAAAGACCATAGTACCTAGAATTTTTTTGTGATCTGTTCTAGCTAACTCTGAAGATGTTTCTTTTCTTAGCACAGATGATCATGTTCTATAGTAAGTGTGAGAATTTGTTGTTGTTGTTGTTCATCCTCGACCGTCAAATCATTGTGTAACTCCTTCGTGTGGTGTACGACTAGCTAAATAAAATGAAACAATTCAGGTGAGGACTAGCCTTGGAGATCATCTTGGCCCATGGTGGATGGTTCCAGAAACTAACTTTGCAATAATTTCCCACTAGTGAAGGACTTCTATGAATGTTTGCGGAGTGATTTAACCTATTGTGATAGTTTGATTAATGGTGGACTGTTGTGGATGGAAATGGGGAGGGGTGAAATTAAAGGATAAGGGTGAAGGGGAAATGATACATGATGTATGGTAGTGGTGAGGGGCTGAATAATTATCATTTTGGTGACCATTAGTGAACCCTACTCAAACAATAAAGGGAACATAGATTTAGGAGCAACTTCTATGCTAGTAACTTTCGTGATGGACTAGATAACATAGTTGACCTCCATTTCGATTTTTGTTCCTAGCAGTGTTCTAGAGGGTATGGTATCTGAATTGGTAGTGGATGTGGAAGTGGTGTGTGATGATGGATTACGCGAGCTAGGTGCACAATGGAAGTGGAGGGTGGAATTTCTTCGATAATGGGTGATGTTTTTTGTGATTGGGGTTTTTCAAGAGTCAGATTGACAATTTAGATGGCTGGGGTCATTTTCTTCATTTTAGACCCAATTAGAGGTTTCGTAGCCTTCGACCATTGAGATTTTGGGATTATTTGTTCAGACTGGGAATGCGGCCCTACAACTAGAAGTGAAACAACTAGGGGAGTACTAACCATAGACTCATGCTACCTTGAATATTGAAATTTATAAAAGGTAGAGAAAAAACTTGTCAAGACTTCGATATTGGTGATAGCTTTCTTAAGAGAGTGCATCTATTTTTTGAGTTTCTTGATGATAGGTTGTAGCTCTTATTCGGCCAACTTCTTCCTTGAATCTGCAAGTGTCTCTTCGGGTAGTGGTTGGGGCACCATCCCTCCAAAGAAATATATGTTCTTTCCTTTGTGAACCTCCCCTACAATGCCTGACCACAAGATGACCTCTATGTGGAACGCTTATTCGGTCAGCATAGACTTTTTAGATCTGTTCCAAAATGTGTGAGAATGGACACAACATGGCCTTTTCCATGTATTTCCATGGCTAACACCAAACCATAATTCCGACGAATAATCATTAAGGAGTAGCTTCAGGATTCTTTCCACACCTTGATGACCTCTAACATTTTCCTGTACCATGTGATGAAGGAAGCCTAATTATTTTCCTTTCTCCTTGGCTCCCCCAAGGTTTTTCAAGGCATGTACCTTAGAGCAAGAGGTTAGTCTTTTGTGATTGGAGCCAATTCCTGACCCTTTGGTGGGCACCATTTCAACATAGTCAGAGTAATGAAAAGGTATCCATAAATGAAATTAGTCACTCACTTGTAAATGTCCTCACAGGCCTCAAACATTTCTTGAAGTAGGAAACTTCACCAGTTTAGTTGTGCGCCCTATACCCAGTGCTCCATAGATAAAATACTATCGAGTACACACTCATTCCTAGAAAAATGGTGCATGCGATTTCCTGCAATGATATGGCATGAAAACTTGATATTGGGGGTAATTGATTGGCTCTATGAGAGTTCCCTTGCCTCCTCTTTAAGTGGCATACCTATTGTAGTAATTGTCATTTTTGGTCTTCTTCACCTGCTAAGAGGTTGTATGGAATGCAGTGGATACAACATTTTTAGTCACTGATAATACTATGACCCTCTAGATTCCAATTGTGTGAATTGGATGTTCCTTTTCAAGCAAGAGTGATCCTCCATGGATTCTATTGATAAGTAGCTTTGTGCACTGCATGGAGGCCCCAGTCATTCCGAACACAGGTAGACTTCTAAAATTCAATAATGTTGACCTTTGAATTCCTCTAAAATTGTTTGTGACTTTGATGGATATACTTCCATCATCCTTAGTTATTGGTTTAGTATAGACCTTGTGCTTCAGGGTCGAAAATTGGAAGGAGTCTGAGAGAACGTTTTCAACCAGCACTTCTTTATCATATTTTTCATAAATTGGCTCTATTTTCATGATTATTTGATCAAATTCAAACTTTGGAACATATATCATAGTATTCATCATTATGGAATGAATATTATAGACATGAGACATAGCAGAATTGGAATTGAGCTTGGGATTAAGGAAATTGGGGACATATTGCAAACTTAGCAATTCTACCACCTTGGATTTTGACTCTGAAGAACTTGAAATTTCCATGAATATTAATTAGAAAATCTTGACACGATGTTTCTGATGAGACCTCCTAACTAATTACTATGAAAAATTTCCTTATGCATTCTCAATCGTGTTAACACTGTCATCGATTGAGCTGGGTCTAAATTGAATGATGCAAAACTGAAAAAGAAAAGGTGGATTTGATGGGTAATTATGGTATCGTGATGAGAGGTGCTTAGGAATTTATTATGGGTATTATGGGAAATATTTAAGAGAAATTTGAGCTGACACTAGACATTATTTCCTAATTATTACAGTAATGCCACCTAGCATGTGTGAGTCTCCCCTAACCACAAGCAGTTGTGGTGGGGTGAAAATATATCTACAATTAGAAGAGTCCCGGCGGAAGCTTTATTATCGACTAAATATAACATAAATAAGTTACTAACCAAAGGAACTGACGCAACTAATGACTGACCAAACTAAATGAATCTTATCTACACCTAGCTATGGTCTCCTTTCAGGGGTGTAATCAATTTTGAGTGACATTGTTTGATCCCTGGAATGGTTTCAAGCACGCTTCATTCACCCATCCTAGTACTAAAACACCATCTAATTGTGCAAGCTTGATTGCACCCAATTCCTTCACTTCTGCAACAATAAATTCCCTAAAAATTGTATCTCTAGCTTTCGTGGAAACTCAAAGAATTTTCTATCATATAGCAGAACATGTCCTCCTATGAATGATTTTCTCTCAATGTGTCTGTCATGCCATGTCATTTTCCTCTACTTTTCAACCATTTGATGGAAATCTCCCATGAACAAAACCTCATCTAGTTCTAGAAGTTCCTCCAACCTCTATAGAATTGACTCTTCCTCCTTCATATGAGTGGCTTGTGCAATGAAAAGGTTATTAATAACAAATTCTATGGGTACCACAACCTCCCATCCATATACCTGTTGGAAAGGCATATTCTTATTTAAGCATTTAACAATTGTATGGTAGGCCCATATAGTCGCTAGTACCCACCCATCCCAATCATTCCTGTTGGCTGAGCATATCTTGGTTAGACCCCTTTCCAAGATCTTATTGAAAGACTCCTTCATAAAATTTGCTTGAGGGTGATATGGGTTGCTCCTATGGCATTGTATCATGAAGTTATGAAGTGACGAGGCAAGTGTTTCATTTATGAAATGGGTCCCTTGATCACCAGTGAGACTCCAGGGCACCAAAATTTGGAGATGATTCAAAAATAAATCTAGCAGTGGTATCCAGAGTATAATCCTCAACTAGTGTGGGCTCGACCCATTTGGTAAGGTATTCTATGGCAGTGATGATATATTTGGCGTGGGAGTGGCATGCCAGTGGATTAATAGCTCCTATAAAGTCAACTACCCATTTCATAAATATCTGCAGTGCGTTGCAAGGGAAGTTCATCTCAGTGTGATGGTCTCCAAACCCTTTGGAAAATGTCACACCTTATAGCATATTCCTTAACATATCTGAAAATTGTGGGCCACCAAAGCCCTGCCTAGAGTACATTCCTTACGGTGACCTTCCCCTAACATGGCCTCTGGAAACCCCTGAATGAAACTCCCATAATATAACTAGCTTCTCGTGGTTGAGGACAAAGCTACACAACCCTTGATCAAGGCCCAATTTGTATAGTTGTCTTGCAATCAATTGCTAATTTGTAGCTTGAATGACCATATTCCTTTGTTGTGTTGTTGTGTATTCCTCCAAACATTTACCTGTAGCTAGAAATGCTTCTATATCCTCCAAGTAGTCTAGTCCTATTTTAATTCGAAATAGATTGGCGTCCGGTAGCTAATCATCAATGGATCCCCCACCTTCACCTGAATCTAGCTGCGAGAGGTGATTGGACCCCACATTCATTCAGCCATGATTAATAATTACTTCAAATGTGAATTATTGGAATAACAAAAGCCATATACAAATTCTACCTTTACTTACAGGTTTTTTCACTAAGTACTTCCAGGAGAAATGATTAATGAAAAACTTGAATGAACCACCCAGCAGGTAATGTCATAACTTTTGAAGTGAATATACCATTGTAAGTGCCTCATGCTAAGTTGTGGTATAGTTTTCTCTACCATAGATAAATTTCTTCTAGTAAAATAAATGGGGTGATTGAGGTTTCCCGCCCTAACCTTAGCCAAGATGACTCCTAATGTAATGCTTGAGGCATCAATGTGAACATGAAATTGTTTGTTTCAATCTAGATAAACTAGGATTGGTGCACTTCCCAATTTCTCTTTCAGTATTTAAGTGTGGCATCGCATTCTTCTGACCACATGAACCATTCAACCTTCTTTCACAACTTCTCAATTGGTGCAGTAATCGAGGCATAGTTGTGGATGAACCTCTTATAGTACCCTGTGTGGCCCAACATGGATCTGAGTTGTTTTACACCTGTGGGTAGATCCATGCTCACAATTGTGAGAACCTTAGCAAGGTCTACACACACTCCTTCCTTGCATACTATATGGCCCAAGAGCATGCTGAAAAGGATCACAAATTTGCACTTCTTCAAATTTAATGAGATCTGCAACTATCTACATTGATAAAACATGATCCTAAATGAAATGGAGTGCTTCTTTAGCAAACTATAAATTGTCCAATCATCCATATAAACTTCTAAGAACCTATGGATATAATCTCTAAAAGAAGCAATCACAATCCTTGAGAACAATGTGGGTGCATTCTTGAGTCCAAACAACATAACATGATATGTATAAGACCCCCATTCCATGGTAAACATGGTTTTATTCTTATCCTCCTCTACAATCCTAACTTTGTGATAATCAGAGAATCTATCTGTAGTAGAATAGGCTTCATTCCCTACCACATTGTCTAAAAATTCATCATTGAATGGAGTGGGAAAAGGATCATGAACAAAAGTATTGTTTGGACTGCAGTAATTGAGGCATAGTTGTGGATGAACCTCATATGGTACCCTGTGTGGCCCAACATGGATCTGAGTTATTTTACACTTGTGGGTGGATCCATGTTCATGATTGTGGGAACCTTAGTAGGGTCTACACAGACTGCTTGCTGCATACTATATGGCCCAAGAACATGCCTACAGGGACCACAAATATGCACTTCTTCAATTTTAATGAGATCTGTAGATGTCTACATTGATAATACATCATCCTAAATAAAATGGTGTGTTTCTTTAGAAACCTATAAATTTTTCGATCATTAATATAAACTTCTAAGAACCTGTGAATATAATCTCTAAAAGAAGCAATCACAATCCTTGAGAACATCGTGGGTGTATTTTTGACTCCAAATGGCATAACTTGATATGCATAGGACCCCTATTCCATCGTAAACGTGGCTTTATGCTTATCCTCCTCTGCAATCCTGACTTTGTGATAATAAGAGAATCTATCTGTAAAAGAATAGGCTTCATTCCCTGCCACATTGTCTAAAAATTTATCATTGACTGGAGTGTGAAAAAGAACATGAACAAAAGCATTGTTTAGACTGTGGTAGTCCACACAAACCCTTATTCATGTAACATCCTTCTTATTATGTATAACAATAAGGCTTACCCACTCTATTTCATCAACTAGGAATATAATCCCTAATGCTAAAATCTTATCTATCCATTATTTCACTTTCTCCTTAACTCTCAAGTTCATTCTGTATGGTCGATGTTTTACTAGCTTTGCATCTCGTTTAAGAATGATCTTCATCTCCCCTAACTCCTGTCAATTCCCTTCAATTCCATACCAGACAAGGGGAACAAATGTTCATATTATTTCAAGAGATCTAAGATCTCGTTTATAGTTTGTGTATCACAATAATCTCCAATCGAGGCTAGCTTCAGCTTGTCACTAGTCTTGATGTTATGCTTTTGCAAATTCAAGGGTTGTAGGTGTGAAGCATGAATCACATGCCCATCCTTGATGTCTCATTTCCCCTCAGTTTCATTGAATTCCAAATTTCATAACTCCTACAGATGTTAGGATATTCTAACATATAGGAAATAGTTAAGTATAAATTGGTCTAGTGTAGAGTTCGATAAAGTGTGGTTCTTTACTATGTACTTTTGTAACTTACAATCTGATGGTCATGATATGTTCTAGACATGAAGTGATCTGACGGTTAAAATTCTCTCCTCGGTATTATCGACACTTGATCCGTGTCTTAACACCCCACTAGTCCATGATCTCTATTTAAAGAGCATGGAGGGTCATTTGTAGGTTGACCGTTCATGAGAGAAGCTTATGTAAATTTTCTTTCTTTTATTAATAAAATGCTTGAAGTGGATGCGTTGGCTCAGGCTGTGGATTGTTTCCCTCTTCACGGGTTTTAACCACGTCAAGAATACTGGTGTATTGATTTGTGATCTATTTGTGAGCGGTGTCCTTTGGTGTTCTATCTCAAGAACTTACCCTATAAATTCCTACATGTTATCAGAGCTATTTGAGGGCCACATCTATTGGTGATCTAAATCTGAAGTCGGTACAACTGCATCTAGCTATTGTTTCATAGATCTACTGTCTTTGGTTGCTTTCAGGCCAAGAGGACTACTATATTATGTTAGTATCATCTGTGCTAGTGAAGAACCCCATTCGTTTCACGCAAAAAGGTTTCTGGTAGCCCTAGCTACATCATTTTTAAGATCTGGAGATATACAATCTTTATTTGCAGTTTTAGTTATTCATTTGTCTATTTATTTTGGTTTATTGAGCTCTCTATTTTATTACTGGATATATACCTTTCATTTCTGTGCATGCTCTTTGCCTACCAACTTTGTGTGATCTGGGCAAATCAAGAACAAAAAGGAAGGATTTTTCTCATGTGTATGCTCTTTTCTACCGAGCCTTAGTGTGATCTCGGAAAATCAGAAACATTGAGGAAAATATTTAGTTTTCGGCAAAAGCTAACTTCAAGGCATAAGGTTTGGTTTTGTTTTGCATGTTTGTGTTGGGTTGTGTGGTTTTTTGTTTTGTAGGCAAAAAGGGATTTTTCAAGTAAGCATGCACTCCAAAGCTTCAATGACTAAAAAAAAAAAAAAAAAAAAGACCTTCCCTTCCTCTTTTCCAAAAATTACTAACCTTTTAAACTAGCTCACTTGGTCCACAGTTACTTTGTGATAATAGAGGTCTTGGGTTGAAGTTTTTCTTTTTGTTGAGTTACATTTTCAGAAAGCACATGTAACTTATGTTTTAAAATTACTTTATGTAAAAGTGTTCTCACCCATTATAAAAAGTGGGTCACTTATGATTCTAAAGTCTCTTTATTTTTTATTTAAGTTACAGTTTAGTGGGTAGCTCATAGAGTACCATTGTAAAAATGACTCTCACTTATTTATAAAAGTGGGTCACATATTTTTTTTAAACTATGCTAATTAGATTAAGTTTGGAAAGGGGGGGGATTTTTTTAAAATATACCATTATCATTCACTTCTGCACATGCATGTACTCGATCGACATCTTCAATAACTTTTCTTCAAAAAGCCATAATTTCTTCATCCAGAAGTCATTTTCAGAGCCGTTTTTTTTAACCGACCTAATTTGTCGAGATCGTTCCATTGGAACACATAGTTTTAGCATATACAACTTTAGTTTATATTAAAATAGAAAGTCCATTCCAAGTTATTTTTGACAGCATCAACTACTTCCAGTGGTTATTCTACATTGTGGATTTACTTAGAAGTAATGGTATTTATAGAATAGCCTCAGGCCAAGAATCTAAACCTAAAGATAAAGATAAGACAACCAAATGGGAAAATAGGCAAGATCAAGCACGTGGGTTGATAGGGATGTCTATTTCTCCAGACCTTAGATTCCATATCACAAAACATGATACCCCTTACGAAGCAATGAAACAGCTCAGTAAAGTTTTTGGAATTAAAAATGAAATTAAATCCCATGAACTCGAAAATGAGTTGCTTACATTGGACCCCAATAATTTATTTTTCCATTGAATATTTTTTGTCCAAGTTCAAGACCCTTAGACTTTTCTTGGAAGGTGTTAAGGTTAAGAAAGAAGATGGTAGCCTTATCTATTCCATTCTCACAAAGTTAGGACCAGCCTACTCTGTGCTTGTTTCCACCTTCCATTCTACTAGAGAAGCCTTTATTTCTCAAGGACAAGCCTACAAGTCCCCCTCTTTTGATGCCTTTTGTGATTCTTTAATAAGAGAACAAGAAAAAATCTTACATATTGGTCTTCTTAATCTTGGAAGCTCTTCTAAGAAAGCCTTAACCGCCCAACAACAACTAAATTCAAAGAATCTTAAGAAGCAACATCCTAAAGGGAATGCTCCTAAACCAACCAAGGGTACTAAGCACTTTCGGTCTCAAAATGAAAAATAAATTCAACAAATTGATAAGGCAAATAAAAACAAAGGGAATAAGTCTGATAGACATTACAACTTTTGTAATCGAGAAGGCCACTTAGAATAAAAATTCTTTAATAAAATGGATGCCTTGGAAGATGCTATGAAGAAGCATAACATCCATTTGGAACACCCTTCAATTTCAACTTCATCTTCAGGAATAACACTTTTTGCATGTGGTTGTCAAGCATCTTGGTCTGGTTATGCACTATATGTATCTTCTTCTTCTCATTCTCATGAGTGACTCATTGATTCTAGAGCTTCTTATCACATGGCCAAGAACAAAGCCATGATTTCTTCTTTAAATGACCGTAACACCAAAAATATATATGTTGGTGATGATATATCTCTTAGTGTTGTAGGGGCTGGAACTATTCATCTAAACAATTGTCAATTTAATGATATATTATGTGTTCTTACCTTATCCTGCAACCTTCTATCTGTATTTCAAATAACTCATTGAGATGAAGGTAAAACCTTTGAATTTTCACCTCATGATGTTGTAATTAAGGACCTCAGAGATCCTAGATAGATTTTAGCTACTAGAATTGCTGATGATTCTACAAGTTTGCATAAGGTTAAAAAATTTGTGTCATCAACTCTTCCCTTGGTATTTGTTGCTCATAATGATGAAGTGAGCAAACTTTGGCATGAGCGATTTGGTCACTTAAACTATCACTCCCTTCAAAATCTATGTAAAGAACATTTGGTGATAGGTCTTCCTATGGTATCTTGCAAAGATGGTGTTTGTTCCGGATGTGTACTTGGAAAACATCATCAAGATAGTTGTGAAAAACATGCCTCTTGGCACGCATCAACCCCTTTACAACTTGTGCATAATGATTTATGTGGTCCACTTCTAGTTGTTTCGTTCTCTGGCTATAAGTATTTTTTAACTTTCATTGTTGATTTCTCCAAATGCAATTGGTGTTATAAACATATTTGGGCACTGCAACCCCAATCTTATATGTCGATAAACCAAGGGCTCTTTAGACCCTAAAAGTGTTTTTTCATACCCTAAAAGATCATGGTCAACTGATTACATAATTCCCAAAAGTTTCCACCTGAAAAACCACTCAGAACTAGCCAAAACTGGACCATAATGACTGCCCCACTATCAAGGTGCGATGCATACTAACTTCTACACTAGCTAGGTGCGATTCATACTGAAGAGGCCTTCTATAGGGTGCAATGAGAAAGGATGGACAAATTTCTAAGACAGTTTGCTGAGTGGATGCTCCTGGAATCTTCCAGAAACTTCTCCTATGACACTTGCTTCTCTGAATTCACCCAGGGATGAGTACGAGATCCAAGAAATCTCCAAGTGGAACCAAGAACTACAAGTGGAATGGCACTAATCAAAAACCCAGAGGTGACTCACACCCTTGCAGACATCTATAAATGGATCCCTCATTTGAGAGATCCAGAGGCTGGAATTTTGTAATTTGTAAGGAAGTGCTGATAGTTTATCTTTGAGAGAAGACATTATATTGTTGGGTGATCTTGCTTTTCATGAGGTGAAGAGGGCTTTGATCCTGGGAGGATGATGCTAAATAAAACAGTTGGGTTGTAATTCTCCCTTCTACTATTAATAATGTTCTTTGAGTTTTCCTCCATACAATCACGTATTCGTGAATGTTGTTATTTGTGAATGCCATTATATGTCCAATGTATTTCTGATTTTGCATTGTTTATGATATAGATCGAAATGCTTTGATGGTGTTTTGTTACTTTGTCTCTACAGGTATTCATTGAGCAGGATAAGTAGGAGAAGAGGTGCAAGCTCTATCAAGGGAGAGAAGAATCAAGTAAGGAGTCAAGCGGAAGATCCAAGTTGGTCCCTTTGCTTCTCTCTTATCTATCATACATAAAGGAAATGGCAAATTGCTTTGATTGTTTGTTTCTAGGATAGCTACCAATCCTAGTGGGACTAGTAGATTAAAAAGACACTAGTTTTCCCAGAAAGCACCCTTGTCCATTTGGCGGACGAACCCAGCTGAAAAAATAGGTTGCCCTGTAGGTTATGTGATTGGTCCGAAACACCATTCATTTTTGTCTGCACTGCGGACGAAGCCAAGGAAGTGTTTTGTCTATTCTGTGGACGAAGCCATCCCACCATATGAATTTCCCTGTAAGTTAAGTGATTGGTTTGGCACACCACTCACCTTTCTCTAATTGGCGGACAAAGCCAAGGAAGTGCTTTTGTCTAACCATTGACAAAAACAATCCTGCTTAACTACAGTGATTCCCATATGGTTTACTGGAGACTCCTGTTCTTGATGACTGGGGGCATGTAAACCTTTTTATGCAAGTGAAAAATGACCAATTTCATTTTTTAGCTTTTTATATTTTTTAGCGTTTTAGTTTTAACTCCTAAGGTCAGGTGATTGGTCTAACACACCATTCACCTTCATCTATTCTGCGGGTGAAGCAAAGGAAGGATTTTGTCAAAACAAGTTGATGAAACCATCCTACCTAACCTCCACAGTTCTTTAGCTTTAATAGTTTGTTTAACTTTGTAGTTTGATCGTTCCTAGCTTACATAAAAAGGAAGTTGAGCATATGTTATTGTAGAGTTCAAGCTCACTAAACATGAACCTACCAATGAAGGACATCTTTGACTACTGCCGAGCATACTTTCTACGAGGTTCGAGATTGTCGCTAAAAAATGAACCTGCACTCTCATGAGAAATGTTATCGTATGGTTCAAGCTCGTTAAAAAATAAACCTACCAATGAGCATATGTTTCCCCAGAGCTCAAGCTCATTAAAAAATGAACCCACCTTCAGTAAATAACCCTTTGTGATCGCAATTAGATCAGCCTTTTGAACCTTGGTTGTGTTTCCTCCATCACCTCCATCCGTTTGGCCGATCATACACTTCCACTTGATTGTTTACCATTTTGAGGAACAGCTGCAATGAGTGGTCTTGTTAGCCACCTTCTTCACATCACCATGTTTTTAGAAGTTCGAAGATTATCTGGAACCAGTTGCTACCCCAGATACCACCTGTTCCTCAAAAAATGAGTCCACTTTAAACCATTTTCAGACTTGCTAAATATGAAAAGATTGTCGAGCAATTGGCTTCTCTAGCTTGCTAAAGTGATTGGGAGCACCATCCCTCCTGTGTATTTTAAACTTTTCAGACCTGAGATATTATCTCATGAAAAAGTTCGAGCGCTTGTCTTTTTTGGCTCGCTAAAGTAATCGAAAAGTCATCCCTTTTGTATTATTTTAATATTTTTTGGACTTAAGGGATTATATTACGAAAAATAACTATTGGAGTTCTCTTTTCATCCCTTTTCAAACTCTCTAAATATGAAAAGGACTAAGTTGTCTTTGTCGTTAAACTTGTTAAAACAATAGCGACAAACTTGTCCACCCCACTAGAACAAGTTTCACTATCACTATGCTCACTAAAAAATAGCGATAGGTTTGCTTGAAGGGAAAATTATAGAACAAGCATATGTTATCCTCCTCAAGCTTGACAAACATAAAGAGGTATTGGTACTCAGCAATGACCGGGGAAAAAGGGAAGAAAACTTGAAGAATTTTATGGTAGTGGGTCACTCTTGAACATGACACTTTCACTCCATCACCATGATTGAGTCTGGTTGGGTTATTCCATTCGCCGGTCATATTACCATTGGTCCTCCATACCATCCGTCTTTTGGGGTTAACACTACAAATCCATCTTAGTGTTGCCGATATGTTCAAGAGAAGTCATATAGAGAATTCACCATCCAGCCAATGCCTCATCCACTGCAATACCTTCACACTCTTATTTTCATGACCACCATTCCTGAACATTGTATCATCAGATCGTTTTCACCTCTAGAAAATCATTTGCTTCGTTTCATGTCATAGATGTGGGATACATTAAGGCCCTCCTACAATGGGTCACTTCTTGTTGACATCAACTCATTATTCAAGAAGTTGACTTAGAAACAACCCTTTAAGTACTTTGAAGCTTGCATGCCTCAATGGCAAGTTTCTCACTTCCGATGACATGTTTATATCAATGGCCTTCGACTGAAATATTTTGTGTGGTGTTCGACATCGGATCATATATTCACACCACGTGAATTGTACTATAGTACCTTGAGGGTCATTATCATTATCGGTGATTCCTCTCGTACCTGTTAACAACTTACATTATTGGCTGGTAATCAGGCGATGTCTTTCCATGTTCAACTTCAAGACATCTTTTCACATGGATCGACTTGTACATCGGGCGAAGATTGAACGAGTTTTGAAGACTTCGGATCTAGTTTCATCCATCTGGGCTGCAATATATTCAGGAATATAAAGGCATCAAATGTACACTGAAGATGCACATATAGTCATCTAAGCCAAGGAATATGACTCGTCATATGAAGAATCATCAGTTTGCAACTGCAGACGATTGTTTGTCGTATTTACATGGAAAAGAATTTATATAGTTGAGCATGGGAATACCTGCCTTAGCTAGATCATGAAAATAATATGATGATGATGTATTGTATTGTATCTTATACAGGTCACCTTCCAGTTCAAATACCTCGGATCCTCATGATAAATCATTTCACCCAACATCAAAAGATTTACGACTTCATGCTTTAGGGAGCAACTGTTATAGACATATATGGGCACTGCAACCCCAATCTTATATGTCAATAAACCAAGGGCTATTTAACCCCTAAAAGTGTTGTTTCATACCCTAAAAGATCATGGTCAACTGATTACATCATTCCCCAAAAGTTCCACCTGAAAGACCACTCAGAACTGGCCAAAACTGGACCATACTGACTACCCCACTGTCAAGGTGTGATGCATACTGACTTCTACACTAGCCAGGTGCGATGAGCGAGGATGGACAAATGTCCGAGACAGTTTTCTAAGTGGATGCTCATGGAATCTTCCATAAACTTCCAGAAACTTGCCTCTCTGAAATTGCCCAGGGATGAGTAAGAGATCCAAGAAATCTCCAAGTGGAACCAAGAACTACAAGCGGAATGACACTAATCAAAAACCCAGAGATGACTCACACCCTTATAAACATCTATAAATGGAATCCTCATCTAAGAGATATAGAGGCTGGAATTTTGTAATTTGTAAGGAAGTGCTGATAGTTTATCTTTAAGAGAAGACATTGTATTGTTGGGTGATCTTGCTTTTTATGAGGTGAAGAGGGCTTTGATGCTGGATCATATAGTTGGGTTATAATTCTCCCTTCTACTATTAATAAATTTCTTTGAGTTTTCCTCCATAAAATTGTGTATTCGTGAATGTTGTTATGTGTGAATGCCATTGTATATTCAATGTATTTCTAATTTTGCATTGTTTATGATATAATAGATCGAGATGCTTTGATGGTGTTTTGTTACTTTGTCTCTATAGGTATTCATTGAGTAGGATAAGTAGGAGAAGAGGTGCAAGCTCTATCAAGGGAGAGAGGAATCAAGCAAGGAGTCAAGCGGAAGATCAAGGTTGGTCCCTTTGCTTCTCTCTTATCTATCATACATAAAGGAAATCACAAATTGCTTTGATTGTTTGTTTCTAGGATAGCTACCAATCCTAGTGGGACTAGCAAATAAAAAAGACACTAGTTTTCTTGGAAACACTTGGGTATACTTCTTAAAACTCACGAGTGAAGTATTTAACATGTTCTTGGCCTTTAAGGCCTTTGTTGAGAAACAATTTAGACATCAAATTATTAAGCTAAGATCTGATAATGGCAGAGAATGTGTTAACAACAAATTCATCAACTTTTGCACTGAGGATGGAATTCAAATGCAACATATTGTTCCATATAATCCACAACAAAATGGTGTAGCTGAAAGGAAGAATCACACCTTAAAATAAATGGCTAATTGTATGCTTCAATCTAAAGGACTTAGGCTTAATTTTTGGGCAGAAGTAATTAACTGTGTAAATTACATAGTAAATCACACGCATACTAAGGTTTTAAAAAATATCACTCCAGAAGAAGCATGAAGCTCAATTAAACTAGATGTAAGTCACTTTTGTGTTTTTGGAAGTAAAGCATGGGCCCATATTCAAGGATGAGAAATATAAAGCCTTAGAACCTAAGAGTGAAAAATGTATTTTTTTTGGATATTCTGAAGATGTCAAAGAATATAGACTTCTTTCACCTAAATCCAAAAATGTTATCATTAGAAGAGATGTAAATTTTGTTGAAAATATATTGGCCTATAAGCCTAGTTCGTTGGATGTGCCCCATCTCTCTATCCCTTCTACTACTGAAAATATCTCTTCTTAAAATGATGACATCGAGGATGACAATCCTCCCCACCTTCTTAGGATCCTCCTTCAGCTCTTCAACTTCCAAAATGGGTTCATTCTACTCAGGATGCAGTGGGTTATCTTACAGGTGATCCTATAGATCAATGACGTACACATTCTTAGTTCGATAGAGCCTCTTCTTTACTAGCTCAAGCTTCAATAAATTATAATCCTGACACCTTTGCAGAAGCTTCATGCCATCTAGATTGGAATGCAGCTGTAAATGAAGAATATCATTCATTATTGGAAAACGATACATGGGATCTTATTCCTCTTTCAAAGGGAAGAAAACTTATTAGAAGTAAATGGGTTTACAGAACCAAGTTTGGACCAAATGGAAAAGTTGATAAACATAAAGCTCGTCTTGTTGGTAAGGGCTTTTCACAAATTGAAGGCATTGACTATATTGAAACCTTCTCCCTTATTGCCAAAATGAACTCTATCCACCTTGTTCTTTCCCTTGCCACCTCTTTCAAATGGGAAGTCCATCAGATGGATGTTAAATCTACCTTCTTGCATGGGGACTTACATGAAGAATTCTATATGGAACAACCTCCTAGATTTATACAAACAGACTCTAGCATTTATGTCATCTTAAGAAATTCCTTTTTGGTCTTAAGTAAGCCCCTAGGGCTTGGTATGCCAAAATGGATAACTTTCTTTTAGATACTAGATTTTCTAGGTGTCATTCTGACAATATTGTTTATACCAAGAAATTGGGAAAATATCTTATCATTCTTTTTCTTTATGTTGATGATCTTTTCCTTACTGGTAGTGATCCTAACCTTATAAACCATGTGAAGTCCAGCTTTAAAAAATCAATTTGACATGACAAACTTAGGACACTTGCATTATTTTCTTGGTATTCAAGTCTTCCAATCCAAGGAAGGTATTTCCCTTTCCCAGTCCAAGCATGCCTATGATCTTCTATGCTACTTTAACAAGGAAGACTGTAAGCCAGCCCCTTCTCCCTTTTAGTCTGGAGCCAAACTTTTAGTCACTTGTACTTCCCCTGAATTTGATGCTACCTTATGTTGGGCCATTAATATGTCATTATTATTATCACTTTTGAATGCCTATTCCACCCATTTCTACTATTCTTTATCATGTCATTTATCATGGTTTATCATATAATTCCATGTTATAATGATTTATGCTCTTATGGATAAATATTATTTCTTCTCCCTTATTTTTAATAAATTGATTATTATGCATGTTTTTACTAATGATGGTTTATTGATAAATTTGTTCACCATTCTAGCCTGATATTTTCCAGATTGCAGCAGATTTGATCTCCAGCTCATCATAAAATGTGCCAACTTAGAAATTCGTTGGAATAAGAAGTGACAATTTTGCATTGGACATTTTGGGAAAATGGAGAAGAATCTAGAAAATCCGAAACATGGGTTTTGTCTAGAACGGACCAAGTTATTTTGTGAAGAGAAGTTTCCGAAATTCGACCCATACTAAGAGAAACAAAAGGTTCTCTGAAGACGTTTTTCTTAGATTCACTGTTGTGGTCATTTTCCAAATTATCCCAATTGCAATGCCAAATTCGACCTGTTCCTGTTGAATGATTGATGGAAAGATATTTTAGATATGATCTTTTTTATCAATTTGTTGAGAACAATCCAATTTTTTAATAGAAATCATATTGTAATCATATCTATTGTAACTTCTCTCTGCTCTGTATGTATTTAAATGAGAACAGAGATTAGAGAAGGGGATGATGGGGATTCATGATGGATGATTAGAGAGAGAATTAAATGGGTCAATAGATTAGAGATAGGATAGGATAGGATAGGAGGAAAGGGGATGGATCTCTATTATTTCAAATTGTAATTCTGATTTACAGACTTGTGGTGCCAAGAGAACACGATCATATTGTAATGTCACGCAAGTTCAATGATTAATATATAATTTGGAGGTTGTTATTGATTCGCCTTATCTGAGTAGCCCAGCAGCATTCGCTGGCGGCTAAGGGCCCAACCTCTGGTAGATTAAGCTGCTACTTTGTATTATATCTTTATGATTTCTACAAGTGTGGTTTGTTTAATGATTACCTTCTACAATTGAATTTCGTTGCCATTTTCTTCCATCGTAACAAGATTATTATTCATTACAACTTAAATTGTTATGTTGTTCATTTTGGTTATAAAGCTTTGTTGTTCACTTTAGATTCTGCCATGCATTACAGGTTGCTGCTTATTTAGTATTGCTGCTCATTTCTATTAATTTCGTAGTGCTGTTCATTTCCATTTAGTATTGTTTTTCATTTAGCTTTCCGGTTCATTTCCATTTAGCGTTGTTATTCATCTTCAATAATTTAGTATTACTGTTCCTTTCCATTAGTATTTCATTTCCTTAAGATGAGCTTTGCTATTCAATTCATTTCCGCTAAAGTTAAGCTTTTTTGTTCAGTTTTTCAATAGACTTAGTCGCTGTTCTTTTCTGCAAGGATTTGATTTCATATTTTAATTGATATTGCAGCAAGTGTGCTTTAGTGAGCATTTCCAATAGAATTGCCATTTCCAGTTATTTGCTTTAGTGTGGATTGAAATATCAACAACTGTAAAGGACACTGACTACCATTGTCTAAGTTCTCGGATTGGAGATCTTGCCTATGATTGATTTTCATTTGCATCAGTTTACAGGGGAGAGAGTTATCATTACTGAGTCCTCGAATGATGATTTTTTGAGTAAATTATTTAGTTATAAAACATTTCAGTTTCTTGTTGTTCCGATTAGATTTTGTTTCTAGCATTCATTTACTTTTTCATTTTAAACACTATACTGCAAAATATTACTCCTGAGCAAGTGACTGCCTCAGACTGAGTACACTCTTGACATCATCCCTGGGTTGACAATTAATGTGAAGATAATTAGGAGTTAAAAAGACACACCTTTTATCACTCAATATTTTGGCATCGTTGCCGGGAGAGTGTAGCAATTTATAAGGAGTAGTGTGCATCTGATGAGTGCCTGTTAGGAGATAGTTGGGTATTAAAATTGGAAGGTAAGATCCTGTGTATGGAGCATGTAAAGCCTTGCTCCCCTGCCCGCTTTCTAGTAGAATTGTTAAAGAAGTTAGGGTAGAAATAAATGTTTGGATTTCTGTGTGGATGACTAGAAAAACAATAGAAATTTTGAAAAAACAAATCTCATGATTTCACTCTAGTGGTGATTTAAGCACCACCCATTTCACTAACCGATTGACAGGAACATTTTAAGAGGGAGCCTCGAAGAAACACATGAATAACATCTTCTATTATGGTAAGAAATGGCTCACATTTCTACTTTTGAATTCCCTATCAAAGATCTAGGAGGAGTGACACAAATGCACATAATTCCCCCATCTTTTCTACCAAATTTTCATGGTTTGATAGATGAAGATCCAGATACATTCCTATTTGAGTTTGAAATACTTTGTAGAGGATATGATTATTCTACTAATGATCAAAGGTTGAAAGTGTTTCCTCTTACTTTAAAAGGAGTAGCTCTTCGATGGTTCATGAGCCTAGGTGGGAGCTGCATCCAAACATGGGAGGACATGAAGAACATATTCTTGAAGAAGTACCAAGGCTACTGCAAATCCAATGAAGATATTTTCGATATGATACAAGGGGAAGATGAAAGCTTGGAGGACTATGTGGAGCGATTTCAATATAACCTTCAAAAATCAAAGCATAAGTATTTGGAAAAAGAGATATTAAAAGCACTCCTTCTTAAAGGAATCAAAGATGAATTTTGAGAAATCTTAAATCTAATAGGAAAAGGTGATGTTTTTCAGTTGTCATATGATGATGTTTGTGAATTGTGCATAAGGTATTCAAGAGGAATCTCCAAGGCTGGTAAGAATTCTAGAGATGTTTGTTCTTTCCTTTTCAAATCAGCTACAAGAAGAGGAGACATAAGAGCTGAAATCAATGTTTTATATGAAAATTTTAAAGTTGATTTTATTAGCTCTCTAAATGCAAAATTGGATGTTTTGCAGGTTCAGAAAAATCAAGAATTTGATGAAGTGTTTTGCTCTCATTAAGAGCATCCCATAGATAGTTTTTCTTCCTTATCTAGGATGGAAGTATCATATCAAAGAGATGAAGAAACTAAAACAAGGTCAAAACCATGGAAATCATGACCTAAAGGTATGGTTTAAAACACTTCTTCTCCATTCTCTTACTTGCATAATCCATTATGGAATACTAATTTGTTAGGGCACCCATGTCAATCTCAATATAACCACCAGCAATCTTGTCTACAAGTTTGGCACGGTTCATCTTATGATTGCATGACTACTCTCCCTCATCCTGTAGCACAATCACATTCTATATATTCTTCACGAGCTCTTCCACAACATCCTACTTGCCTATCAAAATCATCCACTCAACCCAATCAACTACATCATCAAAATGCTTCATTCCGTACACAATTTCCTGCTCAAATCATTCAACACCCTCACCATAATAAACCAGTACAACATGCTTATAGTGTTGAACTGAAAAATTTACCCACCCTTCCCACCCATTCTATCTCACATACGCCATTAGAGAAAACTTACAATGAGATTCAGAATGTTTCAAATCAAAAATTGTAAAAGTTATGGAAAAAATGAGGTTTCTTCTAGTCTACATCAACAAGCCATTTTAAAAGCTCAAGAACTTCATGATATGATGGCTATGGTAAATCAAGAAAGTAAAGGATATATTGAAGATTGGTTTCACTCAAGCACTTTTTGGCAGCATCACTCCATACTTCAACAATTTTTGACACCATCTTTTCAAGGGAAGCTGGCTTCTCATACCCTAATATTCATTAACATGCATTTTTCAAATTTTGGTATGTGCATACATGAAGCCTTATTTTGAAAATGGTTCCATTGGAAGTAATCCTATATGTAATCATATTCATTTTTCAGATCAAAATAAGTTAGTGTAGAAAATAAAATCAATAAGGAAATAAAATAAACACATTCTTTTTTAATGTAAGAATAGTGTTTTTGTTGCAACACGCTATGAAAATAAACATTGGTGATAAATGTTTTAATCCATTTGTGTATGTAGATAAATTATAATGGAAATAAAAATTCTAAAAACACTCGTATTCATTTTTATCACCAATTTGGAAAAAGTGCTTGAATGTCATATTTTTTGGCTTGTGGGCTTGATGAAATTTCTGAAAACACAGTTGGGACAGTCATTTTTTGAGGGGAAAAAAGGGAATATTTTTAAAACCTATTTCTATCCTAAGTATCCCTTGATGTATACTTTTCAAACCAATTTTAATAACTCAATTTGGATTTGAAACGAAAAAGTTAGAACCAAAACATTGACAAAGTGTCTAACGGGCAGCTCAGGAATAGAGTTGGGACAGTCCATTTTTGGAGGCCTAAATGACTATATTTTTAAAACCTATTTCTATCCTTAGTATTATTTTATGTCTATTTTCCAACCCAATTTTAATCACTCAATTTGGATTTAAAACAAAAAATTAATAACCAAAACATTGACAGGGTGTTTAGCAGGCAACTCAGGAACAGAGTTGATACAATCGGTTTTTGGAGGCCTAAATGACCATATTTTGAAAACTTGTTTTTATGATATATCCCCCTATGAATATAGTTTACAAGGAAATTTTAATCACTCATTTTTGATATCGTATGAGAAAGTTATGAGAAAGCTACTGACTGTCTATCATAAATCAGCACACTTAAAAATCTATCTTTCCCATTGTTCCTTAGAGTATTTGACCTATCAATTCTCCTTGTATTCAAAAAATATTTCTATTGGAGATAAATAAATTAATCTACTTTCATTTCCAATTTGAATCATTCAAATTTGACATCAAATGAAGAATCTATGCTTAAAATATCCACTGTTGTTCTAAGTGGGGCAATCGAAAATGACTCTGTTATGCAGGTTGTTCTAAGTAAAATTGACATATCATATCATTGAATTTTTAAAACATGTTTCTATTAAAGATATACCTTTGAATTAGCTCTCATATGGATTTGGAATCAGATCTCATATGGCTTTGGAATCACTCAAATTGGACAAAAAACAAAGAAGTTGTGATTAAAACACTGTTGGTTGGTATGGTCGACCACTGCTCTCCCGTAGGTGACAAATAAATTTTACTTTGTTATTTTCTCAGTGGATTTGTTTTTTTTTTTTTTTTTTTTTTTTTTTCTATTTAAGACTAACCTAAGTACCCACGGGGGATTTGAACCGGTGACCTATCGCAAGGAGTGCCTTAACAGCGCACCCATTCACCGTCAATCCAAAACCCCGTGGGCCTCAGTGGATTTGTTATACAGAGTAACTAATTTTGTTTTTTTGCATAATTATTGGATTAGGGGAGCTCGATCACCTCTATTTCTCCGTGATTTAATGTTTTATTGCAGGTAGACACTTGTTCTTTGTAGGTCCTAGGAGAATAAAGAAGGTCAATTTATGGACCAGCGATTCTTGAAAGAAATTTTAATGATTCAAGGGAATTTCATCCAACTCATTACCTAACAGATTCATAATAGAAGAAATGAAGAATTGATTTCCATTTGAATGTTTTGTGCGGAGCATGATTTTTCAGAGGTCTTTATTTCAGCCGGATGCATACCCCAGGAAGTTTTGTACACCCCTCCACGTGGGGGGGTGCGGGGGGGACTTGTCCCCCCCGCGGGGGTCCGAGGGGGCCCATCCCCCCCGGCTGGGGGGTCCGGGGGCCAGCGGTCCCCCGGTGGGGGCTCGGGGGCAGTGCCCCTGAAGCCAAAAATAAATGTAAAATTGCCTTGTAAAAGTATAGTAATTTCTAGTCAATCTGGGCTGTTCATTAGGCGGATGATCTGACGATAGAACTTATGTTTAGTTTAGGGTTTTTTACCCTAGAAGGAAACCCCTCTCTTTGTATGAGGGCATTGTATTTGAGGCTGTGTGATAGATGTGTATTGTGTGAGTGAGAAATAGGGAGGTGAGACTGTGAGAGAAAACAAAGGATATTATAGCGGATTTGTTGTAGGTTGTGTCTCTTCATTTTGCTGGATAATAGAAAGGAAGGAATGGTTGTTCAGGGTGGACGTAGCCCAAACTAGGTGAACCACATATATCTGTGTGTCTCTTGTTTTGTGTTTTTTCTGTGTTTATATTTCTGCAATATTTTATGTGTTCCATTGCTCCGTAATATATAATTTTCTAACATTGAAGATTCATGTCATGTCTCTGCTGCCAAAACATTTTTCAAAGAGATCATTTTTTCCTTTCCTTAAGAAATAACATCATAGCTGTTGTAACTTAATTTATTTATTTACATACTATTTTTAAATAAAATGTTTCTTCTTTTATGATTTATCTTATATTTTTGTGTTTCAGGTGTTGCTTTCTTCAAATTGTAACCCATCTTCAACATCATTGCAGTGAACAACTAATTTGTTTTCTGCGTGCCTGCATTTTATAATTGTGCATTTTTGCTGTTTTGTTCCGAAGGAACAACACTTTTGCATTTTTGTTGTTCATTTCCGAAGGAACAACATTTCCGCAGTTTTGCTGTTCCTTTTCAAAGGAACAACACTTCCGCATTTCTGTTGTTCCTTTCCAAAGGAACAACACTTTCACATTTCTGTTGTTCCTTTCCGAAGGAACAACACTTCCGCATTTTTACTGTTCCTTTCTGAAAGAACAACATTTTTGCATTTTTGTTGTTCCTTTCAAAGAAATAGCATTTTTGCATTTTTGCTGTTCCTTTCAAAGGAACAGTGCTTTCGAATTTCTACTGTTCCTTTCAAAGGAACAACATTTTTGAATTTTTGTTGTTCCTTTCAAAGGAACAACACTTTTTTGGGTGTATTTTTTGTTGTTCCTTTTAAGGAACAACACTTTTTCGCATGCATTTTTTTGCTGTTCCTTTTAAGGAACAACACTTTTTTTTGGTGTATTTTTTTTTGTTTCCTACAGGGAACAACATTTTTTTGTGTGTATTTTTGTTGTTGGCATGCATTTCCTTTGCTGTTCCCTACATGGAACAACACTTTTTTGAGTGTTTTTGCTACTTCTTCAAGGGAGCAACACTTTGGGAGTATTTTCGAGAACAATGCTCCCTTCCTCTTGTGGGATTATTCCTAGTTCATCCCAACCACATTTTACTGATTCTCTTTCATGGCATGAAGTATACTACTTTTATGAGGACAAGAATTATGGATTCTATTGAAACAAGTTAATATCATTCATGTTATGATCTTTAACAGGAAAACTCCTTGATGATATATTATTTTCAAAAGGGACGCAATTATTTATATACTACTTTACTGCATTGTTTTCTGATGTACATGATACTGATTGATCATCTTAATACCATGGTGGTTCCTCCCTTCCTATTTATAATCTTCTTTGTCTGTAATAAATGAAATTATGGGTATATTTCTTTTTTTCTATTGACATGTTCAACTTCTTCTACCATCCCTACTCTTAAAGAGTACTGAGCCTCCCTCTTTTTATCATAAAAATGTGTAATAATAGAAAAATTTTGTTTGTAGATGGAGGATAGGCGGTCTCATTATGAGCCAGCCTACCATGTTCATAAGGCTATAACGAAGTGACATTCCCATTATGGCCACCACACTAGGGTTATGATCCATTGGATAGCCAAATTTTCCTTGGAACAGGAGGTCTCATCACGAGCTGGCCTGATCACTTTTGCTACATCCCAGTGAATGGTAGTGTGGTTATTTGGTTATCACGCCAGCACACTGATCTCTTCAGTAGAACAGCACTGGAACTCTCCATTTCTAAATTGAGGATCTTGGCTCATATGGGTTAAAAAACAACCCTGCCGAGCCTATGGACGCCTGCTGGAGGTAGAGGCTATGCTTATGGTATTGAAGTTATATATTATCGTCAATTATTACTATAATACCCTTTTATTATTTTATCTTTTTTATCAGAGAAGTTATTTCCTTTATTTTTTTCCCTTGTTTTGAACCTTTACGCATGAGAAATTGTTTTCAGATCAATCGCATCATTTTCAGCTAGAATATCGTCAGCAAAACATCTTTTTGGAATATTGCTATCATTTTTTTTTGTATAACTTATCATCAATCCAAAGCATCCTATCTCTTATTCATAACTATGTTTACACACTCTACTCCCATTATAACCATACCTCTTTCCGTTCTATCATTGATATGTGTACTCTGCTTCATTCATTGTTGTATTGTTCATTCCCTTGCCTTGCCGTCAGCACAACACCTTTCATATGATTTATGGTCATGGAATCCCTTTTTTAATTGGAGGGGGGAATGTATGCATTATGGGATAGCATGCGATGTAATTACTGCACTCTGCCATAACTTATTGATTTGACAAAATATTAGTATTGCATGTATACAAAAGCTTTTCTGATTGCAATTTTTGCATGCATCTTATCTGTTGCTATTCAAAACTAACACTGCGGACTCAAGAACATTGTATGCAAAATAGTGATTTTTTTACAAAAGAACAACAAGTATGGGGGGAAACTCTATTCGTATCATGACCACACTATTGCAACTAACATAAGAGGCTCGAACAACTCGCAAATGTGAACAATTGTTCAGACAAGATGTGCTTGCATGGATTCCACATTTTGCATCACAACACCAACTCTGCCTAAATCAACTTCAACAAATGCCTGTCCATATATGTCATTTCACATTTTTGTTTTTGGAGGTAAAACTTGAGGTAAAATAGCATAATTTTCTAATTTATTACCAATTTAGGAAAATTTCATGAAAATCCATTTTGAGCATTATTTATCATCCTTCATTCCACATCTTTACCACTTCCCATTTTTCAGTGGCATATCATCTTTTAGTTTTGGGGGGGTGTTGCTTTCATTCATTTCTTTCTTATGACCATGTCATTAATATTCTTTATCATCCATTGCTATTCTTATTTATTTTCAACACCTCCCTTATTCCATGTTGTTTTACACCAAGCATAGAATTCAACAGATGGTACCAACCACCTCAATTTGTTTTCTAGCATTGCATGAGGGCATGCTAATTCTTCAGTTTGGGGGAGAAATTGCTACGCATGATGGATTTTTTCTATTTTCTTTCTCATTTAAGGCATACAATTTCATTTTTATACAGTGCATAAACTGATTTCCACATATTTTTAAAAATATGAACTCAATTCTTGTGATCTCTAGAAAACACAGACGTATCATTAAAATACACAAAACCAGATAATTTCAAGTTAAATTAGTTCATAAAGTTTTTGAAATCATGCACTATCACCTACTGCCATTTTGCTTATATCTCATGATCCGTGCATCAAAATGATCTGATTTTTGGATCATAGAAGCACTAATATAGTAGAAATATACTTGCAAAATTTCAACAAAATCTGGTTTGTAGTTTTTGAGAAAATGGTCAATGAAGTTTGCTGTTACTTATATCATATTTGCTGCAACTTCATATCCACATAACTTGAACATCAATGTAAAAATTGTTATGTCTTCATCAAGATTGTTAAAATTGAATATTCATTAATTGAGGAAGAATTCATTTGTTCTATCCATTTCATGAGCTGGGATGAACAATTCTTTATTGCTTGGTTAACACAGAGTCTTTGAGTCGCATGAGGACATGCAATATATTTAGTTTGGGGGTATGTTGGGCTGTTAATATGTCATTATTATTATCACTTTTGAATGCCTATTCCACCCATTTCTACTCTTCTTTATAATGTCATTTATCATGGTTTATCATATAATTCCATCTTATAATGATTTATGCTCTTATGGATAAATATTATTTCTTCTCCCTTATTTTTAAGAAATTGATTATTATGCATGTTTTTACCAATGATGGTTTATTAATAAATTTGTTCACCATTCTAACCTCCAAGATATTTTCTAGATTGCAGATTTGATCTCCAGCTCATTATAAAATTTGCCAACTCAGAAATTCGCTAGAATAAGATGTGACAATTATGCATTGGACGTTTTGGGCAAATGGAGAAGAATCTAGAAAATCCGAAACATGGGTTTTGTCCAAAACGGACCAATTTAGTTTTGTATTAAGTAGTTTTCCCAAATTGAACCCATATTAAGAGAAACAAAAGGTTCTCTGAAGACATTTTTCTCAGATTCGTTGTTGTGGCTGTTTTCCAAATTATCCCAGTTGCAATGCCAAATTCAACCTATTCCTATTGGATGATTGATGAAAGGATGATTGATGAAAAGATATTTCAGATATTATCTTTCTTATCAATTTGTTGAGAACAATCCAATTTTGTAATAGAAATCATATTGTAGTCATATCTGTTATAACTTCTCTCTACTCTCTATGTTTTTAAATGAGAACAGAGATCAGAGAAGGGGATGATGGGGATTCATGATGGATGATTAGAGAGAGAATTAAATGGGTCAGTAGATTAGAGATAGGATATGATAGGATAGGAGGAAAGGGGATGGATCTCTATTATTTCAAATTGTAATTCTGATTTACAGACTTGTGGTGGCAAGAAAACGCGATCATATTATAATGTCATTGAAGTTCAATGATTAATATATAATTTGGAGGTTGCTATTCATTCGCCTTATTTGAAGTAGCCCAACAACATTCGCTGGCTGCTAAGGGCCTAGCCTCTGGTGGATTAAGCTGATGCTTTGTATTATATCTTTCTGATTTATACAAGTGTGGTTTGTTTAATGATTACCTTCTGCAATTGAATCGCGTTGCCATTTTCTTCCATCATAACAAGATTATTATTCATTACAACTAAAATTGTTATGTTGTTCATTTTGGTTATAAAGCTTCGTTGTTCACATCAGATTCTGTCGTGCATTAATTGTTGCTGCTTATTTAGTATTGCTGCTCATTTCTATTAATTTCGTAGTGCTGTTCATTTCCATTTAGTATTTTTGTTCATTTAGCTGTGCAGTTCATTTCCATTTAGCGTTGTTGTTCATCTTCAATAATTTAATATCACTATTCCTTTCCATTAATATTTCATTTTCGTAAGATGAGCTTTGCTGTTCGATTCATTTCCGCTAAAGTTAAGCTTTGTTGTTCAGTTTTTCAATAGACTTAGTCGTTGTCCTTTTCTGCAAGGATTTGATTTCATCTTTTAATTGATATTGCAGCAAGTGTGTTTTAGTGAGCATTTCCAATTGAATTTCCATTTCCAGTTATTTTCTTTAGTGTGGATTGAAAGATCAACAACTGTAAAAGACACTGGCTACCGCTGTCTAAATTCTCAGATTGGATATCTTGCCTATGATTGATTTTCATTTACATCAGTTTACAATGGAGAGAATTATCATTACTGAGTCCTCAATTGATGATTGTTCGAGTAAATGATTTAGCTACAAAACATTTCTATTTCTTGCTGTTCCGATTATATTTTGTTTCCAGCATTCATTTACTTTTTCATTTTAAGCACTATACTGCAAAACATTACTCTTGAGCAAGTGACCGCCTCAGACTGAGTACACTCTTGAAATAAAAAATCATCCCTAGGTTGACAATTAATGTGAAGATAGTTAGGAGTTAAAAAGACACCTTTTATCACTCAACACCTTATACTGTTAGCTTGTTGGAAACATTTTGTATCTGACCCATACTTGTCCTGACCTTTCCTTTCTTGTTGGCCTTATTTCTTGGTTTATGCAAAACCCACATGAAAGTCATTGGAAAGAAACTAAAATAATACTTCGTTATGTTCGAGGTACAATTCAGTTTGGGATTCATTACAGTGCAGAAGCATCTCCCTTATTGGTCAGTTTAACTGATTTCGGATGGGGTGGTGACCCTGATGATCAGAAGTTTGTTGTAGGTTATATATTCACTCTTGATTCTTGGCCTATTACATGGGCTTGTAAGAAACAAAGTTCCATTTGTCTTTCTTCAACAGAAGCAAATTGGCGCTGTAGAAGCTAGTAAGGAGGCCCCGTGGCTTCATTAGATCCTGTCAGAGTTTGGTTTTCAATAGCAGCATCTGCCTACACTTTGGTGTGATAATCAAAGTTCCATTCAACTATATAAATATCCATTCCAATATCAGCACAATAAACACATTGAACTACACATGCACTTCATCAAAAAGCTCATTCATGACCATGTTCTTGAAGTGCAATATTGTTCAACAGATGACCAAGTTGCAGACATCTTTACAAAGGCTCTCACAGAGATGCAGTTTACTAAACTTTGATTTATGGTTGGATTTCAGGAAGTTTACACTAAGGAGATATAGGCTCTAATACCTCCTTCCTTCTCCTATTGTGTCATATTTGTACATCCTTCAATCCTATCCCAAGTTGTTCTTAAGGGGGGATGTTAGGATATTTCGACACATAGGAAATAGTTAAGTATAACTTGGTCTAGTGTAGAGTTAGGTAAAGTGTGTTTATTTACTATGTACTTTTGTAACTTACACAATCTGACGGTCATGACATGTTCTGGACATGAAGTGATCCGACGGTTCATTATCTCCTCGATATTATCAACACTTGATCTATGGCTTAACACCTGATTGGTCCATGATCTTTATTTAAAGAGCACGGAGGTTCATTTGTAGGGTGAGCATTCATGAGAGAATCTTATGTAAATTTTCTTTATTTTATTAATAAATTTCCTAAAGTGGATGTGTTGGCTTAGGTGTTAGGATATTATGACACATAGGAAATAGTTAAGTATAACTTGGTCTAGTGTAGAGTTAGGTAAAGTGTGTTTCTTTACTATGTACTTTTGTAACTTACAATCCGACGGTCACAATATGTAGCGATCTGACAGTTCATTTTGTCCTCGGTATTACCAACACTTGATCCATGTCTTAACACCTGATTGGTCCATGATCTCTATTTAAAGAGCATGGAGGGTCATTTGTAGGGTAACTGTTCATGAGAGAAGCTTATGTAAATTTTTATTCTTTTATTAATAAATTGCCTGAAGTGGCCGTGTTGGCTCAGGCCGTGGACTATTTCCCTCTTTGAGGGTTTTAACTACGTCAACAATTCTAGTGTATTGATCTGTGATCTGTTTGTGAGCGGTGTCCTTTGGTTTTCTATTTGAGGAACTTACCCTATAAATTCCTACATGGTATGAGAGCTATTTGAGGGCTACATTTGTTGGTGATCCAAATCTGAAGCTGGTAGAACTGCATCCAACTGTCGTTTCTGAGATCTATTGTTACTGACTGCTTTCAGGCCAAGAGGACTGGTCTATTGTGTTAGGCATATCTGTTCCAGTGAGGAACCTCTTTCATTTGATGCAAAAAGGTTTCTGGTAGCCCTAGCTACGTCATTTTTAATATCTAGAGGTATATAGTGTTTATTTGCAGTTTATAGTTATTTTTTCTCTATTTATTTCGGTTTATTTATCTCTTTTATTTTCTATTACCGGATCTATACCTTTCATTTCTATGTATTCTCTTTGTCTCATGACAGTGTGAGATCTAGGCAAATTAGAAATAGAAAGGAATGATTTTTCTCATGCCTATGCTCTTTTCTGCCGTGCCTTAGGGTGATCTCAGAAAATCAGAAACATTGAGGAAATAATTTTGTTTCCGGGTAAAGCTAACTTTAAGCCGTAAGATTTGTTTTTTTTGTATGTCAGTGTTGGTTTTTGTGTTTTTTGTTTTGTAGGTAGAAAAGAGCTTTCTCAAGTAAGCATGCATCCCAAAGCTTCAGTGACCGGGAAAAAAAAAAACCCTTCCTCTTTTCCAAAAATTACTAACCTTTTAATCTAGCTCACTTGGTCCAAAGCTACTTTATGAGAATAGAGGTCTTGAGTTCAAGTATTTCTTTTTTTTGAGCTAATTAGATTAAGTTTGGAAAGGGGGCAGATTTTTTTTTTAAATATAACATTATCATTCATTTCCACACATTCCTGCACTTCATCGACATCTTCAACAACGTTTCTTCAAAAAGCCATAACTTCTTCATCCAGAAGTTGTTTTCAGAGCCGTTTTTTTAATCAGCCTAATTTTTCAAGATCTTTCCATTGGAACACTTGGTTTCAGCATCTATAGCTTCAGTTTCTGTTAAAATGGAAATTCCATGCCAAGTTATTCTTAACAGCACCAACTACTTCCAATGGTGGTCCTACATTGTGGATTTACTTAGAAGTAAAGGTCGTTACAGAATAGCGTCAGGCCAAGAAACCAAACCGAAAGATGAAGATAAGGTAGCCAAATGGGAAAATAGCCAAGATCAAGCATGTGCGTTGATATGGATGTCTATTTCTCCAAACCATAGATTCCATACCACAGAACTTGATACTCCTAATGAAGCAATGAAGTAGATCACTAAAGTTTTTGGAATTAAAAATGAACTTAGAACCCATCAACTTGAAAATGAGTTGCTTACATTGGACCTCAATAATTTTTTTTCCATTGAAGATTTTTTGTCCAAGTTCAAGACCCTTAGACTTCTCTTGGAAGGTGTTAAGGTTAAGAAAGAAGATGGTAACCTTATCTATTCCATTCTTACTAAGTTGGGACCAGCCTACTCTGTGTTTGTTTCCACCTTCCATTCTACAAGAGAAGCCTTCATTTCTCAAGGAAAAGACTACAAGTCCCCTTCCTTTGATGCCTTTTGTGATTCTTTAATAAGAGAACAAGAAAAAATCTTACATCTTGGCCTTCCTAATCTTGGAAACTCTTCTAAGAAAGTCTTAGCCGCCTAGCAGCAACCAAATTCAAAGAATCCTAAGAAGATGTATCCTAAAAAGAATTGTCCTAAACCAAGCAAGGGTCCTAAGCAATTTCGTCTCAAAATGAAAAATCATTTCAACAAAATGACAAGGAAAATAAAAACAAATGGAAGAAGATTGATAGACATTGCCACCTTTGTAATCGAGATGGCCACTTAGAATCCAAATGCTTTAAGAAGATGGAAGCCTTGGAAGCAGCAATGAAGAAGCATAATGTCCATTTGGAGCACTCTTTAACTTCAACTTCATCTTCAGGAATAACACTTTCTGCATGTGGTTGTCAAACATCTCGGTCTGGATATGCACTAAATGTATCTTCTTCTTCTAATTCTCATAAGTTTTTCATTAAGTCTGGAGCTTCTTATCACATGGCAAAAAAAAAAGCCATGTTTTCTTCTTTAAATGATTGTAACACCAAAAATATATATGCTGCTGATGATAGATCTCTTAGTGTTATAAGGACTGGAACTATTCATATAGACAATGGTCAATTTAATGATGTATTATGTGTTCAAACCTTATTTTGCAACCTTCTATCTATATATCAAATAACTCATTTAGGTGAAGGAAAAATCGTTGAATTGTCACCTCACGATGTTGTAATTAAGGACCTAAGAGATCCTAGATAGATTTTAGTAACTGCCATTACCGATGATTCTACAAGGTTGTATAAGTTTAACAACTTTGGGTCATCAAATCTTCCCTCGATATTTGTTTCTCATAATGATGAAGTTGATAAAACTTTGGCATGAGCGATTTGGCCACTTAAACTATCACTCCCTTCAGAATCTATGTAAAGAAAATATGGTGACAGGTCTTCTAATGGTATCTTGTAGAGATGGTGTTTGTTCCGGATGTGTACTCAGAAAACATCATCGGGATAGTTTTGAAAAATGTGCCTCTTGGCACACCTCCGTCCCTTTATAGCTTGTGCATAGTGATTTATGTGGTCCACTTCTAGTTGTTTCATTCTCTGGCTACAAGTACTTCTTAACTTTCATTGATGATTTCTCCAAACACACTTGGGTATACTTCTTAAAACTCAAGAGTGAAGTATTTAACATGTTTTTTGCGTTTAAGGCCTTTGTGGAAAAACAATCTGGACATCAAATTCTTAAGCTTAGATCTGATAATGGCCGAGAATATGTTAACAACAATTCATCAAATTTTTCACTGAGAATGGAATTCAAATGCAACATACTGTTCCATATACTCCACAACAAAATGGTGTAGCTAAAAGGAAGAATCACACATTAAAGGAAATGGCTAATTGTATGTTTCAATCTAACGGACTTAGTCTTAATTTTTGGGCAGAAGCAATTAACTGTGCAAATTACATAATAAATCACACTCCTACTAAGGTTTTAAATAATATCATTCTAGAAGAAGCATGGAGCTCAATTAAACCAGATGTAAGTCACTTTTGTGTTTTTGGAAGTGAAGCATGGGCCCATATTCCAGATGAGAAACATAAAGCTTTAGAACCTAAGAGTGAAAAATATATTTTTGTTGGATATTCTAAAGATGTCAAAGGATACAGACTTATTCCACTTAAGTCTAAAAATGTTATCATTAGAAGAGATGTAAAGTTTGCTGAAAATATACCGGCCTACAAGCCTAGTTCAGCGGATGTGCCACCTCTCTCTATCCCTTCTACTTCTAAAAATATTTCTTCCTCGGATGATGACAGCGATGAGGACAATCCTCCTCCACCTTCTCATGATACTCCTTCAGCTCCTCAGCTTCCAAAATGGGCCTATGCTACTCGGGATGCAGCAGGTTCTCTTGCTGGTGATCCTGCAGATCAACGACGTACACATTCTCAGTTCCAAAGAGCCTATTCTTTACTAGCTTAAGCTTCAACTAATTATGATCCTGACACCTTTGCAGAAGCTTCAGGCTATCCAGATTGGGACGCAACTATGAATGAAGAATATTGTTTATTATTGGCAAATGATACATGGGATCTTGTTCCCCTTCCAAAGGGATGAAAACTTGTTACATGCAAATGGGTTTACAAAACCAAGTATGGAGTAGATGGAAAAGTTGATAAACATAAAGCTTGTCTTGTTACTAAGGGTTTTTCATAAGTTGAAGGCATTGACTATATTGAAACCTTCTCCCCTGTTGCCAAAATGAACTCTATCCGCCTTGTTCTTTCCCTTGCTGCCTCTTTCAAATGGGAAGTCCATCAGATGGATGTTAAATCTGCCTTTTTGCATGGGGAATTGCATGAAGAAATCTATATGGAACAACCTATTGGCTTTATAGAAACAAACTCCAGCCTTGTATGTTGGCTTAAGAAATCCCTTTATGGTCTCAAGAAAGCCCCTCAGGCTTGGTATGCCAAAATGGATAGCTTTCTTTTAGAAATTGAATTTTCTAGGTGTCATTCTCACAATACTGTCTACACTAAGAAAGTGGGCAAGTCTCTTATCATTCTTGTTCTTTATGTTGATGATCTTATCCTTACTGGTAGTGATCCCAACCTTATAAACCATGTGAAGTCCAACCTTAAAAAGAAGTTTGAAATGATGGACTTAGGACACTTGCATTATTTTCTTTGTCTTCAAGTCTTGCAATCCAAGGAAGATATTTCCCTTTCCCAGTCCAAGTATGCATGTGATATTCTATGCCATTTTCACATGGAAGACTGTAAGCCAACCCCTTCTCCCTTTCAGTCTGGAGCCAAACTTTCAGTCACTTGTACTTCCCCTGAATTTGATGCTACCTTATACTGTCAACCTGTAGGAAAACTTTTGTATTTGACCCATACTCATCTTGACCTTTCCTTTGTTGTTGGCCTTATTGATCGATTTATGCAAAACCCACATGAAATTTATTGGAAAGCAGCTAAAAGAATAATTTGTTATGTTTGAGGTACAGTTTACTTTGGGATTCATTATAGTGCAAAAGCATCTCCTCTATTGGTTGGTTTCATTGATTTTGATTGGGCTGGTGACCCTAATGATCGGAAGTCTACTGCAGGTTATGTGTTCACTCTTGGTTCAGGACCTATTACATGGGCTTGCAAAAAACAAAGTTCCATTTCTCTTTCTTCAGCAAAAGTAGAGTATCGTGGTGTTGTAGAAGATAATAAGGAAGCCCTGTGGCTTCATTAGATCCTATCAAAGTTTGGCTTTCAGTAGTAGCATTCGACTACACTTTGGTGTGATAATCAAAGTGCCATTCAACTATGCAAAGATCTAGTCCAACATTAGCGTAGCAAACACATTGAATTGCACATGCACTTCATTAGAAAGCTCATTCATGACCATGTTCTTGAAGTGCAATATTGTTCAATAGATGATCAAGTTGCAGACATCTTTACAAAGGCTCTCATAGAGGCGAAGTTTACTAAACTTCAATTTATGGTTGGATTTCAGGAAGTTGTCACTAAGGGGAGATAAGCTCTAATGCCTCCTTCCTTCTCCTATTGTGTCATATTTGTACATCCTTCAATCCTATCCCAAGTTGTTCTTAAGGTGGGATGTTAGGATATTTCGACACATAGGAAATAGTTAAGTATAACTTGGTCAAGTGTAGAGTTAGGTAAAGTGTGTTTCTTTACTATGTACTTTTGTAACTTACAATATGACGGTCACAATATGTAGTGATCTGATGGTTCATTCTCTCCTCGGTATTACCAACACTTGATCCGTGGCTTAACACTCGATTGGTCCATGATCTCTATTTAAAGAGCATGGAGGGTCATTTGGAGGGTAACCTTTCATGAGAGAAGCTTATGTAAATTTTCATTATTTTATTAATAAATTTCCTAAAGTGGTCACGTTGGCTCAGGCCGTGGACTGTTTCCCTCTTTGATGGTTTTAACCATGTCAACAATACTGGTGTATTGATCGGTGATCTGTTTATGAGCAGTGTCCTTTGGTGTTCTGTCTGAGGAACTTACCCTCTAAATTCCTACATTGGGCCATGGACTATTTCCCTATTTGAGGGTTTTAACCACGTCAAGAATACTAGTATATCAATCTGTGATCTATTTGTGAGATGTGTTCTTTGGTGTTATATCTGTGGAACTTACCTTGTAAATTCCTACAACATATCAACTTCATTCGATTCTTTATCCACGTTCCCACAGGATACAACCTCATGATATATGGACTCATATATATGCTCTAGAGTGCTCTAACTATGCATCCCTCCATCAGTTGGCCTATTGTAAGAAGAAATCGCTTGATAACGTGCAATGCCTCGGTCATCCTTTCGTCGCAATCTGATAAGGAAAAGTTGTTGACAAACTGATCAACCATGCAATCCCAATCTCTAGTCCATCTCCTTGTTTCTTACTTTACATACTATGCTTTTTGGAAAGGTCCCAAGGTGTTTATAAAACCATGCACCCAAAATCCCTTTGGAACGCCTTCACTATTCCATATGTCCTTACATTATTGCAAATGTTGTCGAGGGTCAGATCCCCACTTGTACTTCAAAAAACCCTTGCTATATTAAATTCTACATTTATAACAGTCTAACCAGGAGGATACAATATTGATTTTCCATACACATCAAGATTGGTGAAAACTTTATCTTAGGCCTTCCCAGGTCTTCCCAAGTCTCTCTTGGAAAAATGTTGACATTTGAGCATAGATCCAATATGGTGTCCTTAATTTTGTAACTCATTTCCCATTCTCTTCTTGTTCCTCCGCACCCTTCTAGAGTGTCTTTCAGGTATTTTGGCAGAGATGATTTCTCCCTCAGCCACCCCATCTGTGATAATAGATTTTAAGATTTTTTGCAATTGTCCCAGCATCTGATCATCGTTTATGATTTACATAAATAATCGAAATGATTCTTTGACTTTTCAAGCATTGGATTGCAATGGGTGTATGCTCTTAGCTTTAAGGGATTCTGGATGCTCCTCTTGCAGCCCTCTACCTAGTGTTTATTTGTTGAAAGTCTCTATGGCTTCCTTGTAATACTGCCTCTATTATTTAAGGTCATATGTATGCTTTGGGGAAGCTGGTCTTATGATATTGGGTTATTAAGTGACTCCTATGTTAGCTCCATTATTTTCTCCTTCGTGGGTCACTATATTGATATTTGAGAGGGGAGCTATCTCTAGAAACCTCAGTTCTGTATTTATTAAGTTTTCCCCACGTTGGTGGTTGTGTTCTTCTCATCTAGCAATAAACTCTAGAAATTCCTTTGTTGCATGTGTGTTGACCCTACACTGAGAGCATTATGGTCTTCTGGGTAGTGAGAAATATCACGCAAAATGCCCTTCTTTATCACAGTGATAACAATGAACTGGGCCTCTACCTCTTGTCGTACCTCCCCTTGTTCCTCCTCCTCCTCATCCTCGAGGAGTCTCATTGATTCAGAAGGTTGATCAGTCCAACTGGTCAACTAGGGTATCTAGTTCCCTACAATGATCAATATGATGAGTTTTTGAAGCACAAAATTCCCAAAGGGTGTTTTTCAGAAAATTGAAGTATTTTTGTAGTATCAGAAAAAGACGAGGGGGATTCCCATATCCTCTGCATACCTCACAGTACTCAGTTTTTGTTGAATTTTGTAGATTCAAGAATGCATGAAATTGGATGCATCATGTGTACAAGCCTTGCATCCCTATTCATGTAACTCCTATAGCGGGTGTAGATTTAAGTGGTCCCATTGGTGTAGTTGTAGTGTTTCGACCCCGTAACCTTGGGAATTTTGTAGAAACATGACCTTCCACTAAAAACTTAGTACACCATACATTCAGTCGCATCAGTCGTGTTGGTTGCAGATCCCTCAACTTCTCTATCAAATTTTCAATTTGATGTTGTAGACATAAAATGGACAGATCATGAGGTCTTACTCCCCCTTGATACTCATGTGAGTATCCCACCATAGCTTCAATCTGAGTTGCTTGCTCCAAAGCATCTTGCAGTCTATCAATCTTTTGTTGAGGCAATGGTGTATGGGTGAGAGGTAATAATGCTTTGATAAAGCAGTCTCATTTATGATTTGGATCTATTGGGTAGCTCAGTTTTCCGATCGCATCCTTAAATCTTTGCATCATCTCCCATGCGGTCTTTCTTTCCCAATGTTTTATCTCCCATAGTTTGAACAACCCCTACTAAATAGTCTCAGGAAGCATAAATTCCTGCTCAAATTCCCTCTTAATATCATCTATAGTTGGATTTGGGTGTAGCTCCAACCACTTTATGAACCATCTCAATGATCTTTCTCTAAGAGTGGTTTGGAATTCAATTAAATTTACGTCTTCCGATGTTTGGTGTGCCCTCCAAATGGCTTTGCACATACCAATGCTTCTCTACACCATCATTCCCTTTACTAGAGAACTCGAGATACCCGGTGAATGATCCCATCATATTTGACTAAACTTGCAGAAGGAGTACAAATGATTGAAACCTAGGCTACAATGATCTTTGCAGGTTCGTACCACTATTACTAGTTCCATTGTTACTACCACTAGATTTGTAATTAGCATGCACATTGTGAACTCTTATAGGTTTTGATTAACTTAGATATTTTTTTTATTTTTATTTATTTTTATTTTTTATTTATTTTATTTTTATTTTATTTTTATTTTTATTTTTTAATTTTTTAATTTTTCATTTTATTTTTATTTTTATTTTTATTTTATTTTATTTTATTTTTCAGGATTATGATGGAGTACCAAGGGAATGTTGGGGGAGATATTACTAGAGATTTGGTAATGAAAATCATTAATTCCATTGGACACATAATTTTCAGCAAATAGTCTCATAGAAAATTGCATGTCATCATCCAGGCCTCCCTAAGAGCCTAGGTGGCCCATTCCATTTGACATTTTCATTTCTACCAGCAGGGTGGGCCCTTGTCACCTTCCAAACCTATAATTGTTGCATTCATCTCTAGTCTTCCCACTGGACCAACTTCCACACTTTATTCCTCTTCTGGATCTCTTAACACCGCTCCTACTTGGTGTAAGCTCTTCTACTGCCTCTTAATTTCCTATAGATCCCTCTCCCACCATTTCTCATCTATCCATGCTCTCCTTTGCACCCTCAGATCCTTGGCCTTTTGAAATTCATCTATTTCCATTCTTGTGACATTATCATACTTCCCCACTCGATAGAATCCCTCCTTTTAGGTCCTTCCCCTAGTACTAGGCATGTAAGTTTCCATGTTTGGGTTTTGGAACACTAACAAGTTTTTTGCCACCATCAGAATCTTAATCCATAGAGGGAACTCCTTCAGTAGCTTCCCTTGTAATATTGACCTGAACACAACTTTGGCTTTAGTAAAATACTAATGACACTTTGCTGCAAACTCAATAATGTATACCTCTAGCGTGGTTTGCACCCAAAAATCTGCAACTCGTATCATATATGTTTCAAGGCGATGTAGCTGTTTAGTCAATTTAGTGTGATCTAAATTGCTATTTAAAATGTCAATCCGGGATTCGTAAGCTGACGAAGTGAAGTGTACTATATGTACTAGATAACCATTTCCTTAATCTTTTGTCATTTTTAAGTTTTTAGTTTATCTTTGGATTTATCTTTCCCTAATGTGTGATGGTGAAAATGAAAGTGAAGTATGAAATATGGATGGTGATGGTGGTTTCTACAGTGATTTTCTCAAACTTGAAAGTGCTCAAGAAGAAAGCTTTAAAACAACTAAACTGAAATCAATTCTTAAGAGGAAGTAAATGCATCAAACAGTGAACTAATGACCATGGCCCAGTATCCTTGCTACTGAATGAAAAGAAAGTAAAAATTGAACTTAAAGCAACTCAAACTAAAAACAAAGCAACTAATTCACACTACTTAAAATCTTCAGATCCTTTACCCTTCAGCTCAATCTACCTTGTGGGAAGCAATCATGAACAAGTCAAGCAATATGCTATCTAAATGGCAAGAAATTAAATTGTGTAAAAGAAACTAGTCACACTACTTTAACTCTTCTGGTCCTTTACCCTTCAGCTCAATCTACCTTGTGGGAAGCAACCATGAATAAGTTTAAGCAATATGATAACTAAATTGCAAGAAATTAAATTGCAGAAAGGAAACTAATCACACTACTTCAACTCTTCTGATCCTTTACCCTTCAGCTCAATCTACCTTGTGGGAAGCAATCATGAATAAGTTTAAGCAATATGATAACTAAATCACACTACAGTTAGTAATATTCTGATTTCTTTCTAATAGAGTCACTTGACTATAGAAAGAAACCATGAACTGATGAGCAGTATGATATCTAAATAACAGAAAAATAAATAAGCAAATCACAACTTGGAAAAGACAGTGCTGGAATTAAACTTCAGAAAATGAAAGTTAGCAGGAAGGACAAGATGATCTCATATGTCAATAGTTATCAAAAAGATGAAAATTTGCCTGGGTTGCCTAAGAAAACCTGCAGAAAAGCACTGATCAGCTGACGGCTATAAGAAAACAGAGGTGAAAATATAAACAGCAGTGAGTTAAGAAACATTAAAACAACGTGTTATGTACAAGCTAAAGATTATGAAAGCAGAAACATAATAAAACCAAATGAAAACTTTACAAGGCTTCAGCGCGCAGGGGCCCTCTGCCACTTCAGCCAGTCAACGAGTAGTCACACGAATGAACTCAGAAAAGTCTTCTCATGTATTAAAACAACAACATATATAAAACAGTGGGGTGATAACAATAACAGTTTAGAAATTACATATCCAAAAAGCTTCTTTACAGCGTTCATCGACGTGTTATTTATAATGAAAAAGTGCTGAACTAACTAACTGACTCCTATGCTATTAACTGTGTTGCCAAAGACACGTAGATCCCTTCAGCCGAGATCTAGCGTAACTGTCATCATGTCTATTAAATCTTTGGAGTGGTAGCTATTGGATTCAGGTTACGGGGATGATCTCCAGGTGTGCCAGTGTCTTCGTGGGCTGAGGACTGTGCTACGTAATCGTTCACGTGCCCAAAACAGAGACGTGCCACCGCTGAACTCCTTGGTTGGCTTTGCCTTTGACCCTCGTTGACCGTGACCTTCCATGGATGATTTGGCTGATTTGAAGGGACACGTTCCATGTATCCGTCACCTGTAGCTTACCCATATAGCTCGTTTCTTCATAGGACGCCTGTAGCACAGCTTTTAACAAAATAGCTGCGGAATCCTATGCTGGCTGCAGAAACCTGTGCTGGCTGCGGAAACTGAGAAGTTTCCGCAGCTGCATGAACAAAAACTAAACCAAACAACAGTCATAAGCATAGTCAGAAAACCATGTAAAAAGCTCTTTTTAAACTACAATGCAATGATTTAACAGCTCGGTGGATGAAATAAGTGGAAAAAGAAGGCTGAGAGTGTGTATAGGAAGGTGCAGGCTTGAGGCTCAACATACCCCCACTGTGAAGGTGTTGCATGTCCTCATGCAACCAAAATTGAGTTATTTCCCTCTAATATGTTCTGAGGCTTCTGCAAGGACATCTAGCCCTCTTTTCTTCTTCTTTGATGCTAACATCATCATCCTTGGTTTCCTGACTAGACATTTGAACTTGAGGTTAGTCAATGCTCTGCTTAACTTTTTGCACTTCTCCTTCAGTTTTCTGTTTTTCTTTTGCCACAGTCCTAAATGAAGCATAGTGTTATCATGGACAATCTTGTCTACTTTACTATGCTCTTTGAGTGCTTCATTTTCCTGTATGATATGCCTATTTAGGACTTCTAACTCAAATACTTCCTGTTTCAAAGACTGAACTTGTGCATCAAGTGGCAGAGAGGTACTTGGTCCTGCAGCTGATTGTTCTAAGGATTCCAGGTAATTGTATGCCTCTTGCTGATTAGGATCTACCTCAGGTGTCTTTCTTGGACTAGGCTCAAAATCTGGTGGAGGAGGAAGACTGCTCTCTCTTTCCGGCCGAAAAGGGCTTTCCTCACGTGGAGGACTTGACTCAATGCTTGGCTGAGTTGGAGATTTCTCAAGTGTCTCTTCATCTAAATCAATAAAGTGAGACTGTTTTTCTTTGGTTTTATTCCCCTTCCCTTTTAGCCTAGTGCTCCTTCTTAAGTATGAACTAGTACTCTTCTCTGGTGCACTCTGTTTTCCTTTTTGATTTTTCTTGGCTATGGCAGCAGCTTGAAGATCTATTAATCTTTCTGATAGAGGTTGATAATCCTCTTCTATGGATTGCTCAGGGGATGGATAAACTTCTTGGATGGTTCTTTTGCCTTTTTCTTTTCTCTATTTCTTACTTTTAGCTCTATCTTCTTCTTCTTTTTGGACTGTTGCTTGAATTTCTATTGGAGGGGAGTCTTGGATTGTAATTTTCTTTTCTTTCCTCCTACTTTTCCTTCGAATCTTTGGTGGACTGCTTCCAGAGGCCTCAGACGGCTCTTGGAAGTAGTTTCTTGTCAAGAATTGCTCCCAAGTATCCTTAGTTTTCTTCAACAGATCCTCAATAAGAATTTTTATGAGCCCATGATGGTAGAGATGAGGTTCAATGTTGCCTATGTGTTTTTGAACTGTAAAACTCATCTTTTTCAAACTTGATAGCAGAAAATGAGGAAAATTAAGAGTGTGACCGTCTATGAAATTCATCATCAATCTAACATGATACATATACATAGAGCCAAAACGACCTTCACACGTGATAAATTTCTGGATGATAGTACATGAACAGGGATGCCTCTTGTAAATACGGTGGTATCCATACCTTGGTTTTGTAGCATGGTTCTCCATATTTGATCGTCCATACTTCTATTTTTAAACCACCTTTCACCTTCTTGAGGTAGGCCCGTGGCAGCTGCTACTGTGGCCTCGGTCACTGTGAATTTTAAGTCTCCAACCTCCACTGTTTGTCCATTAAAAGACCGTGCAAAAGCTTTGGTCACCTCCTTGTTATAGCCTTTAAACTTCTGGATAAATCATAGCCATCTGACTTTCTTCAGCAATTCCTTAACTTGAGGATAACCCTCCAAGTATTTCGGTCCTTCCGGCTCAGCTCTCAGTAATTTTCCCATCCTCTGTTTTAAATTCCACTGAGAGTTCTTCTGCGTGTGAGGGTTTAAGGGAAAAAATAACTCTGTTACAGGGTTTAGGATAGACTGTAGTGACTGCAGTCAGGGTTTAGGATGACTGTAGTGACTGCGGTCAGGGTTTAGAACGAACTGTAGTGGCTGCAGTTAGAAATGGAGAACAGTGAATGGAAATACCCGAATTACAGGAGGAACAGTGGGTGAGCAGCAGTAAACGAGTTCATGAAATGAAATGCGGATGCATGCAAGGAGTATGGTATAAGTGGAGTGTAAGTGGAGTAATAAGCGAGTGGAGTAACGGCGGGACTCCTTCAAATCAGATGACTGCATATGAAATTTTACACGTCTCAACAGACGGCTGCGGAAATTACGGCTAAGAAGAGCCGTAACACAATAGGTCATGTCTCAAGAGTACGGGTAATAAATGGAAGTGCAGTCAGTCTTGAGTTTAAACTCGGGATAATCATGAGACCGTTAGGGAAATGAATGCGAGGTGTGTGGATTAACAAGCCATTAACGAGGATTAGTGGAATAGGAGTGGTAGTGGAGCTATCGTATCAAATCATCGCTCATAGTAGAACTTGTTATGGTTTAATGACTATGCGTAATTATGACTTGAATTGTTATTTGATAAAGATTTTTGATCATACCTTTGTAACTTTGTCATTTCTTGCTCAAGGCTTCTAACCAATTGCTCTTCTTTGTTATCTTGGAGATGCCCCATGTCTTTAGCTCAATTACACCTGCATTTCATGATTATGGCACTAATAGTTGACTGTAAATTTTGAAAATAGAATGATGCTGGCTGCGGAATCTGTTTTTGGCTGCGGAAACTGTTTCTGGCTGTGGAAACGGTCTCCAGCTGCGGAAACTGAGACTACACCCCCTTAACTGCACAAAGATAGTTAGAGGAAAACCAACTGAATGAAAATAGTCCTGAAGGGGACTTTTATTGATGGAGTGAAATGGAATGAATGGAGTGAAATGAAAGTGAGGTGGAGTGAAGTGAAATGGAAATGGGAATGAGATGGAGGTGAAGTGAAATGGTAAGTGAGATGAAGTGAAGATGGCAAAGAAGGAGAGGAGATTTTTTTTTGGAAAATATAGAGTGTCAGGTGTCCCTGATTTTCACTCTACATTTTTTGCATAAGACCGCCAATCTGTGATTGGTTTTCAGGCTTATACATCATTTTTTTTTTTTTTTTATCAAAAACTGAAAGAAACAGAGATTAGGCTGATGGGGGAGAAGGATTCTTCTCCACCGGCCTTATTGCAGAATTCTCTTGGAACATTTTGACAAACTCCTCTTTTGAAAGTGGCTTATGATAAATTTTCAATCGGTGGCCATTCACAATAAGAGGAGTCTGAAATTCATCAATGGTCTTGATTCTTACCACTCCATTGTTAAAGACTTTGTCAATCTCATATGGCCCAAGCCAATGAGTCTGAAATTTTCCTTTGAAGTCTTTAAACTTGGAATCAAACAGTAAAGCCCAATCTCCCTCTTGAAACTTTCTCCCTTTGATGTATCTATCATGCCACTTAGCTCTTTGGTGTTGAACTAGATCAGTCCTTAAAATTGCATCTTGTCTGATCTCATCTAGCTCATTCAGTTGCTCCATTTTGTGCTTTTGGGCTTCTGATAGATTCATCCCCAACTGGACTGCCATCTTGAAGGTTTTGACTTGAAACTCAATGGGGAGCAGGACTTCTTTCCCATAAACAAGTTCATAGGGAGAATGTCCTGTTGTGTTCCTCCATGTAGTTCTGTAGGCCCATTAGGCTTCAGGAAGCCTTTCTGCCCAATCTCTTCTGTGGAGATGAACAGTTTTGGTGATGATGCTCTCAAGAACTTTGTTTGTAGATTCCACTTGGCCATTTGCTTGCGGATGGTAAGGAGTAGATTTTCTGTGCTTAATTTTGTATTCTTCCATCAGCTTCTCCACCAAATTAGATGTAAATTGACTTCCCTGATCTGTCACAATTTCTCTTGGGACACAAAAACAAGTAAAAAAATCCTCAAAAAAAATTTGAATAACTAAATTTTCAGTCGCAGAAGGCAATGCTTTGGCTTCTACCCATTTAGTGACATAATCAGTGCAAACCAATATATACTTCTTTTGTTTAGATGGTGGATTAATTGGTCCAATGAAATCGAAAGCCCATTTTTCAAAGGGTTCGATGAGTACCTGTGGCTGTAATGGCATTTCATTTGAAAGAGTCGGTCTCCCAACTCTCTGGCAGCTGTCACACCTTCTGACATATTGTTTTGCATCTTTGAAGAGAGAAGGCCAATAATATCCTAAAGAAAGGATTTTATAGGTCGTCCTCTTGTCAGCAAAGTGTCCACCGCATGGTTCATCATGACATGCCTTAAGGATGTCAGGCATTTCATCTTCCCGAACACATCTTCTGATCACACAATCTAGCCCTGTTTTAAACAATTCATTAGAAATCCATGAATAATTTGAACTCTCTTGAATAATTTTCCTTTTCTCATTAGGAAATAAGTGTGGAGGTAGTTTCCCTGTAACCAAATAGTTAGCAATATCTGCATACCAAGGAGTCTTAGTAGTTACGGCAAACAAATATTCATCTGGAAACTTATCCTCTACAAGAGAATCTTCGTTAGTATTTTGGATTCTAGACAAGAAATCAACTACTGTATTTTGTTTCCCTGGTCTATCCAACACAGTAATATTGAATTCTTGTAAAATTAAAAGCCATCTTGTAACTCTGCCATTAGTAACAGGTTTGTTCATGAGATATCTAATTCCAGAATGATCAGTATGGAAAAAAGTTTCATAGTCGGTTATATAATGTCTAAATTTGTTGATTGCATGAACAACAGCTAAGAACTCTTTCTCAGTCACAGTATAGTTTAACTCAGTGGGAGTCAAATTTTTACTGGTGTAGTAAATGGCATAAGGAACTAAATCCTTTTGACCCAACACAGCTCCTAGAGCTATATTTGAATCATCTATAGAAATATGGAAAGGAAGTTTCCAATTTGGCCCTCTCAAAATGGGTGCTTCAGATATTCTTGTTTTCAAAGTTTCAAATGCAGATTGACAATCAGGATCCCATTTGAATTCACAGTCTTTTGTAAGTAATTTGAAGAGTGGAGATGCTATTTTGGTGAAGTTTTCAATAAATCTTCTATAATATCCAGTAAATCCAAGAAAACTTCTAACATCTTTTTGACAATTTGGAATAGGCAACTTGGAGATGACTTCAACTTTTGATCTATCAACTTTAATCCCATCCCCTGAAATATGATGTCCTAAAACAATCCCTTCAGTAAACATCATAAAGCATTTTTCATGACTTAATGATAGGTTTTTTTCTTTACATCTAATAAGGACTTTTTCCAAATTCTCTAATGCCTCTTCAAATGAATTACCATAAACTGTAAAATCATCCATATAAACCTCTACACAATCATGGATTAGATCGGAAAATATTCCTAGTATTGCCCTTTGAAATGTTGCGGTTGCATTACATAATCCAAAAGGAAGTACTCGGTAAGCAAAAGTTCCCCATGGACAGGTAAATGTGGTCTTGTCCTGATCTTCAGGTGCTACCTGAATCTGATTGTAACCACTAAAACCATCCAAAAATGAGAAATACTTTTTGCCTGCTAAAGTATCTAATACCTGATCAATAAAGGGTAAAGGAAAGTGATCCTTTAAGGTTGCTCTGTGCAATTCCCTATAATCAATGCAAACCCTCCATTTACCATTCTTTTTAGGTACTATAACCAAAGGAGAAACCCATCGGCTATCTGAAATTGGATAAATGAAGTTCACATTAAGTAACTTTTGGAGCTCTTCTTTCACTATCTCCCTAAGGTTTGGATTCATCCTTCTCTGAGGTTGTTTGATTGGTCTACTGTTTTCCTCAATGTAGATGTGGTGAATGCAAGTTTTAGGGTCAATACCTTTCATATCGGTATACTCCCATGCAAATGCAGTAGAATGTTTTTGCAAGATTTTGGTTAGCTCTTCCTGTTGTGATCTTTCCAAGTTTTTGTTGATATTCAATGTTTTACCTGGAAAGATCTCAATGGCGGAACTACCAAACTCTTCCATAGAGAAAAGAGAAATTTGTCTAGATGATAGATACTCAATGTCAGAATCCAACTGAAATTGTGTGTGGTCATATTCTGAATATGTTTCAAAGTTTTCTAATGTGTTCAGAATTTGACTATCTTCACTGATCTCAGAAATGGTAAAGACAGGTTGTATAGTATCTTCATCATCAATCCACTCATTATCTCCTATTTCTGTAATTGCTTTTGCTGGAGGATACAGATTGAATTTCTTTGTCGAATTACCATCAAAAATATACATATCCCCAGACCTACAACTGATAAAAGAATCAGTTGTGGCTAGCCAAGGACTTCCTAAGATGAGAGGATGTCCTCCTAAATTACTCTTGGGAGTTAAAATCATGAAATCTACTGGATATTCCCAAGAGTCTAAGGAGACTGGAATGTCTTCTAATACACCATCTGGTTTAATAATTGATCGATCTGCAAGTTGCAGTAAAGTAGGTGTAAAGAGAAGGTTAGGAAGTTTCAGCTGTTCCATAGTTTGTCTACTCATAATGTTGATAGTGTTAGCTTCCTATACCAATAGGGTTTCATATTTCATGATTGACAGTGGAAATGCTAAAAATTATCATCTTTGATGAAACAAAGTTTCCATTTTTTGTGAACAAAGTAAAAAGTTAAAAAATGTAAAGAGGGTATGCCTTAAAAGAATAATCAAAGGGCAAGAAAATGATTTGGTCAAAAGAAAAAAGAATTGAAATGAACCCCAAAGAAAGACCAGGAAAGTGGCCAACCAAAATGCCACTGCTATCTTGATGTATGGCTCAACAGCTTAATCTGGGCCATGCCATCTTTTAAATTTCTTGTTTTAGAGTAGGTAATGAGTACCTGTTCAAATAGTTGAAGCTTGACAGATGACTAGCTGGACAGAGAAAGAAAGGAGCCCACTAGCTTAATCTGGGCCCTTGGAAGATATAAGGGTAGATTTAGATAGGAGGGCAGCAAAAAGAAAAGAGCATATGAGGGTTTGCAAGTCTAAGTGCACCCTCCCTGAAGAAACAAAAAATGCTAGGAAATAAGATGGGTAGGTAGTGGGGTTGCAGAAACATGTCTTCTCTCATATTGCTGGCCTAGCAAAAGAAACCCATGGTGGCCAGAGCATTTTGGTGGTATCAAAGTGAAGCATGTCTAACCTCCCAAACATTCCCTATCAAACTCCTTACTAACATCCCAATATCACTTTTGTTATAGAGTAGAACCACATTTCTTGTGCAAAAATCTTTTTCATTTTGATATACTCTCAGAACTAAGTTTGTTCCCTAAAAACTTAGTGTCTACTACCTCTCATCTATATCTCCTTCCCATATTAACTACTAACCATATTATTACTTAAATTCCCTATGTTCCCCCTTTCCCTATTATTATATCACCATTGTATATAAAAAAACCCAAAAATATATATTCCCCATTCCCTAGGCAATATAGCCTTATAGCTTCAAAAGGTCAGGCGCAAAGAAAATAGAGCGCGTTAAGGCAGATAAGCGCTAAAACACATCTCGGGATTAAATCAAGATTTGCTTGGTTTAACAGCCCTAATAGCACGTTTATTCCAACAAATAGAAAAACCCTTTGTGTCTGCAAAACAATATAAAAACCCAAAGTTCCGCCGTGGCGCGCATTCCCAAAATATTGATTTTTATATGTCTTAGGCCCCGCCTTATAGTACGATCAGATCTGCGCCCCGTCGACCGTCGGATCTGGGCCTTCCCATCCGACGGCCCACAGCGATATCGGACCACCCCCAATGCTCGAACGATAGCGCCCGAAATCTGTCAGAGGGTGACGTCAGGGCTCGGACGTGTGTCGCTCCTGGGTTGTATCAGGCGGTCTCCTGCCAAAACCACACCTGTACTATGAGCGGTCTGATATTACCACTTACCGCCCTCCTCTTTCCGCCTTATGTCACTCCTACATCACCCTTGCGTCATTGCTGCCTCAGCGTCGCATCACCGCCCCATCCGCGATCGCTCCGAGCTGTCTGCCATGTCACCTGTCCACGTAGGGTCGCTCACCGACCACCACGTCATCGTTCCGTACCCGACCCCACCCATGACGTCATGCTGACATCATCCGACAAAAAGGCGCCAAAAGCCAAATTTTCCCTATTTTTGGCCAAAAAACCCGTTTTTCGCGTTATTTGCAATATTACTCACTGTACCTCTACATGAGCTGTTACGTCATTTACCTACCAACTTTGAAGACTACTCCCTTGCTGCTGGCGCCCTGAATTCACCTGCTTTTCCACCATTGTCCGATTGCACCAGGTATTTATCAGTTTCCCCCCTCCGTGCCTGGTTTTTGCATAATTCACCAAACAAACTAAGAAAAGAGGAAAAAACAGTAATAACCAGAAATCCTCATAAACCAGTGCTCCTTTTCCACACTATAAGCCC